>JACEFZ010005116.1:152500-230000 GCA_014155875.1 Cepaea nemoralis
TCTCTTGTAAAGGTCCTTATCTCTGTCTTATCTCTGTCCTTTCCTTACTTCTGTCTTTGTCCTACTTCTATCTATATATCCAGCTCTTTGACAGCAGTCAATACGAGCATTTTTAAACTGCTGTTGATGTACTAGGCAAGTGTTACGTTCAGTAGTTTGTCATTGCTTTCTGAACGACCGGCTCCCATACCAGCACGTTATAACACAACGCGACAAGGTCTGCTGCACAAATCAGTCACGGTTGAGCTTCGAACGCCTGGTACCCGGCTCACGAACCGCGTTCGCAAGCCTTTAGCCACGGAGCCGAAATAATACACACTCATAATATACACTCATAAAATTCAGGAAGAATGCTGTAGGTGCTATTTGTGTAATCTTGCTGTTGTCACAGCGTACGCTGTTGCTTAAAGACAGCGAATATGTTTCATAATTCCCCGACATATCAAGAAGAGGTTTCGAAATCTCGAAGCAGACTGCCTGGCGTTGATTTCAATGGTATGAGAGTCGATCGTTCAGAAAGCAATGGCAAACTACTGAAATTAAATCATAAACAGCCAAACAATGCTGGTGTCCTTCGACGTCCTGTAAGGGCTATTGTTTTGATGATCTGAATAGCTCTCCGATGTTCACCATTTTCTTGTGTGAAGGCGTACTCTATGTATGCCTTTATTCTTTCCTTATGTAATTATTTATGTCAGTCTCAGTCCATCTAACATCATTTCTCTTGTCCTGCTTCTGCCTTTATTTTCCTACTAATCTTTCCGGTCGTCAGGATTTTTCCAGATTACTCCGTTGCTCATACATGACCATATAACAATGTTTGTCACTGTCTTATAGTTGTATGTAATGTTCAACTTTCATGAGCCTCTTCCAGGCTAATCGTTGTTAGTTACTCAGGCAATTCCAGATATTCGCAACATTCGTCTCGGGAAGCAGATCTCTGTGGCTTCCAAGTTCTTCCTAATTTTGGAGGTAGCAGACTTGTGATTGCTGTATTGCTCCTCTGCGTGCAAGCTTCCTCGATTCTCAACTGTTTCCAGCAGAGATATCCACCCACAATGTCCAGTATATCTTACTTTCACTTAGATACTGTGTTTTATTCATGGCAATACAGCGTGTGTCGTTCTCCGTGGAAAAGAAGTTACGGACGCTGTTAGTAATTCCACTTTCCTGCGTTCGAAACACAGTTGTGACCGATTTAGCAGCAGACTGTGTCGCTCTGGGATTTTTGTTGGTACCGGTCGTTCAGAAAGCAATGGCAAACTACTGGACGTAAACTTACCAAGACATTAACAACAGAAGTGCTGGTGTTGACAGCGATGTCCTGTAAATACCGCGTTCGAAACACAACTGCGGATGATTTGGAAGCAGACCGCCTTGCGTTGTTTAAAAAAAAATGAAAATGTTATGTATGCCATTCGTTCAGAAAGCAATGGCAAACTGCTGAACGTTTAAAATAGTCGCTTAAAGTCGAGAGGATCGACTTCATTGCACGAGGTTTTATCCCACATGACTCGGTCTCTTTCCGCAGGGGGGCCTGCCGAAAGCGTCGCACAAAGCACGAACTCCTATTGCTCCAGAGACGACCCCTAGGAGAACAATGCACTCGTGAACCGAAAGACGTAGCCCGGAATCGAACTCACAAGTTTCGGAGCGCGAGGAAGACAGCTTGTTTACTGCTAAACGTAAACTTGTCAAGAGATCACAGACAACCAAAACTTGCTGGAGGTGACCGTGACTCCTGAAAAGGATATGAAACTAACTTTTATTAAAAGCAAAAAAGCAATACAGTAGTTCATGACTACTATAAAATAACATTATTAATTATGCAAAAACTGTTATATTGACAATACTCCAATCGTGTAAATAAATGTTCGTATAGACTAAGTAACCATCTTTTAAATCATGTTAGAGATAGAATGAGCTGACGAATAATTTATGCGAATCTTTACTTCACAGGTCCCTTGATTCCGATGTCTCTGAAGGAGAAACGACTTTCTGCAACAGGGATTCCGCTACAAGCCCAGACAATGTCGGCCCTCAGTGGCGTAACTTCTTCAAAGTGGAAGAATATAACTAACCCAGCAGTTGTAGACGAGAAACCTTGAACTGTTTTAGATGGGTTCGATGGCCGAATGTCCACGGTGAATGGTCACATGACCTGTGCGGATTTATATCTCCTGTGCACATTCTCACCTCACATTCATCACCTTCACTCAACTACCAGCCGTCTTCACACACAAAAGTTCTGCGTAAATTCGCTACAACGACAGCTAATTGAACAAAAGGACTGAAGAAAAGTATCTTCTGTAATGTTCCGCTACAAACGAGAAAATTTTAAACAATGAAGACTTAATGTCTAATGGATCATTACGTGTCATATATCATGAACATGTTGCTATGTAATTTATTCCAATGATAAAACTCGGCGGTATTTTCTGTCACATTTCGTAAATCATATGCCCAATTATCTGGCGCTACAGTGACAGCCACTAGTTCAGCATATTCAATGAGGCATGCCTAGCTGGAAATAATAAATGCCACCGGAAACCACTTTCAAAGGGAAATTTGGTTAGGTTTTCTAAATGAGTTCTGCTGTAAGATAGATTTCTCAAGAAGTGGATGAAATTTAAGTTTATATAAATCATCTGATGTGGTCAGCGTGGCTGAGGTTTTTATTCTGCTCGCACTGAAACTTCCTGTGCGCCGAGAGTGAAGTAGTGTGTTCATTCTACACATCGGTCATTTGGACTTCAACGTTATCTTCTCGTTCAGAAAGCAATGGCAAACTACTGAATGTAACATTGCCTAGAAGTCAATTGCTGATCGCTTCAACGGACATGTATCATTTTAAAAATCATCATACATAGAAGAAAGATGCTGAAGTTGTAAGGCGCGAACAGTGTTAATATTGTGAATCGAGGATCAGTCACCACTATTGTTGAAATATTCAACGGATATATAAATAACTGGATAAAGCCGTCAAGGATTTCCATTATACTTCACAGATATTCAAGAAATGATGCTGAAACATCTAACCTCTAATCTACTTGAAAACCTATATTTCAGCTAAAGGATATTAGATTGTTTACACGTGATGTTTCCGCTAATCAAAATCAGAGAAAGGTGGCACTAACTCCAGCCAGTTAAACGCAACTTTATATAGGTAGACATGTGTGCACGTTTTGAAAGAGACCAATAAACTGATCATGGATATCACAAAAACATAATTTGCATTCTTTGTCGGCATCATGAGATGGAGACTGCAACTTGCCACGACAACAGGTAAAATTAATGGGCAAAACAAAAATATACATAAAGTGAAGATACAGAACAATGTAACATGTTGGGAAAGTGTTAGCATATGAATCGATATATAGTCCTCATGAACAGGACTTATGGAAATGTATGATCTCCTATGCAAGTGGACAAAGACAATGTTAATAACGAATTGTATATACGTACGTAGGAGAAGAAAGTGGTCAAGTAATAAGAGTTCCGGCCTCTCAAACCTGGAGACACGTGTTTTCAGCACAGATAGAGCAAAATCTTTCTGGCTCTTGTCGGCAAAATCAATGAAAGCCTACCCGGCACATCGCAGAGTGACAGTCAGACTTTCACAACCAACTGGCACACATCAGCATTGGTACAATTAAGTTGTTAAGATGATATTTTAACTGATCCAGTGCAGAAGGAAAATATATCGCCTAAATCTGACCTACAACTTGAACAGAAGGAAGATATATAGCCGTAATAAGGTCATCGTGTTATACGTTTCGTTTCGCTATCGTTCGCAATTTTTATGCTTAGTGTATGAAAATTGACATCATAATTCTTCTGCGATCAGAGTTGCCAGTAGTGGGTTGTGCTCAATTTTCAAATCTCAATTCCCTAAACAACCAAATAAATCAATTATAATTCTTGTTCATTTGATTGTGCACCATGTGTGGTCAAAACCTGTGTGTTTTTTCTTTTTTAAACACCGAATCAGTTATACTATAAATGACTTCAAATAAGAGGACACGTTTACAAATATACACCATGCTAACTACGCTCCCACATACATACAGAAACAAGTACAACGAAGTAATAGACATTTCCCTGAACGCCAAGGACCAGGATATGTGGAGAGATACGAACGACTATGCCAGTTGCACACGGCGATGATGAAACTATACATTTCACAACTTTATTAGTTGTGGTAAGCTGACAGCTTTCTGTAGTCTTGATCAGTAATAATTTATATTATCTTGGAGCCATCATGTTCTACAGCTTTGATGAGAAAGTAATAACACCATTATATCAATGGGCATATATCTTCTAATCTTGATGATACAGTAATAACAGGGCAATGTCTAGGAGCCACCATCTTCTAAAAATCTTGATGGCTCACTACCAACAAAATAGTATGTAACAGTCAACATTCTTTACAGGCTTGATGAGTCTAACCACGGCTCTATCTTGGAACCAGCATTCTCCCCAGTTTTGATGATAGAGTAATAACAAGACAGTATCTAGGAGCCAACATCTTCTACATAGCTGATAATAAGAGCAATAACAAGAATACGGTTCTTTTTTGTTAAATAGCAAGAATATATCAGGGAACCAGGCAACATCTTCAACAGTGTCGATGATCGGGCAACAATACACGGTGGAGTTTATATGCTGTGTTGTTATAATAAAAACAACTTGCCACATTGATGTCAACTGACCTGAAGATAAAAACGGTATGCAACTTCGATATGACACAACTGAACCGGAATCAGAAAAAAATATGTCTAGTTCAATACAAGCATTTGAGCTGAGAACAACAAGTTCTTGCCTTAAAACAACGCATAATTATAATTATAAAAACACTTGCAACAGTGATGTAACAGACGGTCATGTGAAAGCAGATCCTGATAAGTTTCTGAGAATATGTGATACTTGTTATAAAAAGATGGCAACATGTTGTATAGGTTTCTTTGGGATATCAATAACCTTTTGTCTCTGCATAAAGCATAAATAATGAATAACGAAAGCTTTGGAGGATTCTATTCGTGACGTTAACAGCTATGGACATAGATATTTTCCTGCAAATATTTTATTCCCGTTATTGCATCCATTGCGAGTCTCCAATGGGAATGAGGCTTTAGAAGAAACACACCAATTGCCAATAAAGTCGCTTGGTATCTTACAGTTTAGGTTTGTTTGTCTCCTTTGGTAGGTAAATATTATTGCCTGACTGAATATTAGACACCCTCTCGCCTGGTGTCAGAGGTCAATAATCTAATTCCTCGGTCACCAGCTTCTATAACATTGGAAAAGTGTAGCACCAAGGAAACGTTACCTTTTCGCTGTGAGCGGTTGATGATGGTGATGAAATTATTACCTCTTCGGTTTAAAATGTTGATGATGCAGATGAAAATCGCACCTTTTTGGTGTAAACAGCTGTTGTTGTAGATGAAAATTTACCTCTTCGGTATAAACATGTGATGATGGAAATGAAAATAAAAACTGTGCACTAGTGTCTTTTAAATGTTGATAATAGTAGCCACTAGTTTTCTGTATTGAAGAAAATAAAAATCACGTTTCTACGTAATTCGTTGTAATCCCGAGTCGAAACGATCAACAGGAGAGCAGCCAAAGACATACGAAGAAAGGATAAACAACATAAATCATCCACTGATAAGACTGGGCAGCCTTGGTCATTGCCAGACTTATTGCTGAAGAGGGAAGCATTAGAACATCTGAAGTACAAGCACGTCAATCACAGAACTCCAGCCATGCATAAATTGGGATTTGAGGTTTCAAAAACAACAAAGAGACTAGTTTTCGCTACAATACAAGATAATACAACTGACACGAAACAACTTGTCTTCATCGATGCAAACCGCTGACAATGGTGGAAAAATAAATAGACTTTGCATAAAGAGAAGCATTAGAACATCTGAAGTACAAGCACGTCAATCACAGAACTCCAGCCATGCATAAATTGGGATTTGAGGTTTCAAAAACAACAAAGAGACTAGTTTTCGCTACAATACAAGATAATACAACTGACACGAAACAACTTTGCTACATCGATGCAAACCGCTGACAATGGTGGAAAAATAAATAGACTTTGCATAAAGCAGTTTGTTAACGGCTTCAGAATGGGTGTCGGACTGAAATGCGGTCATTTGATAACCGCGAAGTGTTTGCAACATGGCTATAAACGGTTAATAATGACGTCTGCTTCATCAAATCGCGTTGTGTATAGTATCTGACCAAGTCATTACACGGACATAATTATTGTGTGGAAGTTTCATGTAGCCAGCGGACAAGACGGACTTCACAGTCTGCTTTCGTGTGAAATATTCCATTACTAACACCATGGACAGCATCTGGCCTTAGACTAATACAACTTCGCTGTTGTAAATGTATCTGTCCTCTTCTGTAT
The DNA here is from genome assembly GCA_014155875.1 of Cepaea nemoralis. Taxonomy (NCBI): domain Eukaryota; kingdom Metazoa; phylum Mollusca; class Gastropoda; order Stylommatophora; family Helicidae; genus Cepaea; species Cepaea nemoralis. The sequence continues at coordinate 158,922 of JACEFZ010005116.1, forward strand.
TTATGTGATACTTTTTGCTACACGTAGCCATCACTGACAAGCAATTCAAGTTGCGTGTATCACTTTTAATTCACTGAAAGATTTTGTTTTACATTTCCAAATAGGAAATCTGATTCTCCGTGGATCTTTATTGTTTCACAAACTTCATGGAAGAGTTCCCACGATTTGCTATTGTCAACTGACAAAAGAGTTTTTATGGATTGCGAGAAGTGTTGAATGTTCATTTGTTAACAGACATTTTATTATTTCTATGTTCAAGTTTTTGCAGCCATAACCAGGTAGCGTGATTTCACTGATTTATGCTCTGATTTTCTTTTCCACACAGTGTGGAAATAAATCATTTGTTACACTTCAAGACGAACAGTAAATAATTGTACAGTATTAGATTTGTGAGCCAGAAGAAAAGTTACCACCTGCCACTATTTTTTCTAAAACGTCTGGTTTCTCGGGTGCAACATTCTCCACAAACAAAAAGTAAACCGATGAAATGCAGCGAGTGTTCAAATGTCATTCAGTGCACACTAGCGTAATTAAGAGTTTGTAAAGTCATCAATTATCAGGTAAAACCACGAATGTATACACTCTCACACACACACACACACACACACACACACACACACACACACACACACACACACACACACACACACACACACACACACACACACACACACACACACACACACACACACACACACACACACACACACACACACACACACACACACACACACACACACACACACACACACACACACACACACACACACACACACACACACACACACACACACACACACACACACACACACACACACACACACACACACACACACACACACACACACACACACACACACACACACACACACACACACACACACACACACACACACACACACACCACACACACACACACACACACACACACACACACACACACACACACACACACACACACCACACACACACACACACACACACACACACACACACACACACACACACACACACACACACACACACACACACACACACACACACACACACACACACACACACACACACACACACACCACACACACACACACACACACACACACACACACACACACACACACACACACACACACACACACACACACACACACACACACACCACACAACACACACACACACACACACACACACACACACACACACACACACACACACACACACACACACACACACACACACACACACACACACACACACACACACACACACACACACACACACACACACATACATACGCGCACACCACTTATAATTATTTGACTTAATCAGAGCAAAGCCAGGTACAATAACATTCAAAATCATTTCATCCTTTTTGTAGTCATTACAAAGTGACACATGTCACATTAATTCCACACATTAAGTTACAGCCTATACTTTCTCGTTACTTTGAATCTATCGCTTGTTAGTATTAAAATCGTTTTCATTATTACGTGTATTTGTATGTGTGTGAATTCTTTTTTTTTCGTTTTATCATTCGCTATGTAATTTCATTTGATCATTCTGATGATACTACCTTGTAATATTTCGTTGTAATCATAGCTTTTTACAAATGACTTTAGCCTGAGCAACGGAGAAGTATATTGCGTGTTTTGTTTTAGCTAGGTTATTGTTCGTTCCAAAACTTTATCTAAATCACACATACGCAAAATCTACACATGCATGATGAGATGCTTGAGGAAAGCTGCCAACTTAACTATCCGAGAACGAATAGAAAATGATGTTATCAGACAGACAGTGGGATCAATACTGTGTGCCACTTATATTGAAAGGCAGAAGATCAAATGGTTTGGCCATCTCGTTAGAATGCAGCACAATCAACTACCAACACTGGCGCTACATCAAAGAAGATCTGATACGAGAGCAAGAGGACGCCCGAGAAGAAAATAGATTGTACACCCACATGGAATAACACTATCCCGTGCCACCCATCGGGGACTGGAACTTCAATTACTCCTCACGACGTTTGACGTTCAAAATGGAAGCTGATAATGATGATGAAGATTGTTAGTTCCAATGTTATAAAATAACACAGCTGTATAGAGAAATAGAAACGAGAATGCAGAAAGGAAACAACGTCAACTGTCAAATATTACTTTTCCTAACACACATATCACCATACATTAAAAAGTAAATAAATAAATAAATAAAAAAGAAGAAGAAGGTGATGAAAGCTTTATTCGCCCCAAAAGCTGTGCTAACCATATTAGACATGGACAGTCCTAGGAACACACAAGCGTAAAATCAAATACGTCAGATGAGATGCATAAGAATCACAGCTGGGCAAAGAAGAAAAAATAAACACATGAGAAACTTAGAACAAGTATAGGGATAACATCCATTACTGACTTAATAGAACACCAAAGAATACAGACATTTAGTTAGAATTGTGCAAGATCAACCAGTGACAAGAGCGTTCTACGTGAGAACATTGGGAAACAAGGCGAGAGGACACCCAGGAAGACTTGAATAGATGGAGAAAAAAAGACATTAAAGAAATCAAGTAAGGCTTTAGTAAAGAAAGAGGACGAGCAAAACACAGAAAATTACATCTGCTACTTCTCTGCGATGTTTCACTGCAAAAGCAGTAGGACAAAAGAAGAATATGAAGACACATAGAAACTCTGTACCGAAAATAGTAAATAAAACAGTGTTAAAAACGGCGATTAGAGACAGTTTCGCTATAACATTAATGATATTTGTCATCTTTTTTATCATAATAATGGTAGCGTTTATGAGCCTTGTCTCGAGAACTCCCAATTCATGGACAAAATTGGCGGTAAAAACAACAATTCGTAAATCGGCCGTACACATTAAAATGATTGTAGTATACACGGCTTGGGAAATAGTAATTGTTATAACAAGCACGGCTGTAGAAATAGCAATGGCTATAGTCTATAGTAGGCACATTGTAAAAATAGCAATGGCAGTAATGTACACGACCGTAGAAATAACAACGGTAGCAGTAGACTACAGGAAACAAATGCAAATCGTAAATTTATTAGAAAAATTAGATGTAGACAGTCAAAATTTGTTGAACATGTTATGAGAAGAAATGTATTGGAGAACTTAGTGACAACTGGCAAGATTGAAGGGAACAGACCATGGGGAAGACCGAGAAGTAAATACCTGGATGGCTTGGCCACATGGCATGGTCGAGACAGGAACACTGAGCTGATCCATGACTCTGGTGATCGAGTGAAATGGCAAGTCATGACCACTCACGCTTTCCGGCATGACACATGATGGATGGAGCAGTAGACACGGTTATAGAAATAGCAATGGTTACTGTTGTAAGAATAGCAATTTGTATCATACATAATGAAACAAAAAACATATGTTTCAATCCTGCGGGGAAAGAATAAATATAAAATGTTATCTATACATGACTAGGACATTAGGCCAATTAAACTAAATAATAATCGTCGTAGGAAATTTGATGAAAATAATGTAATAAATTGTAAAATATATTATAAATAAAAACTGAGACAAAAATAAATGGAGCACAGTGCAGCTGTCCGACAGTTCGTTAAATAGGACATTTCCCCGTGAACAATAAATTTAACCGTAGTTAAATTAATATGAAATTTAATTTAAAAAACAAAAACAAAAACAAAACCACAAAAAAAAACAGAAAAAAAAAACCAAACAAAAAGAAACACACTCAATGAATTAAATTAAATGACTGTAACACGGACCATGGATAACTGTGATTTGAAACTATGGAGCATTTCGCTTTGTGATGTAGCCGAAGTGTGACAGGAACTAGCTGAAATAACTAACTGAATTTTAAAGTGAATAAAATTCAACATAATTGCACCCAAAATAAAAAAAATAAAAAATAAAAAAAAACTTCCCCCACTTGCTCCTGGGGTATGTGGTCAGTATCACCCTGCCACCTTCACCTTTAACTCCCAGTAAAATTCCTGGTACTACCCATTTAACACTGGGTCAACCTCGCAGCCCAAGACAATGAAAAAAACGATCCTAGCCATACATGGGTTTCACACACGAGACCATCGTACTGCCAGGCCAGCGTGCTGACATTTGCTCCACCGATACTCCTTTATACATGTTTTGTTTTACAACAATTTTAACATCCTGGAGAAATCATGCTGGAAGAATTGAGACGGTGGCATGGAGGAATATCATCAGCAGAATTGATCCAGAACACCAAATACCGAGATCTGTGGAGAGTCATGGACGGCTACGCCAGTTGGCAGGGCACTTGATGATGAGATGATGATGATGATGATGATGATGATGATGATATGTCTTCTTCTTCTTCTTCTTCTTCTTCTTCTTCTTCTTCTTCTTCTTCTTCTTCTTCTTCTTCTTCTTCTTCTTCTTCTTCTTCTAACTTAACTTCAGACTTCAGTATGAACACATACACAGAAAGCCTCAGTCAACTTGAGCCTGTTAATATCTCCAAAGCGTTTGCCTTCATATGGAGCAGGTGTGGGTCCAAATAGTTGGAACATACTTTAAATGACGGAATATATCATAAATTGTCACATAATCAATCAGCTGCAAACTTTGATAACATAGTATGTCCTTCCATTCTAATGAATGATATTTTACGTGTTAAGTTTAGTATTGTTGTTTGATTTCCCGCATTTATTTTGCTGTTGTACATTTCATGTTTAATATCACTGAAATGTTATGTTGACACTAGATTTACTTTTGTTTGGCAAGCTGATGGAACATTGTGTTTGTTTGGTGCCTTTATTTCATTATTATTTATTTATTGCACTACTTAACGTGTACGACAGAATATTATTATAAAACACATCTCAGCGACGAGAATTTCAACACACCATGATTTCTGTGTAAATGCATTTATTGAGCTATAGTATAACTCCCAGAGTACACAGTCAAACTGATCTCAGTTAATGAAACATTACATGAAAAATATAACCTTAAGCAGAAAGTGAAACTTTTCTCTCATCGAACTTGATATATATCTAACGTTGCAGTCTAAAATATATAATAACATGTTAATGCTAGTTAGTTAGCTAGTTAGTTAATTAGTTAGTCACCTAGCTAGCTAGTTACCTATCTAGTTAGTTAGTTAGTTAGTTAGTTAACTAGCTAGTTAGTTATTCAGTCAGTCAGTCAGTCAGTCAGCAAATCACCCTCTCTACACACCGAACCATTCAGTCCTTGTATCTCCTCATCATTGACTTCCTCAGCGTTTGGCGGTTCACGGACACCAGTTCTGTCTGTGGACCCTTATAGCTCTGTTGTCTGTCTTCACCTCTTTAGACTTATGTCTTTGCAGTCTGATCAAGGTAGCAGATTCATAGCCATCACTTGATTTGTTTAATCACTTTACCTTTCTGTGGGCATTCAGTATATCTGCCCTGTCTGCAGCTCTTCCGCCTTCCACAGAAGCTCTACCAGCAAGCATATCATCTTGTTCATTTCTCTTTCACCCGCGTTTAGTCGACGGATCAACATCATGGCACACGGGTGTAATCCATAAGTGCTCCGTTCTACTCTTAACTCAAGCCCGAGCCCGGAGATCTCAGTTCAGTGCACGAACTCCGTAGCACCGGCGAGGATTCTGAAATACTTTGGGTAGATTTTTAACTCGAGATTTTGCCCGGGCAGCGCCGTTAGGCTACTCTTTTTCGATTTCCAACAGCCAAGAGATTTTTTACCTGCGCAACAATACACATGGGCGTCCGATCTCACTACCCAGAGACCAGACGGAATTTTGTTACTTGAAGTCCACGTGATAAAATACCGGCCCTCACCGGCAGCTTGAACCCGGGACCTCCAGCACTTGAGGCGGACACCATACCGGACCACTCAGCCAGCTCTGTCATTGACTCTTTTGTTCTCATTTACACCCGTGTGTCCTGGCATAATAATGAAGCTGATCTTTGTCAGCCTTGACATCCTCAGAGACTTCACCCACTGTCTTAGAGTTCAGTTCATCTCGATCTTCCTGAGCACACATATTGCGACATTGAGAAAACACGCTGGAGTGAAAACCTGTGTCTCCAGCTTGGCTATTGCTCTAGTTACTGTCATGACTCCACAAATCACAAAGTAAGGGTAATAAACAAACGACAAAGGCTTATGTGAAACAACTGTCTGTGTGTACGAGAGTGCGAGACAACGAGCGAGGGGATCTATTTATTTCAATAGCACATGAGACACTCAAGGAACAAGAGGAATACTTTTAAGGCAAAGACCGACTGATGAATGAAGATATAGCAGCACACGAAATACATGGCATTGTTAGAGACACTTGATTTTGGGTTCAATTAACGTTCCGGTGGACAAAGCCAAAGCGTTTGCTAGCAGTGAATTAAAGGAAAATCATTGTGTGAACTCTGTGGTCCTTGCTAAGGAAGAATAAACACGTATGGACTTGCCAGAGTGCAGCGGTGCTGATTATATAATACACATCAACTGTCAGCACATTAGCTGATTAAGTGTCACGGGATGATTAACCGTCTTAAGAGACTTTCAGTATCTGTCTATGGCTTATTTACAGTAGTTTTCCCTAATCAACCCCCTTTAATTTGATGGGAGAGAGAGACAGAGCGAGAGAGACAGAGCGAGAGAGAGAGAGAGAGAGAGAAGACACACACACACACAGAGCGAGAGAGAGAGACAGAGACAGAGAGAGACAGAGAGAGAGAGAGAGAGAGAGAGAGAGAGAGAGAGAGAGAGAGAGAGAGAGAGATTATAGACGATATAAAATGCATTGCACAGAAAAGGAAAATAACATGATACGGAAAATATGTTGTAAATAAGACAGTTATTAATTTAGGAAAACGATTAAGGCTACCATAATTATAGCCCAGGTCATCATCATCATCGCCATCTTCAACATCATATAGCCACAGGTCCTTTCCTGTACGTCGCTCTCATAACAACCCGTCGGTTTGACTCTGGATCTGTCTTTAGTGTCCCTACCTCCTACACTTTCATGCCCAAGCTGTCTTTAATGTGTTGTATCCGCTTTCTTGTTGATAGACTACCACCTCTTCTTCTAGGTACCTTGCCTTTCATTAACTGTTCTTTCTTAACCATTGTGATGCTTAACATCACCAAAACATTTCAGTTTCCGAGACATAATGCCGCTTATTCGCCAGCTTTCTTTGATGTTCAGACCGTGTCCTTCTTGATTGTCGGTATTCTAACCACTTTACTATAATATTACACTTAAACTTTTGCATTTTCTTCGTTAGACATAGCCAATATAATGCAAATAGCAAATTGCAGACAAATAACGTAATGCACAACACAAAATATGTTTAAACCAGTTCATTGTTTATTGGATTTTAGAATTCGGGTTGTCACTTTCATGAAATATTACTGCTCTCAGGTTTTGTAAAGTGATTTTTTAAATGTATTTGTGGTAAATACGTTTGTTTGTTCTCCATACATTTTACGTGTCTATCTTTACTGTTCTGGACAGGGTTTAATGTGCTTTCTGATCTCTTTTGCAACCAGTGGCGAATTGGGTCTAAACATATTTATTGTCAGGACTAAAAGGTCATTAACATTTTCAACATATTGTCTAATGTTTGCCAGTAGGGCACATGTTGCTAGAATAATCCGTGTACGGACTGTCTTCTGTCTTGTATGGCCCAGTAAGGCACAGGTTTCTAGAATAATCCGTGTACGGATTTCCATGTCTTGTATGGCCCATATGGCCCAGTCTAGCACAATATAACCAATACGTCCCATGGCATGACAAGGGGTCAATTACTAGGTTGTTATTTTTATGTCTTAGTTGAATAGCAATACGATTCATCCTGTATATTGTATTATTTTTGCTATTATTGATGCATGTTACAGTCTGCATGTGGGCTTGAACACCGGACATGCAAAATGTATATAGCTACGTTAAATTCTCAACACAAAAAAACGACACACACACACACAGACACACAAACACACGAGGTAAAAGTAATCCCAGACCAGATATTGACCTTGGAGTGTGAATGTCAACATTAACAAGTCTTGAAGTAGTTTCCTGCTAAGGGTTTGTGATACGATAGAGCTATCACATTGTGTAGGCATGAATGCTCGGATGGATAGGTGGCCTGTCTTTCCTTCACTTAGCGAGACGACGAACGCATTCGTCGATCCCTAGTCTGACCACGCGCATGGCATAATCAGCTTAGCCCCCTATCGAATAACGCTTAACTCGGTGAAGAGTTAGTTAATCGTTAATATATTCTAGGCACATAAGAACCTGTCTGTAAATCCACATGATCCGCTATATAACAGTATTTTTTGGATTGACCCCTCATTATTTTTTCCAATGTCCCTGAAAATCGTACCTCTGTGGGTGTTTATATTTTATTGCTCGGCTTCTCATATGTCCCTCAAACTCGCCTGCCAGCCTACTGGTCATGGGTTCGATCCCAATCAGGGTGGATTCGAATTTGTTTTAACTTGACGCGGGTCAGCCCAACCTACAATCAGTTTAGCTTTAGATGTCATGACAGTAATAAAGGCAATAGTGTGGCTAGAGAGACGGGTAGATGTCATGACAGTAATAAAGGCAATAGTGTGGCTAGAGAGACGGGTAGATGTGATGGCAGTAATAAAAACAATAGTGTGGCTAGAGAGACGGGTAGATGTGATGGCAGTAATAAAGACAATAGTGTGGCTAGAGAGACGGGTAGATGTCATGACAGTAATAAAGGCAATAGTGTGGCTAGAGAGACGGGTAGATGTGATGGCAGTAATAAAGACAATAGTGTGGCTAGAGAGACGGGTAGATGTGATGGCAGTAATAAAGGCAATAGTGTGGCTAGAGAGACGGGTAGATGTGATGGCAGTAATAAAGGCAATAGTGTGGCTAGAGAGACGGGTAGATGTCATGACAGTAATAAAGGCAATAGTGTGGCTAGAGAGACGGGTAGATGTCATGACAGTAATAAAGGCAATAGTGTGGCTAGAGAGACGGGTAGATGTGATGGCAGTAATAAAGACAATAGTGTGGCTAGAGAGACGGGTAGATGTGATGGCAGTAATAAAGGCAATAGTGTGGCTAGAGAGACGGGTAGATGTGATGGCAGTAATAAAGACAATAGTGTGGCTAGAGAGACGGGTAGATGTGATGGCAGTAATAAAGGCAATAGTGTGGCTAGAGAGACGGGTAGATGTGATGGCAGTAATAAAGACAATAGTGTGGCTAGAGAGACGGGTAGATGTCATGACAGTAATAAAGGCAATAGTGTGGCTAGAGAGACGGGTAGATGTGATGGCAGTAATAAAGGCAATAGTGTGGCTAGAGAGACGGGTAGATGTGATGGCAGTAATAAAGACAATAGTGTGGCTAGAGAGACGGGTAGATGTGATGGCAGTAATAAAGACAATAGTGTGGCTAGAGAGACGGGTAGATGTGATGGCAGTAATAAAGACAATAGTGTGGCTAGAGAGACGGGTAGATGTGATGGCAGTAATAAAGGCAATAGTGTGGCTAGAGAGACGGGTAGATGTGATGGCAGTAATAAAGGCAATAGTGTGGCTAGAGAGACGGGTAGATGTGATGGCAGTAATAAAGGCAATAGTGTGGCTAGAGAGACGGGTAGATGTGATGGCAGTAATAAAGACAATAGTGTGGCTAGAGAGACGGGTAGATGTGATGGCAGTAATAAAGGCAATAGTGTGGCTAGAGAGACGGGTAGATGTGATGGCAGTAATAAAGGCAATAGTGTGGCTAGAGAGACGGGTAGATGTGATGGCAGTAATAAAGGCAATAGTGTGGCTAGAGAGACGGGTAGATGTCATGACAGTAATAAAGACAATAGTGTGGCTAGAGAGACGGGTAGATGTGATGGCAGTAATAAAGACAATAGTGTGGCTAGAGAGACGGGTAGATGTGATGGCAGTAATAAAGACAATAGTGTGGCTAGAGAGACGGGTAGATGTGATGGCAGTAATAAAGGCAATAGTGTGGCTAGAGAGACGGGTAGATGTGATGGCAGTAATAAAGACAATAGTGTGGCTGGAGAGACGGGTAGATGTGATGGCAGTAATAAAGACAATAGTGTGGCTAGAGAGACGGGTAGATGTGATGGCAGTAATAAAGACAATAGTGTGGCTAGAGAGACGGGTAGATGTGATGGCAGTAATAAAGGCAATAGTGTGGCTAGAGAGACGGGTAGATGTGATGGCAGTAATAAAGGCAATAGTGTGGCTAGAGAGACGGGTAGATGTGATGGCAGTAATAAAGGCAATAGTGTGGCTAGAGAGACGGGTAGATGTGATGGCAGTAATAAAGGCAATAGTGTGGCTAGAGAGACGGGTAGATGTGGCTAGAGAGACGGGTAGATGTGATGGCAGTAATAAAGGCAATAGTGTGGCTAGAGAGACGGGTAGATGTGATGGCAGTAATAAAGGCAATAGTGTGGCTAGAGAGACGGGTAGATGTCATGACAGTAATAAAGACAATAGTGTGGCTAGAGAGACGGGTAGATGTGATGGCAGTAATAAAGGCAATAGTGTGGCTAGAGAAATAGGTAAAAGTCACGACAGAAATAAAGGCAGTAGTGTGGCTGGAGACACGGACGTTCACCCACGCATGTTTTCACAGCGACTCCGTGAATATGCTAAGGAAAATCGAGATTCGCTGGACTTGAAGGCAATGGCTTAAATCTTTGAGGAGATGAAGACCAACAACTGCTTAATTTCTGTACGGGTGCAAGCGGATGTATGCGTAAACGGTCGAGTAGATATGCTTCAAGGCTTGCCTGCTGCGGGCTGGGGACGCACAATGGACATCCTGAATGAATAAACGACTAAGTGATGGAAATGATTCTGCAATTGTGACCAGATTGCAAGAGCCTCATGTGTCAGACTAGATGAAGCTAGACAAGGGCGAAGGCGAACTGTCAATCAACACAGAACTAGTGTTGTCAGTAGCTACACGCTGAGGGGATCTGAGCACTTATGGACTAATAGTTCGATGTGCAATGAAGATGATTGTGCTCACTAACTAGCAAGTGACATGGGATGTCCAGTTCCAGTCCTCGTCGTCTGCACTTTCCAGATAATGTCCAGAAAATTCTGAAAATGTTCTGCTACCAATTTTTATGTAGATGGGTCGACCTCAGAGCCCTGAGCGGTAGGGAATACATAATTTTGTCGCTGCTAGGGATTTAACCCATGCTACTCTCTTGGTAGGCAAGATATATATATATATATATATATATATATATATATATATATATATATATATATATATATATATATATATATATATATATATATATATATATATATAGTGTGTGTGTGTGTGTGTGTGTTTGCGCGCGCATGTGTTGTCCTATTCAAAGAGCAATTATCTAGTGTCTGTTCTATTTTGTTTGTTTGTTCATTCCATATGTAACGTATGATTAATGTATGCTATATTCCCTACTTTCTGTTATGAAACTATGCTAGTAGATTATGTTACTGTTGTGTTAAAATGTCATGCTTTTTTAAAAATTTGTTTTGTCTAGCGAAATCAGCCGCAATCAATCTCTGAGGCTTTATAAGTGCACTATTATGACTTCTTGCTGGGCACATCCAGACAAGGAATATCTGGCTACAGATCCGCATGATCCACTATATACCACCGTTTCTTGACCCCACATTACATTTCCCGTGTCTTTGAAAATCCGTCGAAAATTGGGTGTTTATTTTGTTTCCCCTTAACTGGCAGGAGGAAAAACAAAACGACATAACATGTGATGTATTTATGAGATTGTTCAATGATTCCCAAGTTGCATACACCTAGACATTCGTGCACAAGTTGTGCAACCAGAGTGTAGACAAATATTAAATCTAAGTAACGTAGTTTCTTGGCACCAAAAATCGACATAATATCACTGAGGGCAAAACCATAGATGCTACGCCCCTGCTTCATCAGCCAATGCCGTAATGTGTGTTTATGATCGTTTCTGTAACACCTCAAATTCGTCCTCTTTGTTGGAACCACACTTAAATTCAATCTCATGCATTTTTATATATGTCGTTTGATCTGTCTTCAACAATCATTCGTTCACAGGTAGTCTTTAACATGTCTACCTTATCCTTCGTGAGTATTCCTACAACTGGTGTTCTTTCAGCCAACAGTTCTATCCGCTTATTACCTACAAAATAATTGTCAGATAGTAGACCTGATGGGGAGATTATGACAATAATCCAGACAGTATATTCAAGAAAGTGCTTGTAAAAGACAAGTGTCTGTGACTGATACCATATCTGTGCATATTGAAGTCGATACAGATTACGATTCAGACACAATGGTTGTTCTGATGACCCCAGTACTCGCATGCCACCTCCGAACAGCGAATTAGCAACCACCGTCTCCATTTTCATACTCTAGGATATATATCTTTGTGCTCAGTTCTGTTCAGCAATCACCTTCCCCTAACTGACATTGAAAACCCCTAAACATATTTCTTCCCACGATACACATCAGGGTTCACCACTGAATTGGTCTGTTCACACAACTCAGTCATTTTTTGCAAAGCCCATTGCATGTCACTGGTCATGCCATGCCTGTTTGTACCAATCAGATACAGTAAGACATACAAAAGTCAAAGTTCGTTCTGGCTACACATACAAGTATTCCTGACCAGAGCAGAAATGAACGCTTGTATGAAGTGTTTATTAAAGATGTTTAGTGTTGCATGAAAAGTCCTGTTTGTATATAGTATATCCCTGTCAATGTTTTCTTGGCCTAACAATTGACAAAAAAGTTGATATAATTTACAGGTTCAATCATTTAACGGGGAACTAGAATACGTGTGGTAACTGGGTAACGCAGTGGCTAGCAGGGTTGCTTGTAGTCCTGGGTGTTATGCATTCGAATCTCCCCTTTAAAAATATTTACAAGGGCTCTCAGGATGATCCATTTTTAATGATGTCCAAGGAATGTCTGGAGATGTAAAGCGCAGACGTGATATTGACCTCGTCATTCTTGGAGTACTCTATGGGTTTTAACGGGCCTATAATCGTCGAAGAAGGGTCCTTTATGTTTTACTATGTACACAATACGCCACATATGTACATCCACGTTTTACTTTTTACCATGTACACAATACCCCAGCATGTACATCTACGTTTTAACTTTGTACACAATATGCCAAAAGTTATGGAAGTGGGTCTTTAGCGTTTGTACTTATGAGACATGTATAAATTAACTATATGTGTGTGTGTGTGTGCGCGCGCGCGTGTGTGTATGTGTGTTCCATACACATGCTACTATTTTTAGTGCACTGGACTGATATTTGCGTGTGGATTAACTCTCCCTAGTATGTGTCCCTCGCCATTAGGCAAATCCACTCCGACTTCTGAGGTACTTGTAATTTACATCCCCAAGTCACGGACGATTAATGCAGTTGATTTGTTATCATTTGTAAATCTGTCTGATTGTAGTCGAATTGCACTTCTAACGTTAGCAGAGACACTGGACCGTGTGATTGTGATAGGTTCAAATTTGATGTGGATATAGTCTACGTTGTTTCTGTGGTCTAGTGTGCCCTCTGTCATTGACTCGTTTGTCCTTCTTTCTGTTGTCTAATGTGCTCTTTATCATTGACTCGTTTCTTCTTGTTTCTGTGGTCTTTGTCCTCTATCATTGACTCATTTCTACTTTTTTTCTGTGGTCTAACGTGCCCTATGTCAATGACTCGTTTCTGGTTGTTTCTGTGGTCTTTGTCCTCTGTCATTGACTCGTTTCTGCGGCCTAATGTGCCCTCTGTCATTGACCCGTTTGTCCTTGTTTCTGTTGTCTAAAGTGCCATTTGTCATTTACTTGTTTAGCCTTGTTTCTGTGGTCTAACGTGCCCTCTCTCATTGACTCGTTTGTCCTTGTTTCTGTGGTCTAACGTACCCTCTGTCATTGACTCGTTTCTGGTTGTTTCTGTGGTCTTTGTCCTCTGTCATTGACTCGTTTCTGCTTGTTTCTGTGGTCTAGTGTGTCCCCTGATATTGACTAGTGTCTCCTTGCTTCTGACAGCACCATTCTATGCTTATGGATGTATTACAGTTCAATAAGTCAAGGACCCTTTTTGACACTTTATGGCACATCGGGTATCTGGTGCTAGGCCCATATTTATATAGACCAGTGGGCACTGGGTGGGTAATGAGGTCACTATCATGCTATCCGCCTTTATTTCCCAAGACATTCTTGGTACTCATGTTAGGATGGATCCACCTGGGTCCCGGGTCAGTTTTTAAAAAATATGAATTTGCAGAGCTGTGGATTGAACCTATGAGCTAGTCATCTGCAGGCCTCGTTCTACTGTTATCGCCTCATTACGTCACAGAGCCAGAGATTGCATTTAGGTTGTGTTAGTCATGGACCTAATTACTACAGTGAACAAACCCAACGACCAAGTCCTACAAGAAACAAATGAAAATCATAAACTGATTAGATAAATTAGACGTAGACAGTGAATATTTTTTGGACATGTTATGAGAAAAAATAAATTAGAGAACTTGGTGACAACTGGCAAGATCGAGGGGAAGAGAACAAGGGGAAGACAGAGAAGTAAATACTTGGATGGCCTGACCATGTGGCATGGTAGAGACAAGAACACTGATTTGATCCACGACTCTGGTGATTAAGTGAAATGGTGAATCATGACTGCCTACGCTTACCAGCATGGCACATGATGGTTGGATGGAACAAGTCTAAATGTTCATTACAGTGAAAGAACTGACATATCTATGTGACTCAGTGAAAGAACTGACATATCTATATGATCCATGAAAGAACTGACATAACTGTGTGATACAATGAAATAAATTTAATGTGTTTTTCTTACAGTGAAAAAGTTTAAATCTCAAATTGTTACAGTAAAATAAGTCAACCTTCTTTGCTATGCTGACAGAACCGAAACACATCTATATTTCTTGCAGTGGAGGAAAGGAGATCTCTGTTTGTTACAATAAAAGAGTTGACATCTGTATTTGTTACAGTGAAGGAACGGATATCTTTGTTTGTTACAATAAAAGAGTTGACATGTATATTTGTTACACTGAAGGAACCGACATCTATATTTGTTGCAGTGAAAGAGCTGATTTATCTTGTTGTTACAGTATAATTGCTGACATATGTATTCGTTACAATGGAAGAACTGACATACCTGTTTGGTATGGTGAGAGAATATACATGTATATTTTGCTTCAGTTAATAAACCTACATGTCTGCTTTGTTTCAGCCTACAAAACAGAATTTCTGTTTGTTGCAGTAATACATCATTCTATGTCTTCTTGGTATTATAATAACACTGAAATGTCTGTTTGTTGTATTGAAACGCCCTCCTCCCCCAATGCTTATTTAACTAATTAAGTGCCATGGGATGATTCATCATCTTAATAGACTTCATGTATCTAACATGGGCTTATATATCGCCAACATGTTTTTATTGCATTATAATACAACATGTCTGCTACCATGTTAACAACTTTCAAGTCACAACTGCGACTCGCCCCTACTTCCCATTTTCCGTTATTCAAGTTGTGTTTGGTTCAAACCTACTTTTTGATTGCCACAGAATCTGATAATACAGTAAAAAAATTAAATGTATTTTTGTTGCGGAGAATGATCCTGACTATCTACTTTCTATAATGAAAACATGTACATGTACACCTGAGACAATGAAAATTCCCAAACGTCTTATTTGTATGATGGTAACAATTTTATGTCTATGTTCGAAGTGATAGTCCCAAGACATACTTTTTGTCACACACTTAAAACCTTAAAGCTAGGACACGCAATAATCAGAACAATATATTCAAAGAAGTAGCACGTGAATGGCCTATCTTGAGTTCAAAGTGAGTAAATGAAAAAACAAAACAAAAATGTATAGCACTAACATACATCAGTTTATTCTCAAGCCTCATTGACAACAAGCAAGTCTATGGTCCAATCTCCCTCCCTCTGAGCATTGGATTGGTATCTGTTGATCATAATATACCTATGAGGGAAGATGACCAACTTAGCATCATTCCAGACTCTTGAAGTGATGTTCTGAACGGTCATCGGGTTACATCATAATATGCCTGTCCCCTGATGTCCAGTTTTAGTACTGGCCTTGCACGATGACTAGTTTCTGGGCTTGGAGATGGCAAGGACATTTCTACAACACAGTAACACAGACCCCATGGAGATTTGTCTTTGTACCGGATCAGGAGAACAAGTCTTAACACCAGCCTCACCTTCAACAACCAGCAAAGAGTCCCAGTTCTAATGGTACAAGTTGCAGTCTGATATGTTTATATGGCCTTTTCTCGGGGTTCTGAGCTCTGGCTTCACCAACCAACCACTCATGGTTCAGTTCAACACAAGTTCGTTCAGTGCTTGCGTGAAGGATCTCAGAGGCTTAACAGATACATTGTATGACTGTGTCTGTAAATACTACAATGTTTTTCAGTGGAGAGTTGTATACATTTCTTTTTAATTCTGAATGTTAATCCTCAAAATATGCAATCCTGTTATTTCTGTTGACCATTATTGTAGTGAAATGTTTGAAAATAATCAATATATCGTAACTTAATTATACAGATCTATTTATGTATTTCTGAAGCTGATGTATATGAAATGTTGGGATGCGATGTGTTTTTATACTAATATTGAAAATGTCAAAATGTTTGCTGCATCTACAGATAGTAAATATTAGAATGGGATATTGTTGCTGTGTCTACAGACAGGAAATGCTAGAATTGAGATGGGATTGTTACATCTAGATATGGCAAATGCCAGATTTGAAATGTGTTTGTTATATCAACAAATAGCAAATGCCAGAGTGGGATGTCTATCTTACAACTACAGATGACAAAATGACAGAATACAATGTTTTGTTTACACTTATGGTCAGCAAATGACACGATAGGATGTGCTTTAATTAAATATATTAACATGTCAAATATGAGAACAGATCCATTTTCACAGGATGTGATGTGTGTTTACAGTAATAGATAGTAAATATAAGGGTAAGATGAATTTATATTATAATAAATAACACATGTCAAGATAGGATGCATTTGTACAATAATAAAAAGCAAATGTTAGGACAGGATGTATGCAACAGTGATAGACAGCAAATGACATGATTGGATGTGCTTTTTTTTACATCAACATAGCAAATGTCAGACTATAAAGCTTTTCATGGTAATAGATCATATAAGTCAGGGTATAAAGCATGTTTATGGTAATAGATATATTAATATCAAAATCGGACACTTTTCAATGGTAACAGATAGCAAATATCAGGATATGATGTAGTTTTATGATAATAGACAACATATGTCAGGGAAGCATTCAGTTTTACAGTAACAGATAACACAAGTCACAACGGCATGCACTTTTGCAATAACAGATAACAAATGTCAGGATAGAATGCATTTATACAATAACTAGCTGACCCGGCCCGGCTTCGCCCAGACCCTGATGGGGAGCATCTCATTTAATTCATATAAGTAGTCATATAAGTTCCCGTTCCCGACTATCTATCTGTCTGTCTGTCTGACCCGGCCCGGCATCGCCCAACTCCTGGTGGGGAGCATCTCATTTAATTCATATAAGTAGTCATATAAGTTCCCGTTCCCGACTGTCTGTCTGTCTGTCTGTCTGTCTGTCTGTCTGTCTGTCTGTCTATCTATCTGTCTGTCTGTCTGTCTGTCTGTCTGACCCGGCCCAGCCCATGGTGGAGAGCATCTCATTTAAATCATATAAGTAGTCATAAAAGATCCCGTTCCCGACTATCTGTCTGTCTGTCTGTCTTGGGTAAATGGAGGAGGGAGGAGGAAGAGGGAGGGAAGAGGAGGGAAGAGGAGGGAGGAGGAGGGAGACAGGAGACAGGAGGAATAGGGAGGAATAGGAGGGAGGAGGAGGGAGGAGGAGGGATTAGGAAGAGGAGGGAGGAGTAGGGTGGAGGAGGAGGGGGAGGAGGAGGGAGGAGGAAGAGGGAGAAGGAGGGAGGAGGAGAACGCAGGAGGAGGAGGGAGGAGGAGGAGGAGGAGAGGAAGGAGGAGGAGAGAGTAGGTGGAGGGAGGAGGCGGAGGGAGCAGGAAGAGGGAGGAAGAGGGAGGAGGAAGAGGGAGAAGGAGGAGGGAGGAGAAGGAGGAGTGAGGAGGAAGAGCGAGGAGGAGGGAGAAGGAGGGAGGAAGAGAACGCAGGAGGAGGAGGGAGGAGGAGGAGAGGGAGGAGGAGGGAAAGGGAGGAGGAGGAGAGAGTGGGAGGAGGGAGGAGGCAGAGGGAGAAGGAAGAGAGAGGAAGAGGGAGAAGGAGGAGGGAGGAGAAGGAGGGAAGAGGATGAGGGGGAGGAGGAGGAAGAGGGAGGAGGAGGAATGTGAAGTGAGGAGGTAGAGGGAGGAGGAGGAGGAGGGAGGAGGAGTAGAGAGGAGGAGGAGAGAGGAGGAGGAGGGAGGAGGAGGAAGAGGGAGGAGGAGGAATGTGAAGGGAGGAGGAGGGAGGAGGTAGAGGGAGGAGGAGGAGAATGGATGAGGAGGAGAGGGAGGAGGAGGGGGAGGAGGAGGGAGGGAGGAGGAGGGAGGAGGAGGGGGGAGGAGGAGAAGGGAGGAGGAGGAGGAAGAGGGAGGTAGGAGGAGGAGGAGGAGGAGGAGGGAGGAAGAGATTGGAGGAGGGAGGAGGAGGGAGGAAGAGATAGGCGGAGAGAGGAGGAGGAGGAGGAGTAGGGAGGAGCAGGGATTAAGAGAAGGAGGGAGGAAAGGGGAGAAGGAGGAGGGAGGAGGAAGAGGGATGAGGAGGAAGGAGGAGGAGGAGGGAGGAGGAGGGGGGAGGAGGAGGAGGAGGGAGGAGGGTGAAGGAGGAGGAGGAGGGAGGGAAGGAGGAGGGAGAAGGAGGAGGAGGGAGGAGGAGAACGCAGGTGGGGGAGGAGGAGGAGGGAGGAGGAGGGAGGAGGTGGAGGGAGGAAGAGGTAGAAGGAGGAGGGAGAAGGAGGAGGAGGAGGAATGATGAGGAGGGAGGAGGAGGAAGAGGGATGTGGAGGAAGGAGGAGGAGGTAGAGGGAGGAAAAGGGAGGAGGAGAGGGGAGGAGGAGAAGGGAGTAGGAGGGATTAGGAGAAGGGAGGAGGAGAGGGAGGAGGAGGGAGAAGGAGGAGGGAGAGGGAGGAGGGGGAGGAGGAAGAGGAGGAGGGTGGAGGGAGGGGGAGGGAGGAGGCGGAGGGAGTAGGAGGGAGGAGGATGGAGGAGGAGGGGAGAGGAAGAGGAGAAGGAGGAGGGAGGAGGGGGAAGAGGTAGAGGGAGGAGGAAGAGGAGGAGGGTGGAGGGAGGAGGTAGATGGAGGAGGAGGGGAGGAGGTAGAGGCAGGAGGAGAAGAGAGGAGGAGGGAGTTCGCCATTCCGAATTCATACTCGTCTAGGTTCTGTGATTTCGGTCCTTCCATTGATTGTTCTTCCCTTCTACACGACTGTAGATAACTTCCTTACACATAAAAAGATGAATTGTTATTGATATTGCCGTGGCATGGAGGCATATATATCAGCAGCAGAGTTGAACGCCTACGCCAGCCGGCACGGCACTTGATGATGATGATGATTGCCGTGTGACGATTCTGTGTAGTCACGTCATTTTCTTCCCTTTCCCTAGCGTTTTGGTTAGGGGATTCTTTCATCATCATCATCATATATTTACGTACGTATTTTGGGAATGGGAGGAGGGAGGAGGAGGAAGAAGAAAAAAAATACGACAGTTGGCAGCGCTGGAATGAAAGGAAGGCGTGTAGAAAATTTCATCTCAATCGGATGGGCCGTTCGCGAACGTATAAAGGACATACAGACATACAGACATACATATCCACACACATCCTAATTTATATATAAGATAAATAGCAAATATTAGGACACGATGCACACAATAGCAATAGATAGCAAATGATATTATGGGGTGTGATATGTTTATATCAACTTGCTAAATTCCAGCAAAGGGTGCAGTTTTACAGTATCATATAACACATATCTGGATAGAATGCAGTTTTACAGTAATAGATAACGTATGTTAGTATTAATATCATTTGTTAAAAATGTAGTGGTTATCTATGGCAAATGACTAAAGGGCTCCACATTATTAGGCCTTCAATTATACTACATAAGGGGATACTGAGGTTGGTTGACCAGTTAACTTATCTTGCTGCACTTTCTTCAGAGACAATGTCGCAACATGTTCAATACTATTATGTATCCATTTTGTGATCCTGATAAATTACTTCTGTGGATTGTATCAGAGCCAAACGAGATATGTGATACTTGAAAATGTGTTATATTAATAGATTTATTACATTAATGGATTTCTGTTTACATTAACAGATTTGTAACATTGACAGATTAGATTTGTAACATTCACAGATTGTTTACGGTAATAGATTAGAAGATATGTTACATTCACAGGTGTATTACATTAGGAGATATGTTACATTCACATATTTGTTACAGTAAGAGATATGTTATACTCACACATTTTAATGTTTACATTAGGAAAAATATTAAATTCACAGATGTGTTACGTTATGAATGTGCTACCTTCAAAGATTTGTTACATTAGTAGATATGTTACATTCACATATTTGTTACATGAACAGAGTTGCTACATAAACATATTTGTTACATTACCATATTTGTTACTTTAACATTTTGTTACATTAATATAGTTGTTTTATTCACATATTTGCTGCATTAACAGATTTGCTACATTAGGAGATATGTTACATTCACAGATTTGTTATATTAACAGATTTGTTACATTTTCAATTAAAAGATTTGTTAATTTAACTGATTTGTTATACTAAAAGATTTGTTGCATTAATAAATAACACACATCTAGAACAGATGCATCTGTAACATTAACAGTCTATAAATGTCTAGATTGATGTAACTTCTCCATTAAAAGATGACACGTGTCTGACTGGATTATATTTGTCACTTTAGCGGATATAAAATGCCATGAATGAAATTACCCCGTTTATTATGATACGTTTATTATGATACGTATTTGAAATCTGTTGTTTCTATCAGTAATTGGTCTGTCTGGATGAAGTTGGGTTTTCTGTGCGTATGATGATTATTCTGATGCAATCTCTGTCATTGTTTACCTTGGAGGTCAAATATGAGATTTGATAGCTATGGGTACGTCGTTGGGTCTATATTACTGCATATTGTGCCTGGCAGTGCTCGGTGTTCCTCTGGTTTTGTTGTATATTTTCATGGTTCACTTAAAGAAGTGATGGGAATAATGTTGAGAGAGGTAGAGATGAGAGAGAGAGACACACACACACACGGGCACACACACACACACACACACACACACACACACGCGCGCGCGCGCGCGTAGCGAACATTGTGGTGAGAGAGAATGAGAGGCAGAGTGGAGGAGAGAATATAGATAATATGAAAGAGAAAATGAGAAAGACAGAATAGAAGCAAAAACGGGAGAGAGAGAGTGAGAACAGTAATGAAACTTAGACTTGGAGAGAGAACGAATGAGATAATGAGAGATCATGAAAGAAGGTGTAAGAGAAAGTGAATGAGAGAGAGTGAGTGTGTGTCATAAGAAAGAACACTAGAAAATGGGGGGGGGGGGGGGTGGAGAGAGAGTGAGAGAGAGAGAGAGAGAGAGAGAGAGAGAGAGAGAGAGAGAGAGAAAGAGAGAGAGAGAGACGGAGGGGAGTGAGTGAGAGGATGGTATTTATAATAGTAAAGATAACATGTACCTATGACTGAGACACATTCATGAGCAATGACAGAGAAACAGATCTGATAGACCGGGAATCAGCGGCGCGTGTACTTATGTAGAGTTTACTCACTTATGCACAAACAATCAAATGAAGATGAAATATGAATGTCAGACTAAAGTAACTCGACAGAGCAAGCACAGGACCAATTATTTAAGACATAAAATATCAGACAAGCAAGAATACCAAAAATGATAAATTTGAATTCATAAAGTAACTTAATTAATTTAGTGCTGACATCGTCAGCCAATGCTATCTGTTCGTAGTCACCGTCGTAGCGCAGTGCTACCATCCTTGTCTGCCTGCCCGGAAGTCGTGAGTTCCAATCCATTTCGAGGGTGATTTGGTTTGTGCATTGACCTAAGCTCCCAAATCAACATAGTCTAAGTCGGTACCAGGAATTAATTAGGAAGTGAAGTCGGCCGGTGCGATGTATATAAAGCACAATAAATTGCTGTTTCATGTTACTAAATGGAAAACAAAATCGCGATCAATATAGATAGTTCATTAAACATTAGAGTAGCACATTATCTATTATTATCACGCTTTCGTATCCAAGGCAGGATAAATAAGAAAGTGCAAAATACGTTTTTTCCCCCCTCAATGAAATTAATTGAAATAAGCTAGTCAAAAAGTCATTTACAGAACATTGCAATCAATGTCAGCATGTATCGGTTGTCTGTGATTTACTAGCCAAATTTAGTTCAGTAGTTTACCATTAGCAATGGCAAACTACTGAGCGTAATCTTGCCAAGAAATCAACAGACAGCTGAAAGATGCTGCTGTTGACAGCGATGTCCTGTAAAAGGATATGCGAATTTTAAAAAAAAGGTTTACCATTACTTTCTGAAGGGCCGATGTCTCTTACCATCGAAATCAACGCAAAGTGGTTTGCTTCCAAATCGCCGGTGTTGATATAAAACCCTCGACTCCGTATGTAGGGAAATCATGAAACTGGGAGTCTCAATAAACCATGGCGCCGGTTCTTCACGGTCGGTTTATTATTTGTATCGTATTTTCCCTGTAAGAAAATGCAACCTAGAGAATTAATTGATATGATTCTCTCAAGTCAAAATGTAACTAAATGTTTCGGAAAATGTACGATTCACTGCATTATAGCCTATTGCAACATTCAGGGCAATGAGCAAGCAGATCGTCTCGTAAAGCTGAGTCGAAAGGATTTAATCACAACAAAATGTTTTACGCGTAACTTATGAAACCGTAAGTATCTCAATGAAAATCCTTCTGTCAGGGCAAACTGGATCTGACTGAATAATACACGGTGCTTATCATCAATTATTAAGTCCAATTCGGGTAATCATATTTTGGTTCCGACCGGGACACGCCAAAAAAAGATAATCTGTATCAATGACTTGCGACTAGTTCGTCAGCTGTGGGTGTGTGTATTTTTTGTAGTAACTCCATTCCAGCTAGGTACTTATCATAGTCCTGGCCAACTCACAGTAATAAACGTAAATAAATATGGCATCAAGCAAACGTGCTTCAGAAATTCAAAACAATGGGAATTTAAACACAGAAACCCCAAACATTTGGTTGCGCGATTTATTGCCTAGAGTATTTTCTAAATTGCGGTCATAGAGTTGACAAAGAAAAGGCGTTTCACACATTGTATTTGACGGAACAATAAACGATTACTCAAATATACCGAGGCTTTAGCAATTAGGCGGTTGCAATCAGTTTTGCTCAGACAGAAATATGTCGTTTAAATGTGCGTTTACCGTGGGGATAATAAATACTTCACAATCGATCAATATCAATGACTGTGTGTGTTAAGTATTTCAGCCAAATTATAATGTATTTATTCACTTTATATAACATATAAATCTGCAGTATGCACATTTAGAGATACAGCGAAATATGCAGGTAGCAAATCGTGCAATCTCTTGTTTGTGGCTTGTGTGTTTAAAATGGCTTCATCCAAAAACTTTAAAAAGGAATGTCGTGAATCTGAAACTAACTACAGCTTTTTCCGAAGTCATCACAAGAAGAAATTCATTAACGAATGAAGTCATTAGCGAATATGGTTGCAGAAGAAGAAGAAATGTGACTGACAGACAGAAAATAAGGATATTATTTCAAACAGATTTCAATGAAAATATCGATGCCAGGAGAAGGGAGAAGCTGACATCCGAGGACGGGACTCAGGATGTTTACTGCCATTCATGGAGTAGTTTTCCTTTATCTCGTCTGTGGCTATATTAATTAACCCAGCAATTTGAAAAAGGATTTAGTTAGAAGCAAGTGAAGCAAACAGCAGTTATTGTAATAGCCATGTTGCCAAGTGACATTATTAGTTAACCGCTGTTGTTATGTCTTGTGAACTGACACCACTTTTATCCGCTGCTCGCTGGGCAACATCAATTATTGTACTAGTTTAATCCAAAACGTACAAATTGACCTGTAGTTCTTGCATTACCCTTGTCTGCCGTAATGAGGCAAACTTTATTTCCTGCACCACCTTTAACAACAATTCACAACTCAACCTGTAATTCTTGCATTATTCTCGTCTGTAATAATGAAGCAATATTTATTTCTTGCATCACTTTAATCAACAGTTCACATCTCAACCTGTAATACGTGCATTACACTAATTTAAATTAATGAGGCAACCTTTATTTCTTGCATCGTTTCAATCAACAATTCGCAACTCAACCTGTACTTCTTGCATTACTCTCGTCTGTACTAATGAAGCAAATATTTATTTCTGGCACCACTTTAAGCGATAGTAATGCTAACATCACTTTAGTAAGACGATTGATACAACTTTAAGTTGAGTTGAGCTAAGAACTGGCATCACTGCACTCATGACATTCCCATACGCGATCCATCCCTACGTTCAACAGCCAGCGAAGAGTTACACTACTAATCGATTCCACCGCTATCTGATTGAAAGTTCCCATGGTCTTCCATCTCAGTTTTTAGATTCTACCAGAACCCCTGCCAATCCCCCGCAGTCTCATCCTTTCCACATACGGGTTCTTAGTCTATTCCCCTGAGGTGAATTCCCTGCCAGCTTATCAGCTTGTTCATTTCCCAGCACACCTGCATAGCCAGGGGGAAAATCCATACAATTATCACAATCTGTGACCTCTGAAGCGAGGTAAACCATTTCACACGAAACATTCCTTTTTCCACATTACTAAGCATCCTCCTTGAGTCCGCGATGAAGACAATGTGTGTTGCAATGGTCTCCTCCAACCAACGAAATGCCGCATTGACTGCTTCCACCTCCATTCTCATGCCGGAGGTCATAGCCTCATATGCCAGACTCTCCTGTTTTAAAGAATCGTGCATTAGCTTTCGCAATGAAACACCAATTACTCCGCCTGTTTCTCACCACGGACCCACCGTTATAAATCACTATGTCACCTTGATGTGTGTTACTCTGGATCAGTTATTGTACCTCAAACACTGTGCGGCCCGCTGTCCATTCTCTGCACTCACGTCTCAGTGTTACTATTACATTGTGCCAGTCCGTCATGTCTTTTAGTAATTAAATCCACTCTTTTCCACGATTGGTGGTCTCTAGATCACACACCTGACGTATAGATATTTCTGCCTGTGCCATTCAGGACCTGCCTAGTCTTAGTCTATGACCCTTGACCATATCCATGGCTTCATGCAGGGTGTGATCCCTGTCTGCAGCAACTCTCAGGTACCATTTGGCTATGCCTTATCCGCCATTGTTGGTAGCGCTAAGAAATGCCTCTTGCATATAACTGGTGTGTCCTTTGTGCACCCCAGGAGCTCCAGCATGGCCGCATTCTGTATGTGGTCCAACCTTTCAAGCTGGCTCTTTGATACTGTTAGCAGCCCCAAACCATAATCAGTGACATAAATTATTAACTTCTGAAAGAGCCTGTAAAGCATCCTCTGCTCTATCTACCCCGGTTGCTGCCATCGCAATCAATGCATTAAGTCCCCATACCGGTCTTCACCATGAAATCCTCCACAGGATCCGTATAAGACCTGCTTAAAGGTGATACACAAGTTTCCCGCTGGCTGTTGTATGATATAACTATAGACAACCTTTAACAAGACTACTTTAATTCCTGCAATGCCTCAGTAAATATTCGACACGTGACATTTAGTTTTAACAACCATTCGGTCAATGATATACACAATATCTTTATCTTCAACAACTATTCAGTCAGCAGTTCAGTCAATAATTTGCACGATATATTTAGTTTCAGCAACCATTTGGTCAATAATATACACGATATATTTAGTTTTAACAACAATTCAGTCAATAATTTACACAATATGTTTTAATTTTAACTATTCATTCAGTCAATAATTTACACAATATATTTAGTTTTTTTTATTTAATGGATGTGAAACTCAGATAACGAGCAGACAAGCTGAAAAATATATAATGGCAATTCAGAGGACAAATGCAAAGACTACCATGGACAGACAGACAAACCAATGAGCAAGTCCTACAAGAAACAAATGAAAACCGTAAACTGATTAGGGAGATTGGACATAGACAGTCACAATTTTTTGGGGAAAACGTTATGCGAAGAAATAAATTAGAGAACATGGTGACAACTGGCAAGATTGAGAGGAAAAGAACAAGGGGTAGGCAGAGAAGTAAATGTCAGGATGGTTTGGCTGCGTGGCATAGTCGAGACAAGAGCACAGAGCTGATCCACGACTGAGATGATCGTGTGAGGTGGCAAAATATATAACCGCTAACACTTATCGGCATGGCACATAATGATGATGCTTTAATGTTAGCCTCCATTCAGTTAACAGATATTTAAAATTCACCTGGACTCAGCCAAATCGTTTTACCAGGAAATCTACAGGGAGGTGAAGGTGGCCGCTGTTATATTGACCACATCATCCTTCGAATACAGATTGGTCTATAAAATGAATTTAGTTTAGTCGACGGATCAACATCACGGCACGCGGGTGTAACCCAAAAGCGCTCCGTTCTACTCCTAACTCAAGCCTGAGTCCGGAGAATCTCAGCTCAGTGCACGAACTCCGTAGCACGGCGAGAATCCTGAAATACTTTGGGTAGATTTTTAACTCGAAATTTTCCCGGGCAGTGCCGTTAGGTTACTCTTTTTAGATTTCCAACTGCCAAGGAACTTTTTTTTATCTGCGCAACAATACACACGGGCGTCCGATCTCACTACCCAGAGACCAGGGGAAATAATTTTGTTACTAGAAGTCTACGTGAAAAAAATCCCGGCCCTTACCGGGGCTTGAACTCGGGACCTCCAGCATTTGAGGCGGACACCATACCTCGAGACCACTCAGCCTACCTCTCTATATATAAATCTCTCTATATAAAATAAATTTAGACCTAGCACTATATGTTCAATTAGCCTATAAACGTGTAAAAGTGTCCAAGTTCACAAGACGAGACAAGAGCATGGAGCTGATCCACGACTCTGGTGATCGTGTGAGATGGTGAAACAAGGCCGCCCTCGCTTGTCGGCATGGCACATATATGATGACGATGCTTATGATACAACAATGCCTATAATATCTGGCCCCTACGGTAGTATTATCCCAACAATGCCGTTACTTCAGGCAACATTCTTATGACAAAAAAAAACAAAATCAACAACAAATATATGTCAGAACTAGCATCATTCAGTGATATCTCCCCAGTAAAAGCTACTCTCGTGAAATATTAACTATAGAGCTGTTATTTTGGCCGTTGCAGATGAAGTATCTAAAAACTCGTCCTCGTTTGCATTGTCAAGATGTGACATTTCTACACGATCGATATTTCTACTGATAATTACAGAGCGATAACAAGCGACCTTTTCAAAAATCGAGTAATTTTACTGCATGGATTCGATTCTATGGTTTTCTAGTTTTATTTTACTCTGTACGTTTTCAACGGTTGTCGTTGGTCGTAAATCATATTACTTCTCTTCCCCCTAGCATAGCGTGGAAATCGATATACTGAAGTAATACATTTTGCCCGAGTTGGTCTAATATCGATATATCAAATTAATACGAACTAATTGTGAACTTATTTTTTTCCATATCCTATTTACAGGACATCGCTGTCAACATCAGCATTTTACTGCTGTTGTTGATGTCTTGGCAAGTTTACGTTCAGTAGTTTGCCATTGCTTTCCGAACGACCGGCTCCCATACCAACACGTTAAAACCAAGCGCGACACGGTCTGCTGCCAAATCGGACGCAGTTGTGTTTCGATCGCAAGTAAGTGGGCTCACGAATCGCATCTGCAAGACCTTAGTCACTAACACCGGCAATTTTGAACTAGGTACTATATTATTGTTCACAATTATATAAAGCGGCTGTATAGTAGTTAGTTCGCTTATCAACTATGTCGGTGGGGCGGATTCAACACTCAGTAGTGACATAATTAATTTTCCCGACCAATAGAATTCTGGGGGAGCCGAGATAGTGTAGTCGCTAGTCATGGATTCGATCCGCTTCGGGAAGAATTCAAGTTCTTTTTTGTTTTGAATTGTTCTGGATTCCCAAGTCAAATTAGCTTAAAACTGATACCAAGAATTGTCTTGGGAAGTAACAGGACAGACGTGATACTGATACTGACAGCACCAGCCAGCGAGCACCATTTAGTCTATACAAATATCAGTCTAGCAGCAAATGCTCAATGCGTGTGTTAAAATGTCCTTTACTTACGATTCTGAGGCTGATCCAGTCTCATAAAACTTAGATCAGATAAGGTTCAGCAGTCTCTAGGAAGAACAGGTGTGGAGACAAATCACTGGACACTACACGTCATTTTGAAGTGGCCTAGAATATGTGGAAACCTAAGACTTCACACGCCACATGCAGTGTCTGCCAAGGAATCATATTGACCTGGTTAGTTATTTTTATGTCACCCATGAGCTGAGGTGTCACAGTGGTGTGCACGCGGGGTTGTCTTTCTGGGTTCAGGCTCTCACATGGGTCAGGGTTCAGTCTGTCACGCACTTCTTTGTTCTATCTCTCACAGGGTTCTGAGTTCAATCTCTCATAATGTTCTTGGTCCAGTCTCTCACGGTGTTCTGAGTATTATCTATCAAAGGGTTCTAAGAACTGTCTATGACAGGGCTCTGAGTACTATCTACCACATGGTTCTGAGTTCAATCTCTCAAACGTTTCTGTGTTAAATTTCTAACAGGGTTTGGGGTTTCATCTTTTACATAATACAGGGTTCAGGGTTCAATTTCTCAGAATTTTGTATTTAAATGCTCATACAGTTCTATGTTAATTCCCTAGGGCGTTTTCTCTACTAATATAGCTCTAGGAGCAACTCTGACTCATCCATCGTATGTGGTACAAAGATGTGTCGCTCTGAAAGTTAAGGCGTCAGGTTTCATATTCACACATTGCGTCTGGTGTGCAACTTCTTGTTCTTCTCCTGCTTGCTGTTGTTGTTGTTGTTCTCCTCCTCCTCCTCCTCCTCCTCCTCCTCCTCCTCCCCCACCATCCATTTTTGTGTTGTACAATCTTTCCTGTGGCGATAAACGAAATCCATTTCACATTCATTGAAGAAGAAAATAAGGGCTTTTGAAGTTAAATGGTACGGAAAATGTTTTAGATCACGTATTAAAAAACAAATATTGAAATTTTACACAATCTGAACATAGAAGAAAATAAACTTCTCACATACAACATCACTTCTCGGGAACTAGAACACTTAACGTATTAAATGTCCCAGCACTTGGGAAACAACACTGATGGAAGACACATTCCTAGAAGAAGAAGCAGGGATCGACAAACGCGAAGATAGACACAGGACATTGCTGACAGCTTGGACAGGAAGATCCATGAGACTCGCAAATGATGGAGAAGTTGTCTTTAAATAAACTTATAAATACCATCAAAACTGAAGTAATGCAGGAGAGCTGATCTCCTTGTCCACTAATTATATTGATAAATAGCACAACTCTGAAACAAGTTAAAGAAGACAATTAATAATCCCATGGCATTTCATCAGTTAAAGTGTTTTCTGGACATAACAAAGAAATACGCATGGCTTTATATTCTACCATGCAACGCATGCTGATTTATGCAAAGTGTATGTTCAGTCTGTTTGAACGTAATGGGCTAGCGATGTTTCATTCAAGTTGTTGTCTCTTTTCTGTACCCTTTGGGCACTCTTCTGGGGCTGAATAAGTTACGACTCAAACGCTATTCCTGATAAAGTCATTTGTATAGTAGACAGTCCATTAGGGAAGTAGCAATTGCATGCAAATGAGGTTTGATCTTCAGGTCTCTTTCGACGATCTACACAGACAGAATATTCAGATTGATAATGCTTTGCGATATTTATCATTTGGAAAATGCATTCGTCGTATTGAGTTGGATTGAGTTGAGCTAAACATCGACATCCCTGCACTTAGGACATTTCCACACTGGCTTCGTTCCCTCGTTCTACAGCCAGTGAAGAGTCATACTGCTTATCGTTTCAACTGTCATTTGATCGTCCCATTGATTCCCACCAAAGGTATAAGTCAAGACTTTAAAAGAGGTGGGTTGGGGCACATTCCTATTTCTAAGAATTGTCTTCAGGTGGCTTACCCTCCACACCAATGCTTATTTAACTGAATACAACAATTGAACAATGGAAATGGCTTGGTGTAACTAATGGCGTTCTTATTAACTAGACTGCCCAACACATTGCAGTTTAAAGAGTAAACGTATCGGCTATGAGTGTTTGAAGTGAAAGATTGTTAACTACTCGGAAGAAGATTTAGTACTCTAAGAATTTTAACATTGGCTGACCTAGATAAACATGCATAATCTAAGTAGGTTATAATTACTGGTTGATATTTTACCCTGTAAATGTAACACTATATTCAACCATTCTTGACTTTGATTGTAATATTTCTCGATTAGTTAGTTGGTTGGTTAGTTAGCTGATTGGCTGGTTTATTGGTTGATTTTGGTTGGATAATTGTTAAATTGGTTGGCTGAATGATGGGTTGATTGATTGATTGATTGATTGATTGATTGATTGGCTGATTAGTTGACTGATTGGTTATTTGCTAGGCTGCTTGCATTGTGAAACCTCTGTAGGGCTTTCATTTCTTCAGTCCGATGCTTTTACCCTGTGTTGATTTGAGTCTTGATAGGGGACTAACACCTATCGGAATGGACTTAGTGTCGAGACCACCCTCCCGCCCAGCTCCTAAAGCACCATCTTCATTGGGGATTGTTGCAGAGCTGTTCTTTCTTTCGCTAAGCTAGGAAATCAACGGGGTGTGCAAGAGTGGTAGTGGAATTCACATCTACAAGAGGCGTGTTAGGATGCAAACACCTCATGCCTAGAGGTCTGCGGGGCTTAATTGGCTTGCGCTTAAGCTTCAAGTGCGCTGTTGGTGGGAGTTCGAAGGGAGTAAGACAGTACACACCTAGGTTAGAATATAATCCACAACGATGGTGTAATGGTTATGAAGTTACGTTGACAATGGCATTAACGTTGTGGGAAGAGAGTTTGATATCAGCTCTCGGCGTTGGCTACGCAACGAAAAGACTGTGACCGTCTATTCTTCCGTGCCAACATAATGTGATTGTCCTAGTTAGTTAATTTAGTTAGCTATCTGTTGGGGTATCATCCTTGCCCTCCGGACAAGTCCATGGGTGCTCAGATTCTTCCTCACCCTCCACACATATGCTTCAACTCCCGGCGGGTGGCCCTAACACGGCACATGTCAACAGCAGCTTCCTACAACAGGATTATTTTTTTTAGAGTATAATCTATGAATCTGAGGAGGTTTATTTTTGATTCTTAGACTACGATTCCCTCTGTCGTAATCGGTCACTGGGTAATTAAATTCATTTCATATGAAACATATAACAGTTCGTACTTGCTATCATTATTTATTTGTAAACATTTTAAGCCATGCACAATTAAATAAATAAATATGTACAGTGTATGTAATCAGCCGGCATTCATAACAGTAAATTTCATCAGGATTGCACAATCATTCATAAAGATGGTGTCTAACTTTCGTTTTTATAGATTTTAACATGTACATGTTCTGGTTTGGACTTTAATATTATGTTTAAGTATGTGTTTGATAACAAGCTATGAAACTCGTAATTTGCCTTTTCCATTACCACCACAACATTCATCAACACGATTAATTTTCGCCATTCTACTAGAGCAGTGGTTTTCAACCTTTTTTGGCCCATGCACCCCTTCACCATATTCGGGGGGGGGGGGGGGGGATTCCCCACCGGTTGAGAACCACTGTACTAGAGCATAACGACTTTAACGTGAATTGTTTGACTGAGATCACGTGACTTCCTATGAGAAGCAGATATTTAAAAAAAAAATTGCAGTCATTGTGTTTACGTTTCTGAATAGAAATACAATTTTGTGTTTGGCGAATGGAAACGATAAAGACATGGAGAAAATAAAAACTCTGTTGAAACAAAACATGTATATTCAAAAATGGAGGAAGTAAAATTCAATGTAAAATGAATATTGAAAACACAAACAATAAATGTATTGCACAATGTATTGCTTGACATTTGTCGCTGTTCCCAGGTCAACACAACCATTCATGTACCTGGAAATGTCTTGGGGAGAGAGGGCGATGGCGTGAAACTGACTATAGTATTGTCCGAGTGCCGATTAGTCAATCCAAATATGGGTATAGAACCGTATGTTCGATGCCTCTTAAGGACCGAGAAAGGAACCTTTACTTTGACTTTTTTATATTTTGCAGTATCCTGTCACTTGGTACCGAGACACAGCGAGACATGGCAGATAATAAAGTCTGCAATATAGTATTTTGTTTGTGCCTTTGTTATTCAAATTCAAAAGGAGAACATTGTTGTGAATGTACAATGAAGAAAAAAAAAAGATAGGGAGTGTTAGCATTAAGAATACAGTGGTTAAAACATTTCTCGTCTGTGACAAAATATGGCTTTACTGAAACTAAACGGATACGTATTACGTATATATATATATATATATATATATATATATATATATATATATATATATATATATATATATATAAAGAGAGACAGAGAGAGAGAGAGAGAGGAGAGAGAGAGAGAGAGAGGAGAAAGAGGAGAGAGAGAGAGGGTGGGGGGGGGGGGGAAATAGAAATACACACATAATAGAATAATTGACGTTAAATAGCCTCGAAAACGTACAAATATGTCTCTGCGTAGTGTTTGATCATAATTACGTATTCATTTTGTTTTCTCTAACGAAACGTTTCTCGTAACTCTTCTTACCTGCTTCCTTACATGGCTACATTGCCACTATTGTACATTTGTTTGGAACAGTTCCGACATTAACTGCACGCTGTGTAAACGGGATCGTTAGGTAAAGTTTGTATGTGCATACAAGGAAACCATTTTTGTATTTTCTATCGCATATTGAACACGCGTCAAAGGGTAACAAACCATAATCGCATAGTCCCTGTGGCTGTGAAATGCTGAAGTTTTCACATATATTATCACATCACATAGTGGTCACACCAACTTTTTTTCTTCATTGCTTTCGCCATCCTCAATTCGACCTAAGTTATTTTAGAAGTTGAAAATTGAGATTAATATTGCTGTTTTGAACTGGATATCAAGCCCACACAGCCAAAAAGGGTCTGTTTACCTCTATGACTGACACTTGCCTGCCGTCGCTGAAGTCATGTGTTCAAATCATCATGGAAACGGGCATTTCTGTTTTGAAATGGACCTGGGCTCTCAAGTCTACCCAGCCAGAAATAGGTATCAAGAATAACTCTGGGAAGTAAATGTGATTGGTGTGGTATTACGACATTGCTTACAGAAAAACTCTGGGAAGTAAATGTGATTGGTGTGGTATTATGACATTACTTACAGAAAAACTCTGGGAAGTAAATGTGATTGGTGTGGTATTATGACATTGCTTACAGAAAAACTCTGGGAAGTAAATGTGATTGGTGTGGTATTATGACATTACTTACAGAAAAACTCTGGGAAGTAAATGTGATTGGTGTGGTATTATGACATTACTTACAGAAAAACTCTGGGAAGTAAATGTGATTGGTGTGGTATTACGACATTGCTTACAGAAAAACTCTGGGAAGTCAATGTGATTGGTGTGGTATTACGACATTGCTTACAGAAAAACTCTGGGAAGTAAATGTGATTGGTGTGGTATTATGACATTACTTACAGAAAAACTCTGGGAAGTAAATGTGATTGGTGTGGTATTACGACATTGCTTACAGAAAAACTCTGGGAAGTCAATGTGATTGGTGTGGTATTACGACATTGCTTACAGAAAAACTCTGGGAAGTAAATGTGATTGGTGTGGTATTATGACATTACTTACAGAAAAACTCTGGGAAGTAAATGTGATTGGTGTGGTATTACGACATTGCTTACAGAAAAACTCTGGGAAGTCAATGTGATTGGTGTGGTATTACGACATTGCTTACAGAAAAACTCTGGGAAGTAAATGTGATTGGTGTGGTATTATGACATTACTTACAGAAAAACTCTGGGAAGTAAATGTGATTGGTGTGGTATTACGACATTACTTATCAAGAGCCAGGAGCCGTGGTAGCGAAGTGGCTAGTAGCACGCCTGGGGGCCCTGTGGTCAAGGGGTTCGATCCTCAGGGTGGATCCTAATGTTGTGACTTGACCTGGACTCCCTTGTCGACTCTGTCTAAAATTGCTACCAGGAAATGTCTAGGGAAGAAAATGCGACCTGTGCCTTACTGACCACCCCTCCGCCGAGTGACGATGTTTGTCTACACAAATATGGGCGTAGCACCATTTGTCCACTGCGTCTTAAGGCTTGTAGAAGGGCTGTATTTTAACTTACAACATACGTCCCTCCTTGTTGTATGAGGTGGCCGGATAATGCAAGCAACAAAATACGATGGTCGCTTAGGCAGAAGTGAATGAGGCCGGCGCGTTACTGATCACATCATGCGACGAGTCATTAAGAGTCTATACAAATATTGGTCTACCACCACAGCAATGGCAAACTACTGAACGTAAACTTGCCCAAGAATCACAAACAGACAACAAATGGTGGAAATGACTGCTACGTCCTGTAACAGATATGCAAGTAACTAACAACCATCATATGCCATTGCACCTTCAGGCTGAAAAGGCTCTTTTACTTGAACTACTATCGCGTGCCAACTGTTCTATAAAAGCACGGGTTTAACATAATATATATAATAATAAATAAATAGTCCCGTGCTGTTTACTTACCCCAGGACTAAGGGGCCAGAAACGTATTTACGCGCACAGAAGTAAGAAGTTCCATCTAGTTTACAAAACCGGTGATACAAAGACATTTCATTTACAGAAACAGTGACGCCGCATGAAAAACGAGATCTTTTCAAATCAGACGGAATGGATATTTTATTTCAGAAATATATAAAAATACCATTCCTCAAATATTTGGAAATAAGAAAAATGCTTTCAATGCGTTTGCACGAGAATCGGAAATGCATTTCTGTAAATAAAATTCACGAAAGCCGTTTTACTTTTTAAGGAAACATTATTCCGCCTCTTCATTTACCAAATGGAGTATAAATCTCATTTTTCAAATATGTCGTTTTGGACAGGATGAAACAGTACAGAATGAGGGAGAGAGGGAGAAGATAAGAGGAGAATGAGGAGGAAGAAATTTGATTATGTGTGTATGAGGTTGAACAAATAAGGATGAAAAACAGTACCAATTAACTTAACACAGACCTTGAATCATATAACTATTAACATATGTAATATATTGTAATATGTAATACATTGAATCCTGATGTTTTATTGTTACATTTCTTTCTATGCCATCGCAAGATGGGTTGCTGCCTTGATTTCAAGTAAGTTTATGAAGCATGTCATTAGCGATGAACGATTTGTAACGGCGATTGATTTTCTTATGTTGAAAGAGTTGTGTGTTTTTTTTTTACTATTCAGCAACGCTGCATTAACCAAGAATTGTTGAAATCTCTTATATTTGCAAATTACTAAAGTCTAATATTGATGTTATGTACACATTATGCAGACGTTTGACATGTTATTATTGCTTGTTTATAATGTTAAGAATTCTGTACATAAGAGGTTGTGTTAGTATCCATTTTATTTCCAGTTAGATGTGCAGTATCTCAGGATAATAAAGATGTAGATATTATATAGGTATTTATGTCAAACCAACGAGCACGTCATACAAGAAAGAAATGAAAATCATAAATTGATTAGAGAAATTAAACGTCGACAGTTTAGATGTTTTTGAGCACGTTATGAGAAGAAATAAACAAGAAAACGTAGTGACAAATGGCAAAATTGATGGGAAAAGAGCGAGCGGAAGGCGGGGAGGTACATACATAGATCTCTTAAACACAATGTGTAATTTGGGCAAGAATACAGACCTAATCTAAGATTGTAGATAGTATGAGATAAGCCAACAATCACCATCCAAGCTTGTTGGCATGCTACATGCTGATGATGATCGATGTTAACATGTGCAGGTGACGCGGATACAAAATCAATACTTGTAAAAACAAAACATTTCCGCTAAAAAGCCTTCATGATTGTGTTCATGAATCGGACGTAACTAAACAACTAAGGCAGACATACTTATCAAGTATGTTTCTATATTATGATATCTTTCAAATCTTTATGGACCAGAAGTATGGGGGGGGGGGGGGGGGGGAAGCGGAGAACTAAAATAATTATTAGCAAAATACGATCATTCATTAATTGGTGCCTGTGCAAAACAAAAGGGCTAAAATTGTCCGAAAGGATAACCCGGTCAGCAAAACGCCAGCAGAAGTCGGATATGTCGGCCGAAGGGCACAAAAATCGTGACTCTTTTGTAAAATGACAACACAATTAACGTTACAATTTTTTTTTTATATATCTGGTGAACGAAAATGAAGATATCGGTGTCTCGTCATCACAGTTTTGCTTAATTACATTTCCTATTGTTAACTTGTTTCTTTCCATTACCGCATCGCTGCAATTACTAATCTTTACTGCCATCAGTTTTTGCATATGCTGTATCTTTTGTCGAAAAGAATCATTATAGCAGACATTCCTTTCAAAACAACTGGATTACATAGCATGGACCATTACTTGGAAACATTGTATAGCATTAAAGACAATTGTCTCCCTCATTTTTACCCGTCGTTTTCGTATCTTATTTTGAAACGTCAGTTACCATTTTGCCGTCATGTGTGCATTCTGGGTTGGTATTAGTTTACGTTATAAGTAATGCTAACAAATCGACATCCAACTCCACATCTACAAGTCAGTATAAAGATGTGCTCGCTAAGTGATTGCCTCTTTGCCCGGATAACTCAAATCATTCAACCATTACTAGTTTCTATAGTAACTCTTGTGAGTCATGGGTTATTTCGCAATTACTAAAGAATACTATTGGGGTCTTTGAGTTAAAATGTTAAAGAACAATTCTAAGAACATCGAGGCCCATTAAGAAGAAAATTACTGAAATTCTACAAGATCTGAACACCGATTAAAACTGGCTTATAGACAGTATCTTGGGAGTCTCCGTGGCGAAGTGGTCAAGCCGTCTGCCTCGGGCTCCAAAAGTTGTGGGTTTGATTCCGGACAGCAAACCTTCGGTTCACGAGTGCATTTTTTTCCGGAGACACCTGGGGGTCGTCGCTGGAGCTACAGAGTTCGTGCTTTGTGCGATGCTTTCGGAAGCTCGCGCTGCGGAAAAAGACTGAGCCATATGGGATAAAAGCCCGGTGCAATGAAGTTGACCCTGTCGACTTTTAAGCTATTTTTTAAAGCAGTATCATGTTGAGAAAACTAAACACTTTGGCCGTATTAAAAGTCACAGTTTCTTGGAAAGAATAGTGACGGAAAGCATGGTTCATGAAAGAGGAGGCACGGGTCGACAACCACGAAAATGGAAACAGGACATTGCAGACGCCTTAGACATGTAGATGCATGAGGCGGGAGAAATATCGAGAGGCTTTGAGGCGCACCGTGATAAAAGCAATGTTCTGCGAAGGACATACTACATGGTGATAGCAACCCTATTTACGGTGGTTGTCAAGAGTTGATGACAAAAGGTAGCTGGCAGTCAAATAAACACATGTATGAATAATGTAAAAGCAGCTAGAAATAAGGTCAAACGATAGAAGAAAAGCTAAGAATAGTAATGGGATAATAGCCTTCATGAGCTTTTCAAAAGTGTGCAAAAAAGAAAGAGTATCGGGGAATATTGATAAAGAAGATCAGTAAACTTGTCTCAGGAGATGTATAAATATAGCGTAAGTTGAGCTTGCAATTCTTTCTGTCAGAAACAATTACTAGATTTTATCCAAATTGCACAATATATTTCTATTTCTGTATTAGTGATGTACGAAAAGGGGAGAATAACAGTTCCTGATATGAAGGATGGATTTTAATTATTTATGACCAGATTCGAATATTTTAGCATTTAAGTTTAAATTATAAAGCAACTGAATGCATAAAAGATAAAAATTGTAGTAATGTTTCATCATTGACTAGTTTGCACGATAAAAATAAACGATAATAAGGACACATAATTCGTTGTCCACAAAGTCAGTGCGATATTCACGATTACAATTTTGAGACTGGCTGCCATGTTTAGATAGCAGCTAAACAAAATTGTTAAATATACCTGAGCTGATTATAGAAATAAAAAAAGTCGCTTAAAAGTCGACAGGGTCGACTTCATTGCACCGGGTATTATCCCATATGGCTCGGTCTCTTTCCGCAGCACGGAAAGCGTCGCACAAAGCACGAACTCCGTAGCTTTTAGCGACGACCCACAGGAGTCTCCGAAACATTTAACTCGTAAACCGAAGGGTGCGGCCCGGAATCGAACCCACAACCTTCGGAGCACGAGTCAAACGGCTTGACCACTTCGCCACAGAGATTCCAAGAATATGGTGATTATAGAAATGCATGAATCAAACATTGTTATGTTTACATGCGCTTCTGACATTTTTGATTACTGTGATTATTGTTACGATATTGTTCATGTTTCCATAGTGAAGTTTCTGTTATAAACTTTATGTTCTCAATAGCCACCAAGTCTTAGATATGGTTAAGAAATACCGGCTAACAAACTTCACGCTTAACAAATACTTATATATGGTATCCCTTTGCGTAGCTTTCCAAAATCACATTGTTGGGGGGGGGGGGGGGGGAGGGAGGCGTTAGCTTGCTATTAACTCAAGTGTAGTCTATACACGTGATACTACTTCCAGTGCACGGGACTGATTTTGGCGTGTGTATCAGCTTTCCCTATTACCAGTGTCCCTCGCCATCAGGACACTCCGACTTTAGAGGTACTTATGATTTACGCCCCCAAGTCACGGAAGAGAAGTCAACATGAAAACCACATTGAAACGGGCTATTATTGCACATGGCATGGATAATTCGTGTGGCATAGGGTCTCAATGTGATTTACAACAAGGAAGATCATGAAACGACGGATGAACTTGAGGTAACCGCGAGCAATACCACCCATCCATAATTTATAAAAAGACACTTCACAAACAAGGTATGAAACGAATAAAAGAAGACAATATTACAAAGTAGGATGGCATCATCACGCTAGGCAGAATCAGAACAGGCACTGCTGGCTCAGAACACAACATAGCCGATTGGGTCTCTGCCATATGCTGTTGTGGAGTGCCATTACAACTCCAGAGTTCATCCCAGAAGACTGCCCAGAATATGTCAGCCTGAGAAGGGAGCTCGGTCCCTCAGGAGGAACTCTACAAGATAAACTGTGCAGCTTCAGTGAATATCTCAGGAACAACCCTACAAGATAAACTGTGCAGCTTCAGTCAATACCTAGTCGGTCCTGTGGCTTAAGGGTTGTGACTGCAGTTCATAATCCCGACATACCAGTTTTCGAAGTCTGCCCCAGGCGATTTGGAAGCAGGCCGCTTTGTGATGACTTTCACAATGGCTTGATTGTCGACCGTGCAGAAAGCAATGGCAAACTACTGAACATAAAAATACCTAGAAAATCACAAGCACCAAAATATGCTGGAGTTGGCTGCGTCATCCTAGAATAAAAGTCATGCAACTTATCTATTTAAAGTTAATGCATAAGACGTATAGTCCTGTTAAGCTATCCAGATCCCTTAATACTATTATAAGTACCGCTAGAACAACAACTACAACACTTATTATTATTATTATTATTATTATTATTATTATTATTATTATTATTATTATTATTATTATTATACATTACCCATGAACTGTTACAACAACTGAACTCGGCTTCATTGCAGTCATACTGGCTATGGAGGATTTATTACACATGCATTTATTTTACAACTTTAGGGTGTATTTTAAATTTTTATTCGCCCTCTGTGGAGTTCATGCAACATAATAGGTAAATACAAATCTTGGAATTGCAATATTTTCAAAAAACGGCACAGTCATTACAAATACACCCTATTTATATATATTAACTGATTCAGTGCCGAAGGATAATATATCGTCAAAAAGTGACCTCCGATTTGGACAGGACAATATATCACATTACCAGTGTCATCGTTTCATTTGTTTTGTTTCGTTCTATATTTTGCAATTTCAGTGCTCAGTGAACTGGAATTTACATTATAATACTTGTTTATTTAACTGTGCACCATGTTTGGTCCAAACCACTTTTTGTTTAGCACTGAATCAGCTAATGTCCAGAGGTATGCTCAAAATTATTCTGAGAAATCTAGTTTCATTATCCCTTCTCCTGCAGTCACTATGCTTCCAAATAGAGTAAGCCAGCTTCAAGACACGCTACGACTCTGGTAGTTCTCATGGACAACACCAATCTTACGGGAAGGTGAGATTTATACACCAGGTGCATCGTGATCCCATTCCTTCATACACCACTTAACATCTTGACCTGAGAGAAAGCCAGCTTATTTCCCTCTGTCGTTTAGCTTCTCTTGTAGCCTTTGCAGACACCATTCCATATAGCAGTATTTACTTCCGTAAAGATACTTTGAATCTAAAATATAAAATAAAAGTAGACAATACCTTTGGAAATCATATTATAAAAGTTACCTTACAATAAATCAATAATCAACCGTATTTTCAAAGACTTTGTGTACACATAGAATAGCTCAGTCGTCTGTTTACAGATAGTCCGAGCTGAAAGAGGTAAGCGAGATAATTTAATTATGCAGTTTAGTTATGGTAACGCAAACTCTCACACGTAGGAGTTTGAAAAATGGTGAATCGATTTATCAACGACGTGGTTTTCTTGTTGGTTGTTAGTGCTTCTTGTGATATTTTGCATAATGTATTTTTCACCATCAATAATGTGTATGTTTACTGCAATAAATTAGATTTAACCCCCTTTAACATTGAGTGAAACTTCTGTTGTTAAATGATGGTTCGCCACCAGCACTCAGCCGGACTACTATTTACTTTTGGCAAGTCTTGCTAATGTTGTGTTTAATTATGTGTGTGTGAAGTTGTGTGTGTGTGTGTGTGTGCGCGCGCGTGTGTGCGCGTGTGTGTGTATGTGTGTGTGTAACGACAGACAGACAGACAGGATAACAGTAAACATTTCGTAACCACGTGATCAGAAACAACAAAAGTTATCTTATAACGTAATGATGAGTGGGCCAAAAACATTATACCAGACGTATCCTAAATATAGCTGTCAAACGTATACTAAACTAACATATACCTCAACATGTAGACTCACGTTGTGGAAGGAAAGAAACAAAAGAGTAGACTGCCAATCCAGCACTACGGATTATATCTAAATGAACTGAATTCATAAGGAAAGAAAACTTATGTCAAAAATTACTGCAGAACAAAGGGCAGTTTAGAAGAATGTCGGATAGTCAGAAATGAACGAACATGGTGATATTTCAAATAAAGAAAAACACTTGAAAATATTTAGTCAAACTCTTAATACACCTGAACAAAGGTGTGACAAACTAGAAGCAATCAAA
Organism: Cepaea nemoralis; assembly: GCA_014155875.1. Classification (NCBI taxonomy): domain Eukaryota; kingdom Metazoa; phylum Mollusca; class Gastropoda; order Stylommatophora; family Helicidae; genus Cepaea; species Cepaea nemoralis. Next base: position 200,626 of record JACEFZ010005116.1, read on the forward strand.
GGAAGAGACAAAATTAAGACAACCCAAACCTCAAATCCCTCGCTACTCGCCTTTTATGACATTCACAACAGGTCTGAATGTTACTGTTATTTGTCCATCAGGAATGATGAAGACCATTCATTACATCCACTTAGTTTTGTCCATCAAGAAAGATGAGGACAATTTGAATGAAGAATCACCTGCGCAATGAATCGGATTATAGTGAGGAAGAACTGCGCAACTTCGTCGACCTCATTCCCTCGCCTGCATCCATCTGATTCCAGTAGCAAGACAAGTCAAGACGACTGGAGACGGACACAGGTGCAGTGGATGTAAGGCTGCCACAGGCCAGTTATCCCTGTATGTATTAGCTCTTCAAAACAGAAGATAGCCTTGAGCCTATAGACGCGACGGTGTCGCTGGGGAATCAACCAGATATCTATCGGACAGAAGAACTATTCACGCCCACGCAGGCCAAGAGTAGCATCGCTAAAGCGCGCCCTCAAAGTACCCGGTGATACACGCAAAACCACTGGACGCCTACCGACGAGCTTTCAAGCTTCGCCGGCAGGACTGACCGAAAAGCTATACCAGCTTAATGACTGCAAGCCCACTACCCATCGAGAGAAAGAGAGAGAGAGAGAGAGAGAGAGAGAGAGAGAGAGAGAGAGAGAGAGAGAGAGAGAGAGAGTGAGAGAGAGAGAGAGAGAGAGAGAGAGAGAGAGAGAGAGAGAGAGAGAGAGAGAGAGAGAGAGAGAGAGAGAGAGAGAGAGAGAGAGGGCGCTTATCGAGACTTTGTCAAACGGTCGTACAAATTTGCTCTTTTGCCCGCTCAAACCACGACTCTAGCTGCACGATGCGTTTACATTCTCGAAACGTCTGCCTCGCTAACTTGCGTTGGCTGGGAAGATCCCAATTTGGTGCACCTCACACAGCCATCCGAGACAACGAACGCTGGACGCGGGACTGATCTTGCAAACCAGACCAGCCCTCAGAATGTTACTATTTGTTGCTCCACTAATACATGTGTGACTACAGATTCATTCAGACTTCACACTTTGGTGCATTTCTAGAAACTAGTCAGTTAAACTAGTTACTCGCATTAGAATAAAACAGTCCACATTGTTTTAGCATATCATTAGAAGGGAACAGCTGGAATATGTCGTCGCAATGGGGAAGCTGGATGGGAAGAAAGGAGATGTTGGACAGTTTGCCATCATGGCATGCAGGAACATCAGTATTAGAAATGATTGACAGTACCTGAGACAAACGGATGTAAATAGATATGATCACCAACATCACACGACATGAACTCTATGATGAGGATAGTCAATCAAAGGCTAAAATTTCGCTTGGAGAAGACCCAGTTTTTATGTCCCAAATCAGTCTGATTTGTGGAGTATTGTATCAGTAGACAACACAAACCACATAAAAAAACAAACATGCAAGACGAAGGAACATGCTATGGACCTGCGATGTTATAGAACCATCACATTCTCTAGGCCCGAATGCATGCAAGAAAAGGTGACCAATATTTCCCCCTGCTAGCGGACGACAAATGCAGGCGTCGATGTCTAGTCCGGCGGCGCTCATAACGTTATTAGCGTAACCCCTATCAACTACGCCAAAGACCAGATTATTATGTTACCACAAGACGCAAAATCTGGATTCTTTATAATAGAGGGGGGGGGGGGGAGAAGAACAGCTGCCATATTTCTACAGCTCGTATCATACCTAGGACTTTCGATATGTACTGGATAGAAGATGCTACTCTAATACTGATTCAATCATGATATATCTGGAAATGCATACAGTTACGTCATCACCCAGTGTTCTTTCCTGTACAAAACTTCACCCCAAGAACAGTCTTTCAAAATGTCTCTCTATCGTAAGCCAGATGTTCTGCCTCTGTTGCCTTCATGTGTAAATCATCTGTCATATCTTGAATCCATCTACGTTGTGGCCTTCCTCTTCTATACCTTAACCGACACTTGACTCCACAATTATTTTTTCTATACTTTCAGGACTTTTCACACGTTCAAAATATTTTTAAATTTGTTGTTTCCTGTATCCATCCATTCATCATGTGCCATGCCGATAAACGTGAGCGGTGTTTTGCCATGTCACTCGATCACCGGTGTCATGGATCAGCTCCGTGTTCCAGTCTCAACCATGCCATGTCGTCAAGCCATCCAGGTATTTACTTCTCGGTCTTCCCCTTGGTCTCTTCCCTTCGATCTTGCCAGTTGTCACCAAGTTCCCCACGTCATTTCTTCTCATAACACGCCAAAAAAAAATTTGACTATCTACGTCTAATGACTCTAATCAGTTTACGATCTTCATTTGTTTTTGAAGGACTTGTACATTGATTTTTCTGTCTGTCCATAGTATTCTTTGCATTTTCCTCAGAAACCACATTTCCACAGCCATCAGATGATTTTCAGCTTGACTGCTCATTATCCACGCTTCACATCCATACAAAGTACAGGTTCTATGTTCTCGTTTAAATTGTTATATTTTTTATTGGTCAGTATGTTTTTCCTCTTGCAAAATGCTACCTTCGCCATGGTAATTCTTGTTCTAATCTCTTCAAGGCATCTCCCATCAGATATTATGACAGTTCCGAGATAACTGTACCGATTAACTTCCTTAAGAATATGCCCATTTACCTGTATATTACATTGTGGTATTCCTGTAGTGAGGTTTTCCTGTATAAACAGTTATATTCTTTATCGATTTATTGTTGGATAGGTCTGTCTTTTTGTTCTCCATTAAGTCCAATGAATTGTTAAATCATCCATCATGTGCCATGCCGGTAAGCGTGAGCGGTCATGATTTGCCATTTCACACGATCACCAGAGTCGTGAATCAGCTCAGTGTTCCTGTCTCGACAATGCCACATGGTCAAGCCATCCATGTATTTACTTCTCTGTCTTCCTCTTGTTCCCTTCTCCTCGATCTTGCCAGTTGTCACCAAGTTCTCTCCAATATATTTCTTCTTATAATATGTCCAAAAATGTTGACTGTCTACGTTTTATCTCTCTAATCAGTTTACGATTTTAATTTATTTCTTGTAGTAATGGTAATTGGTTTTTCTGTCTGTCCATGGTATTTTTTTAATTTTCTTCAGAAACCACATTTCCACAGCCATCCGATGTTTTTCAACTTGTCTGCTAATTGTCCACCCTTCACATCCATACAAAAGTGCAGGTTCTATGTAGCACTTCAACAGTCTTGTGGTATTTCGTTCTTCCTAGTGACGACCATAATCTGTGTCTTCTTGTAATTTAATTCTAACCACAGTTGTTCACTGTGCGCAACAACCGCATCTACTAATTGTTGCAGATCCTGCTCATTGTCTGCAATCAATACTGTACCATCTACATATCTAATTTTATTGATATTTCGTCTCCCGATGATGATTCCATTTATATCTTCTACATTTCAGAAAATATTTTCCCTGTACAGGGAAAAATGATCTGGAGACATAACACATCCCTGTCTCACACACCTCTCTTAACATGCTGATGTGCTGGGGAATGAACAGGCAGACAGATTGTCTGGCTCTGCAAAACTTGGTGGAGTATTGATGCATCATAAGACAGACGTGGTTGCGGCCTTGTGGGAGCACGTGTACACCTCGGAGGAGCAAATGGATCACCATGGTCTGGCAAGAATGAGACAGCGAGGAGTGACGGGGGGATATGGCCGATGCTCGACGCTTAGAGGAATGGCGAGACGCACATATAATCAGATTGCTACTGGTACTATTGGGGTTGGAACTCTTCGCTGGCTTCTGAGGATGGGGACGGAGCGCTTATATGAATGTCCCGAATGCTGTAATGTCGGTTCCTCAATCAATCAATTAATCAATCAATCAATCAATCTTAACAGGCTGATATTGACCCATTTCATTATCAATCCTTATGTGAGCTTGTTGTTTCCAGTATATGTTTTTTTTAAAAGTCTAATGTCCTTCCCATCAATTTGTAAATCTGCAAGCATCTCTACCATGCTTACATGTCTTACTTTATCGAAAGCCGTGTGCTGTCAATAAAGCAAAGATGTAGATCTTTGTTCACTTCTAGAGAACGTTCAATTACTGTTCGCAGCATATACACAGCATTTACTATGCCCTTGTCTTCTACAAATCCACATTGTTCTTCTCTTATTTCGGGTTTTATTATCTTCTTCCTAACTCTTTGCATGATGATTCTTAACACAATCTTCGTGATGTGACTCATTATACTAACTGTTCGATGTTGATCACATTCCAAGGCTCCTGATTTCTTTGGGATTACAATAAATGCAGAATTACATAATAATGAAGGTATATCTCCGGTATCATATATTGTGTTTAGCCGTCTGGTGACTTGATCTATTCCATATTCGTCTAAAGCTTTAATAATTTCTGTTGTGATGTTGTCTGAACCGGGAGTCCTGCCAGTTTTCATATGTTTAAGAACATTTAGAACCTCCATCTTCAAAACTGGCTATCCTTCATTATTACTTCGAATATCATACTGTTCATCTCTGTTATCACCATAAAGATCTTTCACGTAATCTGACCATATATGTAGAATCTGATCATTTTCTATTATTATTTTGCCATCTTTTGTTTTTAGTCAGCCTGCTGATGTATGTGTTCTTTTATTAGTAAGTTCCTGAATTCTTTTGTGCATTGATTTGGTATATTTACTGTTGTTGTTGTTGTTTTTTTTTTTTTCGATTTCTATGCAATTTTTCTAAAGCCATGCTTCTTTTGCCTCATTACATAATATTCTGACTTGTCTGTGAATCTCTTCCTATTTGGCAGGATTATTTTGTTGAATCTTCTTGTTTCCATTCTTCAGTCATCTGTTTCTTACAACCCACTTTCTGTAATTTTGGAATAGTTGTTTCTGCAGCCAAACTGATTGCATTCTTCAACATTTCCCATTGATTATCCACATCTTGAAATATGATCTCTAGATCAGTCAAGATATCAAATCTGTTCTTTACTTTTATGTTGAATTTGTGTTGTATTTCTTTGTCATTCCTCAATGTACACAAATCACATGTAGTGTTTCCTATTATATACTTGACTTTCTTTATCTTTACCTTCAATGTACCTGTAAGTAATCTGTGATCCCTATAACAATCAGCACTGGGAACCGTTGTTGCAATTGTTAACCAATTTCGAAACCTTCTGCTAATCAGAATGTAATCAGTCTGGTTTCTAATCCTGCTGTCAGGACTCCTCCATGTCCATAAACTTCTAGGGTGTTGTTTAAACCAGGTGTTTCCTACAAGTCTATATCATCTTTCGTTTCACTCTCCCAATCCATGGTTTTCTAATATACATCCATCACATTGCTTTCCTACTTTTGCATTGAAGTCACCCATTATGATAGTTCTTTCTGAATTTTTACATGTCTTCAAAGCAGACTCTATATCATTATAAAATTCCTCTATACTGTTTTCACTGGATTTTCCTGCAGGGGCGTATATTTGAATGACGTTATATTAAAATATTAAAAGTTCTTCCTATTAATTTAATCAGTAGAACTCTGTCTGACACAGCCCAATACCTATGAAAAGATTTTGATGTTTGCCGATCCAAGATAATTGCTACTCCTCGTTGTCGTTCTTCTCCCCCAGAATAAACAATCTTAAACTCTTCATCTGTCTTAGCCCCTGCTCCTTTTCATCTCTTTTCACTAATTCCTAATATATTAATTTTCTATCTTTCCATTTCTTGTTTGATGTTATCTTATTTTCCGCTGTCGCTTAACGTCAGAACACTCCATGTTGCTAATTTCAATGTCCCTGATATTTTCTTGTGATGATCTGTATTTAGGCGAATCATGATAGACTAGGCAACTTTAAAGAAGGTAGTTTGCCGTTGCTTTCCTTCTTCGCAGTGACCGTACTGGCGGGGTGACCGTAGCCATTGTCTCGATTAAGAGATCGTCTGTCTGCCGTCGTGAAACTTGAGACCATAACCAACAACTATCGGGTAGCTGCCCTTAAAATTTCATCCACCACCTGCCTTACGTGGCTTCTTGTGAACAACTTCCAAAAACAAATACGAAATAACAACACATAATCCACAGAAAAACACTAAACACAGCATCTCCTGAAAAATGAGTGTTACTTCGCAGCCATTTTAACAGAAGCCAAAACAACTTATTAATACTACGTAAAATAATTTTTTGCAAGACGTATATTTTACATACACCAGTATACAGATTGCAAATACCACCTTGTTGATGAAGATAAATAAGAAAAAAAAAAAAACACAATTATGGATAACCGATGCAATCGTGAGTAAAATGACTCAAATAAAGAAAGCAAAGAACACTCCAGATTATATATATAAAAGATAGAGAAATACGTCACATGTGCAGAGTTGCCAAAGAAAAGTGGCTGCAGAAACAATGCAAGGAAATAGAGAACATGGAAATAAAACGCAACTCGAAAGAATTACATGAACATATAAAACGATTTACAAAGAAGAAAAATAATATAACAGGAAACGGTTGTATTAGAGGAAAAAACTGAGAAATTATAAATAATAACACTGACATAATGAAAAGATGGACAGAGTACACAGAAGATTTATTCTGGGACAACAGGATCAATAGACCAACATTGTATAATACTCAAGATGGACCAAAATATTAACGGCTGAAGTAGAAAAGGCTATTAAAAAGATAAAAGAAGGAAAAGCTGCAGGTCCTGACAAGATAATAACAGAGATGATAAAATCCTTATCCAGCTTTGGCAATGAAACTATCACAGAATTATGTAATGATATATTGATATATATAATACTGGGTACATCCCCAGGGACTTGAAAACATCCATTTTCATCACACTACCAAAGAAGCCAAGAGCTGTTGAGTGTGAGGATTACAGAACTATTAGCTTAATGAGCCACATAACTTAGATACTACTCAAGGTCATACAAGAAAGAATCCAACATAAAATAGATGAGGAAGTAGCTGAAGAACAATTTTGGTTCTGCAAAAATAGCGGCACCAGAGAAGCAATTATCTGTCTGAGGATGTTAATTGATAAATATATAGAAGTTCAAAAAAGTATATATGTTTGTTTTATAGACTACAAGAAAGCTTTTGATAGAGTACAACATGAACGACTAATTACGTGCCTGCAAGATATAGGAGTAGACGGAAAGGACATCAGACTTATTAGTAAGTAACTTGTACTGGGAACAAGTGGCGTCTGTTAGATGCGGAAATAACTATTCGTCGCCTATAGAGATAAAAAGAGGAGTACCGCAGGGATGTGTACTGTCCCCAAGCCTCTTCAATCTATACACAGAAAGAATTTTTAAACAAGTTGAAATGCTTGGACTTAACACCAATGGAAGAATCATAAACAATCTTAGGTATGCTGACGATACCGTGTTACAAGCAGAAAGTGAGCACGAGTTACAAAACCTAGTGGAACAAGTAAACAGGCACAGTGCAGAATGTGTCTTAGATACTAACATCCAAAAAACAAAAACTATGATAATTAGCAGTGAAAAGGAAAGGTCATCAATAAACATCACAGTCAACGGGCAGATACTAGAACAAGCAACAAGTTACTCCTATATTGGACATATAATACCAGACGATGGCAGAAGTGAAATGGAAATCAAAAAGAGAATGGGCATGGCCAAATATGCTTTCAACGGCATGAAATCAGTATTAACCTCTAGAGAGATTAATAACGCATTAAAAATGAGAATTGTCAAATGCTACGTATATTCAACGCTACTGTATGGCGCGGAAGACTGGACATTGAACAAGCAATTAGAAAGTCCATAGAAGCCCTGGAGATGTGGATATACAGACGAATATGTCGTATTTCATGGAAACAAAAACAATCAAATGCAAATGTTCTAGAAAAACTGGGAATCAAGAGAGAGTTGATGAAAGAAATAAAGAAGAGGCAAGTGAAATATTTCGGCCATGTTAAAAGATATGATACTCTTATAAAAACCATACTGGTTGAGGCAAGCGAGCAAGAGGTAGACAACGATACACGTGGGAAGATAACATCAAGAGATGGACGAACATCAGCCTGACAGAATGTACAGTCAAGGCGATAGACAGACAGTGTTGGAGATCCATTGCAGCCAACCTTCATTGTTGAGACCGCACCTGATTGATTGATTGATTGATTGATTGATTGATTGATTGATTGATTGATTGATTGATTGATATTTTACATGTAAAGTTAACATTGAAAAGTCAGAATTATTTTAACAACGAAAATGGTATCCCTTCAGGATCAGTACTTTCACCAACAACTTTGCTTGTAATAATGAATTACCCAGGACAGGAATTCTCCAGCGTCAACAGAAAAACGTGTTACTTTACACTGTTTTTTTTTTTCATGCCTGTACCTCAGCAATCGATTTTGAGCTTTTTTCGGGTTTAATTCACTAGCCTTTAAGTCTCCCCAGTCTACATATGGGGCAGCAGGTTTGTATCTCACTTCGTCTGGTTTCCATCCCTTTGACCTCTCTGACAAGACAAACCCAAATAGCAGCAACTCTACCGCCGACACGACGCCTAAGGATCGTTGGAAGACGTGAGCTGTTTAACCACTTAAAGATGGAGGCAGAACAGAGGAGATTCTCAGATGTTAACTCTTTCAGTTTAGAAGAATGTCTGGCATTACCAAATATTTTACCATATTTATTTAGTATGCCAAAGAAAACATACAACACCACACCATGCGTGGTTTTATGCACACGGACAATAGCTGACCGCACGTTGTTGTTGCTGTAAATAGAAATCGAAGCAAATTATCGCGATATGCTGATGAATAAATCACGAAAATGTATTATAAGGAACTACAGACACAGAGGTACAGATCATACATTTCAAAGTGGATGACAATCCAGGGTTTCCACTCTACTCTGTTACAGAGGCGACCAAATATGAAGGTCGTAGAATGTGTATTGCACACCACGCGGCAACACAAAGGAATGATTTCTTGAGAACTTAAACACAGCTTTAGACTAAAGGCAGCAGCCATTCTTTCAATTAAACAGACTTGTAATAGTTAAGATGTTTGGTTAGTTGCATATCCTTTACATGACATAGCAGTCACTCCAGCATATTTTTGGTTGTGATTCCTTGGCAAGTTTACGTTCAGCAGTTTGCTATTGCTTTCTGAACGAAAGGCGCTCATACCATTGTTTAAAAACAAACGCAAAGCGGTCTAGTCAAGATGTACAGATTCACGACAAACAGCTGTTTTCAATAGACATTGACGAAGGAGTTACAAATGCAATTCCAATCCCGCATTCCGCTTTCAAAACACAGATGAAGGCGATTTGGAAGCAGACGGCCTTGCGACTGTTTTCTTACAAAGCTATGAGTGCCGGCGGTTTAGAAAACAATGGCAAACTAGTTAACGTAAACTTACCAAGACATCACAAACAGTGAAAAAACAATGCTGTTTTCCAATAGAATGGAAGTATGTCCTCCGAACCATTTCTTGTCCCAAAACAGAACAGGCTTTCCAGGATATAAAAGACAATCTTAGTATGTTGTTCTGAAAAACAGAATTAGTTCCCCGAATAGATACCAGCCCACAGTGGAATCCATGAGTATAAAATGACAGATGAGGGAATCTCTAGCACAGTGGTTTTCAACCTTTATTGGCCCTTGCCCCCCTTCACCATATTTTCAGAACGTCATTTCCCCCCCCCCCCTTCGTAATTCCTACCTAAATATCCCCCCTCCCACCCCTACACAGTATACGTAATAATGGAAGCATATGCTAAAACAAGTCTAGACGTCCACATAAAATGTGATTTGTGGGTCTACTTACTTTATAAAATGAATTTTAGAGGGGTGAGACGTACAGAACCGTAAAGTATGAAGGGAAAAATAAGATCAAGTAATCGGTTCTTGTATTAACGCGATCTTGAAATAATCTTCATTCCCCCCCCCCCTGGAAACCCTAAAATTCCCCCCCTCCCCCCTCCCCCCAAGGGGGGGGGGAAATCTCCACCCGTTGAGAACCACTGCTCTAGCAGTTCCATGCCTCCCACAGTTTGAAAGAGACAAAGACACTCTTCTCACGAGAGCTATAAAATACATGGGAGATAACAATACGGAGATCACACACACACACACACACACACACACACACACACACACACACACTACACACACACATACACACACGTAAAATAGCATCAACAAGGTATGCAGACCTAGAGCAGGACATTGTTGACTCGGTGCACACCGCAGCCATTCTACAGTATGCCGTTTACAGCTGTGGATCACCAATACACACTCTAGCATAGTGGTTCTCAACCTGTTTTGGACCATGCACCTCTACACAATATGCTCAGAACGGCATTTCCTTCTCCTCCTTTTCATATTTCCTCCCTATAAATCCCCCTTATCCCCCGCACCTACACAGTATACGTTAATATGGAAGCTAAATTTAATAACACATACTAGAACAAGTCTAGACATCTACATAAAACGTGATTTGCGGGTCTACTTACGTTATAAAACGGATTTCGTTAGGGCGAGAAGTATAGAATCGTAAAGTATGGAGGAAAAAGCAATATCAAGTAACCGGTTCTTGTATTAACCAACCTGGAAACCCTAAAATCCCCCCTCCTGGGGGGGGGGGGGGGATTCCCCACCGGTTGTGAACCACTGCTCCAGCATGCATCCCTCAAGACTGTCACAACCTTGTCAGACCGATAATGGAAACCGACCTGAAGGAACGACCCTAAAGAACACACTGTGGGACACTGGGCAAGTTCTCTAGACACTTTCCGGGATAGAGGCAAAAACAAACGATAACCACGGACAAAGAAGACAGAGAAGTAGTGTGCCTGTTCCTGTATTCGTCACCTTATCTTTCTTGACAATGATGAAAATTATCCAGTAGCCATGTTATAAGAGAATCGCAGAAGAGCAGCTAGCACGCTTGCCTGCCGGCCCGGTGGTCAAATGTTCGAATCACCTAGTAACAGAATTTGTTTTAATTGACGAGGTCTACCGAACCTATTGCGAACAACGAGCACACACACAAAAAAATGGAAATATGTCGCAAGCTGAACGAAGAAATAAAGATTAACAAAGAAACTCTAGCACACAATGAAACGAACAAGACATCAAATAGTATAACTAATAAGCTATTCGAGACCTGCAAGCACAAATTGATTACTGAAATGAAACCCTTACACAACGAAGACAGATTTAAAAAGAGAAGGATATGTCTGAGTTATCAAATTATTAAACAGAAAATGACACTAAAAGTGATTGTGCAACGCACCAACATGAATACAATGACGCAAGCATGGATACATGTATCCAGTCACGCAATCACTCACATATCCACCCATCAAACCATCTATACCCACATGCATGTATGCATGTATATGAAGCTGTAGAATAAGTATCAAGCTTATCCTATCATGAGGAGCAGTGGGTGTGTAGCCGCTAGTCGCTCACTTGCCATACTGGTTGTCTTTTTTCTGTCTCAGAGAAGTGTTAAAATGTTAGTTGATTGTCCTGTACTGGACGTGGAAATTTATTTCAGCATTTAATGACTGGTTGTGGTGTGCAAAATAATGTTACATTTGGTATTTTGGCATTGATTTCTCAACGACCGAAGCTCATATAAATGAAATCCATCTGCTTGCAAATCGCCTGCGGCTGACTTCGAACCCTCAACCCGTTATGTTGGGGAATTGTGAAACTGCCGTCAGTTATCCCTAAGCCACAACCGTCGACATACAAATGTTATTGTAACGGTCAAAGGACTTAAGCCAATATCTAGGGCGCATAGAACTCCATGCAATGAAATCGACGCCCTTGCCTCTAAGATCCTGTCTATAAACAGTTGGCGAGATAACAGAGAAAAATTGATAAAACACAGTCTGTCAAAGTGTACAATGGAATCGGAAGACAGAACTTGGATATTCATTGCAGACAAACTACATTGTGGAGATAATACTTTATTGATTGGCTGATTGATTGACAGATTGACTGATTGATACAAATACATAAAGATTCACGTGTTTGTTCGACACGTATATTTTCCTTCCTTCTAATAGGGACAAAATATACTAAGCTAATCATAATAATGATGCCGTTTGTTGTTCTATGGTTGATGTTTATTGATGTTTATCACGGTCATGTTACATTGACATTCAACAACACAATCTCCAATAATCTACTCTTACCGTCAGCCGCTCACTTCTTCAATCCTCACAGTCATCTATAACTAGGGTAATACCCTCGCAAACTTACGCAAGTTTTCCCTAAGTCCCCAGCTTCCAGTTTGTCTGCACTATCGAAGTTTACCCAGACAACATCCCCAGTCGCAGTTTCTTCTTTACCACTGACGTCATGGGCTGATCTGAAACCATTTCCTTGCTAGCAGCATTTCCAGGTCCGTTCACTGTTTGGGCTGCAGCGTCTCTGAATCGAATCATTTCCTGCCGTCCATACGTAATACAATCAATTGTTTTCCAACAACGTTTTTCCACCGGGAATACGCATTCGTCACAATGCGACCTAAATATTTAACGTGGCTGGAGATCATGTTAACCCTCTTAACTTTGTCTGTATCAGACAAGTGTTAAAATGTTAATTGCTTGTCCTTTGCTGGACGCGGCAATCTATTCTATCATGCATTTTCTGTTTGTGATTTACTAGTCGGTTCCCACCAATGTTGTGCAGTCAGAAAGACTTCGTTTTAAATTTGCTATTATTATGGAACAAATGTTCACATTCGAGTAATAGCAGTGATTGTTTTGAGCATTTCAACCAATGTAGAATTAAGGTATTTACTTCTTGTAATATATAACTGCCGGTCTCCCTGGTCTAGGTGTTACACGACTTTCTCCGTAATCCCGTATACTCTCGTTAGTAACGTGACGTGCGAGAGAATTGGTAGCGGTTCTCTCCGAGTCGGTAACTTATGGGGTATGTGAGCCGGTCGCTCAGAAAGCAATGGCAATCTTCTGAGCGTAATCTTGCCAAAAAATCAACAACTCTGCAGTATACACCTGACGAGATACTGCAACATATTCCAGGCAATAACACGTGCAACCTATTGTTTGAGGCTCCTGTGTTTAAAATTACTAGGCAACGTTATATTCAGAGTTTGCCATTAATTTCTCAGCGGCCGAGGCTCATACCATCGAAATTAAATCAAAGTAATCTGCTTCCAAATCGCTTGCGGTTGATTTCGAAACCCCTACCTGAAATTACCCTCACTAACCTCTAAATCCAGAGTCAGGTCTTAGTTGGATATGACTGAGCTGCCGTATGACAGTAAACGGTACTACCTGCTTCTGTTAGCGCCGAATATTGGGCGACGCTTACCAAACCAGACACCCCACATTGTGCCACCGGCTTCGGGCGGAGGAGCGCAATTGGGAGGGTACAAGCCTTATTCTAGTGCGAGGAAATGTAACCTAAAGACTAAATGTCATGGCTGGGCAGACCACGCCCTAAGCCTTGGTTCGCAACTGGTCTAGGATTGAATCTCCGACAGGCGGACAGTTAGAGCATTGCTTTGCTGATCCAGCAGCTTCTGCAGCTTGTCTTGTTCCAGACGTATTGGTGTACCTTTCCTCTGGAGTACATTAGACAGGCCGAGAGAGGGATCATGCTGCATGGGCATCACATGGTCTCTAAATTCAGCCCAGGCTTTGTGTTATGGAGAGGTGGTAACTCCATTTTACAAACTATCGTCTGCCAAGACGGCAAGGTGCCAGTCAAACCCACAGAGGTTGAACGACATGTTTAACTAAAATCACGGAACGTCACTCTCTGGGCGCGATATGTGACCTATACCTGTCACTATATGTGGCCAATAACTGTTTACTTTTGTTCTAGTTCTACATGATTATCATTATCATCATCAGCGAGCCCCGACTGGCATGCGTGATTATGCTTCTTCACATCGTGTGGTCCCCAACAGCTTGCGTCAATTCGCGCGGTGCCACCCTTCTGTCTTCATGACACAAGGGTGTCAAGAATCTTCTCTCGCTGTCTTCCTCTATCTCTCTTTCCAAAAGCTCTTTTCATTTGTCACAGTAAGCTCTAGGTTCTGTTTTCTCGTAATGACTGCCTCTTGTCCTGGTTATTTGGTATAAAGTATGTTTTAATTATACCTTACATCTTAGCTGACTAAATGCCACTTGAAGTAGGACAAGCATAGCCCGCCCAAATTTATACACACCATTAGAGAGGATCCACTACCTGAAATTCTCATCATCATCGTGTGCCAAGCCGATAGGCGTTGGCAGTCATATTTCACCATTTCACACGATCACCAGAGTCGTGGATCAGCTTCGTGTTTGGTTTCGATTATAACATGTGGTCAAGCCATCAAATGAAAACCTTAAATGGTGTGTGTGTGTGTGTGTGTGTGTGTGTGTGTGTGTGTGTGTGTGTGTGTGTGTGTGTGTGTGTGTGTGTGTGTGTGTGTGTGTGTGATTTTTTTGGGGTGTTTTTTTTTTTCGTGTGAATATGTTCTGAAAAAGTAAAGAACAAATGTAACATTTTTTCGATGTAGTCACCACTGCGTTCAATGCAAGCCCTCCAGCGCCGATAAAATGCTTGGATTCCTGTAGAAAAAAAATATCTTGGTCACGCGTGTAACCACCCATACACCACCTGCTGTACCGTTTCAAAGAAGTCATATCGTTTTGAAACTTCCTACTCCACTCATACACTTGCAGGACTGACAGGCATGCAAAACCATACTGGATCTTCATTCGTTGATGAATTTCTCCCCTTCACTGATAAAAAACTGATAACAGAACGCTGCTCAACATTGGTGCATGTCAAAAGTGGGGCGGCAATCTTTAAACTGTCCATATGACTCCACTCTGCTCGTCTGCGCATAATGTTACGTGCTTAACCCTCTTAACATCCTTAACAACAATATTGACAGGTTACAAGACAATGGCATGGTTATTGTAATTTCTATCACACTTTTAAGGTGTTCATTTGAAGCCCCCTAGTGTATATCTCTCTAACTTCCCATTATGCTTTCCCCCTCAATCGTGCCAGTTGTCACAAAGTTTTCCAGTTTAATGTTTTCTTATAACGTGACCAAAAAACAATTGATTGTCTTTTTCTAATTTCTCTTATCAGTTTACGGTTTACATTTGTTTCTTTTCAGTTTACGGTTTACTTTTTTTTTCTTGTAGGACTTGCCCATAGGTTTTTTTGTCTGTCCGTGGTATTCTTTGCATTTCTTCAGAAACCACATTTCCACTCAACGAGTCTACATTAATTCAAAGATGGCCCGTATTTAAATCCTATATTTCTATAAGTTGCTTTTGGTAATCTGTACATTGGCACGTCGTGGACGTTTCAGTTATAAGTTGGTAGTTATAAACTTCATCCGGATTGTTTTTGTTTTTTTTCAAACGTAATTGCGGTGTGTCCGATCATGCGTCCTTAGGCCAACACATCCGACTTTGGTGGGCATTTTTTACCAGGTTAGCCTTCCCTGGTGTTTCTCACTGTTATGGTGCCTTCCACATCCCAGCTGGTCGAAGACTTCACGGTCAGCCTTCAAGTGAAGGCAAGGGCAGTCCATGGGCATTATCCGCCATCAAAGGAGATTTCTATAATTACAGAGCCGACACCTAGCGTTCCGGTACTGGGCTCACCCAAGGAATCACCACATCCTCACATGGCTGGTTATATTGTTTATAAGCTTGATATTCACTATGATCAATTCAACCTATATGAGATGGCGAGACATGACTGCCAACGCTTATCGGCACGCCACATGATGATGATAATTTAGAACATATCACACGTGCTGCTAGACTCTTATATAAACACCTCATCTGTCGTGTCTTAATTTAAAGTGTCGTCCCTGGAGTGAGGGGAGTCAACACCCACATTATATTTTACCACCTTTTCAATATCCTGGAGAATCCACCAGCTTCCGTCCAACACACTTCTTCAGTTCATGGACACCTTTTCCTATCTCTCTCTCTCACTGTCGTACTATGCTCCCTCTCATACTTCCCCAACGCAACATATTCAACAACTCTTGCTTCTAAAAATTAATAAAGATTAATTTATTAAAAGAAAAGTGTAACGTATGTGAGACGTGTATGCGAAGAAAATGTGTGTTGGGTATTCTAATGTAAATGTAGAGGTCAGACCACAAAGTTCATGATCAGAGTCCACTCATCATGGCAAGGATTACACGACATCACAAGAATCAGCACAATGGACCTCACCAGATGCCGTGAGTCCTTCCCTCCAGACATGTCCTCCTCCAGGAGCTCTGATAACCTTGAGATCTGATTCCCATTCAAATCTACAGTCCGGGAACGATACTATTTTTGTTCCTAAAAAAATACTGTTCCTAATAGTTTATAGAAACTGAGACCTCACAATTCCTGCCCAGTGAAAAAGTGGAACACTGTCCCATGAACATGACGTTTTTCCTTCTTGCGAAATGTTCTACAGTTTTCACTCTTAACACAGTCATTTTTTTTTCAGACTCAAATAATTATCTTAATTTTCTAGATATTGTCTTAATGTTATGATTTCCTTGATACGTGGAACAACCACTCTCCAATGTTTTGGTTTCATCTAATGTGAACATCAGTCCCTACTGATGTAGTAGTAAGTGGACTGAACATCCATCACCACTGGTATGTTCACGAATGGTATGAAATCAAAACTCATTACTATGTTGCGGTCTACTGGTAGTGTAAAGTCTTCTTAGTAATGTTCTCAGTATTTGTCCTGTGGGATACTTATACTATTCAGCTCCACCGAGCAATGTTTATTAACTTCTTCTAGCCCATTGAGAAAGTTGCTGGCCAATCCTCCTGCACCAAAAATTATTCGGGATCTGATTTTTCAATGGTTCTGTGTTCTTCATCCCAACCAGAGGGAACCTGTAAAATATATAACACAACTGGTGATAGCCTCCCCGTCACTGATCTTTATTAGATGATCGTGGGCCATCGGCCTTGCTCAGAAACATACAGTGAACCTAACTCTGTCAGGGACAGATGAACTCAACACATTGGTTTTCATCAGGTCAAGACAAGAAGAAAAAAAAACATCCAGAATGCGGAACCCCGCCCACCAGGGGGCACCCACTGGAATATCCCAATTATCCCCCATTACTCAATTCTCAACTAGTAGAGCTTATCAACACTAAACTACTCTATCTTCAACTAACAGAGCTAATTATCACTTCACTACTCTAGCTAGTTTCAACCATGCTACTGCCTAAATTAATTAGGACTAATTATACAATATGAACTACCTTAGGCCACACCGCAGTTCTTTAAATCAGATCTACATTTGCCATGACAGGCACGTGTAAAATTAAATCCACCTAATTCGCACACGGTAGACATTATTACAATCCATAACTGCAGTGCCAAAACACTACTGCCTAGATCAACTGTCTGAGTTACACTGTGTCCAAATCATGTTTCTTTGGCAAACAGCCTTGAATTGTTCCCTTGACGTTTTTGATCTCAAAATTCTAGATGGTTTCAAGGGCAGATTACCCATTTCAGAATCAGTGCTCTCCCCTTAGATTAAATTACTACAAGAGTTATCTTTTCTTGTTCACAGTTATCTCCTCCTGTCCTGACATCCAAACAAGGTAGCGAGTTCCCGAATTGTCCCAACAACAAGCCGTCAATTCGCTTTGATGTCGGAACTTCTCAATGTCTCCCGAATGTTCCTATTTCGCCGACCAGAAGTAAACAAGTGCAGCTGCAACCCAGACTGTTTTTTCTGTACCGGTTTAAAACAAGTGTGGCCTTGAAAACATGCCGTTAATCCGACTGCCTGTATTTTCATCAACTGGTTAAACCACGGTGATTTTCATGACATATGCCCCCTCTTAAGAGAGTAATCCATCTCACTCTTCTCCACCGTGAGTTCAATCCAGATGATTCATTCCTCTCCTTCAGGAGCTGGGTGTCTTGACAAGAAGTCCGCTCCAACAGTTTTCCTTCCCAGGAATGTACTCCACTGTGAAATTGTAGGAATGAAGTAACAACGACCACCGGATTGTATGGGGATGTGGATGGTGCAATCACGTCATCCTCTATCAGTTTTTGTATTTCCTCCTCCATGGCCTTTTCTTTAGAGAATGGCACTGGGTAAACCTTTTGGCGAATAGGCTCCTATGTGGTCAAAGTCATCTCGAACTCAACCAACCTGGTTCGTCTTGGTTTATCAGTCAGTATCTCCTTATGAGGCTTGAGAACCTGGGTTATCTTTTCCCTATCCTGGGAGGTCAGATCAGGGTTCACCTGCACATCCTTGTAGGTTTCCTGGTGTACCAGGGGATATTCCCTGCCCTCGCTGGTTCCCACTTCTGTCTCCACTGCAACTGCCATTGCCATGAGGTGATCTGCCTTGTCTCTGGGTCTCTCTTCGTATTTCCGCAAGAGATTGATATGGAAACATCTTCGACTTTCCCCGGATCCGGATCTGATAGTTGGTTCTGGATATCACCCTTTCCACGGGAAATGGTCCTTGCCAACCTATCTCCAGTTTGTTGTTTCCCGTTGGGAGTAACAACAAGACTTTGTCTCCCACCTCTAGAGATCTGTCTTTAGACCTACGGTTGTAGTAAGCCGCATGTCTTTTTCTGGCCTTTTTCATGTTTTGATTCGCTAGAGTCCATCCCTTGTGGAGTTTTTCTTTCAGTTCCTCCACGTATTTATAGGAAGAGATCACTTCTTCTGACGTCCCCTCTTCCGTCCAACTCCTCAACATGGCTTCCAACGGTCCCTTGATTGGACGACCAAACAGCAACGTAGCGGGTGGTAGTCCTATTGAGCCATGAGGAACTTCCCGATAGGCAAAGAGTGCTGCTGGGATATATTCATCCCACCTATCAGGTTTTTCCTGCGCCAGTTTCCTGAGCATTGTCATCAACGTGCCGTTGAAACGCTATACTTGTCCATTGGCTTGAGGGTGGTAAGAGCTGGTATGTATGTGGATAGAGTGGAACACCCTAAATACCTCCTCCATGAGTTTTCCACAGAACTGAGACCCATTGTCCGTCAGAATTTGATCCGGAAAGCCTAATCTGGTAAAGGCCTCCATCAGTGCGTCTGCCACTCGTTTCGAGTCAATCGTGGTCAACGGTATGGCTTCACCCCACATTTTACAGCAATCCACCATTGTGAGTATATACATGTTCCTCTTCCTAGTCCTGAGAAGTGGACCTACGATGTCGATGGCTACCCTCTCGAAAGAAGAGTTCATGATGGGCATCTCACCCAAGACCACCGGTGCTGTCCAGTGTTTCGGTGCCACCCTCTGGCACTCAGAGCATGACTTCACATACCGACGCACATCATCTGTCATTCCCGGCCAATAGTAATGGCAGGAAATTCGCTGCATGGTGGCCGCAATACCCATATGTCCACTAAAGGAGATGGTATGCCCCATATGAAGAATCTGGGACCAGTGAGCTTTCGGGACGACCAACTGACTGTATAGGTTGTCTCCCCTTCCTGCTCTCCTGTAGAGTATTCTATTCTTCATGTAGTACTGCCCCCGTCCTGGTGGATCAGCATTTCTCTGCAGCTTTTTGTAGCAAGGACGTAAAGTAGCATCCTCACTCTGGGCAGTTCGTAACTCCCCCGGCATTGGGTTGGTCACAATTGCTTCTGCCTCTTCCGTTCTCGTCTGAGAGCGAGTCTGTATTGCTCCCATATGGATTGGCTCCCTGGGCATTCCCAGAAAGACATACCGGCAACCGAGGATTACTGGAAAAATGGGATCGGTCAATACAGCTGCCTTGATTGTACCGGTGACATACCTTGACCGAATCTCCACATTAGCAATGGGCAACTTCATGGCCACAGCCCTCTTCTGTGCAGGCTGTATCTCCATGGTCTCACCTGTGAATTGTTCTGGATGTACCAGATCCGCAGAAATCACGGCCTCCCGTCCAGTCCTGTGTCGTATAAACACTCCACTTGACGACCGTTAACCTCTACCAATTCCACTACAGGTGGTTTTTCCTGGTCTGGAGTCTGTTCCTCGGCCTCGACCTGTTCAGTAGGTTCCACCTTAGGTTTCCCGGGGCACACGACGAATTTAGAGTCTCCTGACTTTCCCCTGCAGTCAATAGCATTGTGCCTGTTTGACTTGCATTGGTTGCACCATTTCCCGATCCTAGATTTTCTAGTGCCGGACTTGAGTGAGCTCTCCTGGTGGCGAGCTTCCTTGTTGACCTTGGCATTTTCCGTGACAACCTCCTTGGAGGTCACTTGACATGCTGCGAAGTGACGGCTCTTAGCCTTCGATTTGCAGTCCCTCGTATTGTGAGAGGGTGACTTACAAATTGAACACCACTTCTCCGACCACAGTCGTTTTGGTGTAGAGCTTGAAGTGCTCTTGCGTCCCTCCTTCGTCTTCTCTGAACTATCCTCTGATTTTTGCACATAAGGTTCCCCCTTCCTGGTTCCTGAGTTTTTGGCTTTCTTCTTGTCATGTTTCTCCTGACTTTTGGTGGTGGTGGAAAGGTTTTCCCCTGCCTCCCCATGTACTTCGACGAACCGTTCTGCTAATTTTGTCACGAGGTCAATATGTTCCGCTCCTTGTTCTCCCAGGAACGTCCTGAGAGGTTTCGACATTTGCTTCTTCAGCTGGTCGACCACCATGAGCTCTTCCAGACTCTTATAGTCATGTGCGAACCCAGCCAAATCCATGCACTTATGGAGATAGGATTTTAGACGCAAACTGTAGGCGGCAAACAACTCCCCCGGTTCTCGTTTCGCTGCTCGAAATTTTTTCCGGTAGGTATGTGACGTAACCTCGTACCGTTTCAGCAGAGCCGTCTTCAATTCGTCATAATTGTTCTCATGTCATGGTGGCAGGCGAGAATAAACCTCGAAGCCGGTCCCGCGTAATCCCTGGGATAGCTTGAGATTCCATTTGTTACGCTCCAGACTCATAGCCACGGACATGGCCTCGAAGCGTTGAAGGTGCTGGTCAATCTTCTCTTTGTCCTCCTCGTAGATCGCTAGAGGAAACTTCATAGCATGATAACTATGCCCACCTACTGGTGTTGAGCCTGGGATGGAGGAAGACCAACTGCTCCCTCAGTTTCCCCATTAGATTGAGTCTTCAACTCGAGTTCCCTCATCCGGTACTCGTGCTCCCTTTTCTGAGCTTCTTGTTCAGCTTCCAGTTTCTTAGCTGCTTGCTCAGCTTCAAATTTCTTAGCTGCTTGCTCAGCTTCAAATTTCTTAGATGCTTGCATGGCTTCAAATTCCAGCCTTCTAGTGGCTTGCTCAGCCTCAAGTTTCTTCGCAGCTTGCTCGGCTTCCAATTTCCTAGCTTCTTGTTCCAACTCCATCCTTCTCAATTCCAACTTGGCCTTTCGATTTTCCCTTTCTGCTTGACGATACTCTCTCTCCACCTCCTGTACGTAATCTGTTAGGGCAGAATCCGACAATCCCATTTCTTCCCCCTTTGCCCGTAGTTATGCCGTGGTTAGTTTAGGAGTGGCCATTTTCCCCGAGAGGTAAGCTAGCAGGTTGAGTACAATTTAACTGCAAACTAATATATAGATATATGAACAAGTACTATAAATCTATATATTTACCACACACAGCACACCACAACACAATCACTCAGTGACAAGAGTAGAATCAGGACCACAGACCTATGCAGACGTGTGAAGTGTGAACTGGTAAGATATGTGTCTTAACCCCTCTCCACATTCACTCTAGCTGGATTCTCCATTATGATATCTCCGTCCTATAACTAAGGATCCCGTGTCAAAAGACCCCGTTGTCAGAAGATCCCACTGTCAAAGGATCCCACCTGCAAGAGATCTCGCTGTCCAAGGATTACGTGTACGAGAGATCCCGCTGTCAAAAGATCCCGTTTACGAGCTCCCAATAATGTCGTGTCTTAATTTAAAGTGTCGTCCCTGGAGTGAGGGGAGTCAACACCCACATTATATTTTACCACCTTTTCAATATCCTGGAGAATCCACCAGCTTCCGTCCAACACACTCCTTCAGTTCATGGACACCTTTTCCTATCTCTCTCTCCCTGTCGTGCTATGCCCCCTCTCATACTTCCCCAACGCAACATATTCAACAACTCTTGCTTCTAAAAATTAATAAAGATTAATTTATTAAAAGAAAAGTGTAACGTATGTGACACGTGTATGCGAAGAAAATGTGTGTTGGGTATTCTAATGTAAATGTAGAGGTCAGACCACAACGTTCATGATCAGAGTCCACTCATCATGGCAAGGATTACACGACATCACAAGAATCAGCACAATGGACCTCACCAAATGCCGTGTCCTTCCCTCCAGACATGTCCTCCTCCAGGAGCTCTGATAACCTTGAGATCTGATTCCCATTCAAATCTACAGTCCGGGAACGATACTATTTTTGTTCCTTAAAAAACAAACTGTTCCTAATAGTTTATAGAAACTGAGACCTCACAATTCCTGCCCAGTGAAAAAGTGGAACACTGTCCCATGAACATGACGTTTTTCCTTCTTGCGAAATGTTCTACAGTTTTCACTCTTAACACAGTCATTTTTTTTTTCAGACTCAAATAAATATCTTAATTTTCTAGATATTGTCTTAATGTTATGATTTCCTTGATACGTGGAACAACCACTCTCCAATGTTTTGGTTTCATCTAATGTGAACATCAGTCCCTACTGATGTAGTAGTAAGTGGACTGAACATCCATCACCACTGGTATGTTCACGAATGGTATGAAATCAAAACTCATTACTATGTTGCGGTCTACTGGTAGTGTAAAGTCTTCTTAGTAATGTTCTCAGTATTTATCCTGTGGGATACTTATACTATTCAGCTCCACTGAGCAATGTTTATTAACTTCTTCTAGCATAGGCCCATTGAGAAAGTTGCTGGCCAATCCTCCTGTACCAAAAATTATCCAGGATCTGATTTTTCAATGGTTCTGTGTTCTTCTTCATCCCAACCAGAGGGAACCTGTAAAATATATAACACAACTGGTGATAGCCTCCCCGTCACTGATCTTTATTAGATGATCGTGGGCCATCGGCCTTGCTCAGAAAAATACATGAACCTAACTCTGTCAGGGACAGATGAACTCAACACATTGGTTTTCATCAGGCCAAGACAAGAAGGGAAAAAAAACAACCAGAATGCGGAACCCCGCCCACCAGGGGGCACCCACTGGAATATCCCAATTATCCCCCATTACTCAATTCTCAACTAGTAGAGCTTATCAATACTTCACTACTCTATTTTCAACTAACAGAGCTAATTATCACTTCACTACTCTAGCTAGTTTCAACCATGCTACTGCCTAAATTAATTAGAACTAATTATACAATATGAACTACCTTAGGCCACACCGCAGTTCTTTAAATCAGATCTACATTTGCCATGACAGGCACGTGTAAAATTAAATCCACCTAATTCGCACACGGTAGACATTATTACAATCCATAACTGCAGTGCCAAAACACTACTGCCTAGATCAACTGTCTGAGTTACACTGTGTCCAAATCATGTTTCTTTGGCACACAGCCTTGAATTGTTCCCTTGACGCTTTTGATCTCAAAATTCTAGATGGTTTCAAGGGCAGATTACCCATTTCAGAATCAGTGCTCTCCCCTTAGATTAAATCACTACAAGAGTTATCTTTTCTTGTTCACAGTTATCTCCTCCTGTCCTGACACCCAAACAAGGTAGCGAGTTTCCGCATTGTCCCAACAACAAGCCGTCAATTCGCTTTGATGTCGGAACTTCTCAATGTCTCCCGAATGTTCCTATTTCGCCGACCAGAAGTAAACAAGTGCAGCTGCAATCCAGACTATTTTTTCTGTACCGGTTTAAAACAAGTGTGGCCTTGAAAACATGCCGTTAATCCGACTGCCTGTATTTTCATCAACTGGTTAAACCATGGTGATTTTCATGACACCATCTCAGTCGGTGGGTGAAGTGCACAGAATTCTGCCGGCTGACTGTAACTACTTCCCATAACTTTTTCTGATACTCCTTATACAAGGCTGAATAGACTATGGGGTCTTTGGTATTTATGAGGAGATGTAAACCCGAGAACATCAAGCTCGTATCCTGAACATTATTGTAACTAAGCAAACCGACCCTTTTGCACGCCTTAAGGCGCATTGAGCATATATTGCTGAACCCATATTTTCATAGAGGAGTGGGCACTTGGTGGGTGATATGGTTAATATCACACCTGCTACTTTTACACCGCAAGATATTTCCTAGCACGAATTTTACGTTGAGTCGACATGGTAGCCCAGATATATTTGTGTATATATACCAGTATCCAGTTCGCCACGATGCGGATGGAACCCATGGCTACCAGGCCAATAGGTAAGCGTCTAGCCACTATGCTACCTCTCTATGCTCTCTTGGTAAATTACCCTATTCCCGTTATGTTGATAGTTATAAGCTTGATATTCATCATGATGAGTTCAACCTTTATGAGATGGCGAGACATTGCTGCCAACGCTTGTCGGCATGTCACATGATGATGATAATTTAGAACATGTCACACTTGTTGCTAGGCCCTTATATAAAGACCCCACCACAGTCGGTGAAATACTCAATATCCTGCCGGCTGACCGTAACTACTTCACATAACTTTTTTTCTGATAATCCTCAAACGAGGCTGAATAGATTACACGTGGCACGCCGAGAAGCGTTCGCCATCTCATTTAGGTTGAACTGATCATGATGAATATCAAGCTTATAACTACCAACTTATAATTGAAACGTCCACCACATGCCAACGTACAGATTATCAAAAGTAACTTCTCAAAGCCGCTTGTTAAAGTTTGCAGAAGCCATAATGATTAACCTACATAAACAGGCTTACAAGCAGAAAGACATGTTAGTCAGTTTAAAATTACAGGCAGATACGACTAGTAGACAATAGACATTAATGTGCGAACATGTGTATATTTCAGCTTGAAAGAGTTATCTAGGTATTTCATTTTATGTTGTGTGAATTTTGCATAATGTACCTGACGAGATGCAGAGAAATATGTCAGGCAATAAATCGTGCAATCTATTGTTTGTGTCTTCGTTATTCATATTCACTACGGGAAAAATTGCTGCCATTGCGCTGTATGTCGAATCTGATATATGTCGGTAGAAAAAATCATAAGAATGTTGCAAATGGGTATGAAGAAATAAACGAGATTCGAACTTTAATATCATTTATGATTGCACTAACATTTCCTATATGCTTATCAACAGAAGCTCTAACAACATATACAAGAGCATGCAACCGTTGTCCAAGTGTGTTTAGAGGATGGAAGTAAGTACATTACCGTCTGGATCACATTTGCGCCTCACATTCAATTTTTCACTAGTGGCTAAAAGTGTGCCGTCAAAATCAACTTTCAGTGGACCACAGAGGTGAAAATCATCCGAGGCTATATGGATTTTGGCTGATTGTTGAAGAATTTTCCACTCCTCCCCCTCCCCTTTCCAAGTGTTAAATTTTATCTTGCGTTGCTCAAGCTGTGTGCTTTCTGACATTGTCGAGTTAGAGCAATGTTCATCTAGTAAGTATGTTGAAGTATTATCTTCCAATTGCATTTCTAAGCACCAGCCTTAATCTTAACGCTGGATAATTCCGCCACCAAATTACACCCTTAAAAACTACAACCTACCAATTTAAGCTTGTGACTTATTTACTGACTATCCTTTTTTATTTTCATCGATTAGAAGTAATGCTTGTCGTGAAAGATTCTGCATAATAAGTGTTCTTTAGACAGATCTGGCATAACCTATTTTATCATAAATATAGCGTTGTCATATCTTGTACAGATTTACTGACATTTTTTACCTGATGCATCTGGCAAAACAGAATTCCATCCGCATCCGGTAAAATCAATAGTCTTAATACGAATGTCGATATTGAACATACGAGATGTCTATAATTTGTAGACGGCAGCTAACAAATTACCTTAATAAGCTTAGTCATGACATGCCTACTTGCTTTTCAACATGCATACGGGGGTTTGCGTGTGCAGACTGTGCAGTTTACACTTTATAACGTTTTCTGTATGTTATTGGGTGTCGATATAGTGTTTGTGGGGGTTTTAACTTCACATCTTTGGATACAGAAACGTTATGAAAGGTTAAGTAAAGGACCCTTTTCACACTTTGAAGTATGGATATTGTGCTGTCGACTGTACCTGTATGAACCCATGGGCACTCGATTGGTGACGTGGTCAGTATCTCGCTGACCTTCTGTACTGTCCAGAAGGTGCCAATGTTAGGCTAGGTCGACCTGGGAGCCCTGTCCATTTTACACAATTTAATCTGGATGGGGATTTGAACGCTTCACTATCTGACCGGCATGCAAGACTGCCCAAATGCAAGTCTCTGTTTTATTACAGCTTCAATAAACACATGTGTCAATGAAGTTTTTGTGAAGTTTTCAACTTGGTAATGTTAGATATATGCATGTTACAGGGTGTCCATAGTCTTCGTGCACCTTTTATATTGGCAACGTTAGATACATACATGTTACAGGGTGTCCATATTCTTTGTGCAATTTTTATCTTGGCAACATTAAATGCGCGCATTTTACAGGATTCCATGGTCGTTGTGCAATTTGTATCTTGGCAACGTTTGATGGATACATGTTACAGAGTGTCCATACTCTTTGTGCAAGTGTTATCTTGGCAACGTTTGAAGTATACATGTTACAGGGTGTCCATAGTCTTTGTGCAATTGTTATATTGGCAAAGTTAGATGTCGTGTAATTTTTAATTTGGCAATTCTATATGTGTGGCAGTGTGACCATGAAATACTTGTGTTGTTTTATGCTTTATTTTCGTCCGAGGTATAAATACTACAGTGCAATTTTCAACATAATAACTTTAGATGTATTACAGTTTAGAGGGTTACAGAGTGTACATAAAATAATAGAAGTGTTCATCTTTATTAACTAACTGTGACCTGTCTTTTCTACCCATAGGTGTGAAGACCATGCAAAGAGCTATCCATGCAGCGTTTCTCTTCAGCTTCCTACTAGGCTTTTCCTGGGACCAGGAGTTGCGAACCATGTATTTTCTTGCCGCTGTCAACGACTTTCAGTACGTATTATATATTTTCAAGATTTCCAGCTGGCCTTTAGGAATGTCATGAAGATTCATTCAGCAGTGAAGTTTGTTGCATCGGAGAGCAATATATCAGCAATCAACTATACAACTTACGGCATGAAACATTGCTAAATACTTTTCCTAACTCTACAAGGCAGAGAAGCATTTAAATGGTACACTGCAGGACATTTTGGTTCAGCCAGCATCTAAGTGCAATGATTAACTCTTGAGTGTTGCTTCTTGATTTACACTGAGTCTAATCGACTTGTAGCTAGCATACTTGCCTGCTGACACCGTGGTCATAAGTTCGATCTGTCTACTAGGTGGATGTTTAATAGCTGCTTCTACGTCGACCCAGCTTAAAAGAGGTACCAGGAAATGTCTTTTGTGGTGAGGGCAGCAGTCGAAAAGGCGGGTAAATGGGTCTTTAACCTTTGTAACGAATTTAACTCTATTTTTGCAGTGCCTCTCTTGCAGCTCCTATGGGGTCGTTTATCATTGTATGAAACGGAATTTCTATGTTATCTCATATTTATGACTCGCAATAATGTTGTGTCACATTTCCTGTATCTGATTTCAACTTCTGGGTCTCTCAGATTGCAAGAGTGAATTATTATTTTTCGTTTTGCTCATATAATTCATAAGTGGACGTAATGTTTGTTTTGTAAGAGGGAATCTGTCTGTCTGTCTGTCTGTCTGTCTGTCTGTCTGTCTGTCTGTCTGTCTGTCTGTCTGTCTGTCTGGTCTGTCTGTCTGTCTGTCTGTCTGTCTGTCTGTCTGTCTGTCTGTCTGTCTGTCTGTCTGCCTGCCTGCCTGCCTGCCTGCCTGCCTGTCTGTCTGTCTGTCTGTCTGTCTGTCTAAAGTGTGGGAATTTGTTCATACTAGTTTCCCATTTATTATGTGAGGCATCATGCATGTGTCTAGATGTGAGGATGTGTGTGTGGGTGTGTATGAGGCATGTGTGTGTCTGGGGGGATGTGTGTATGATGGATGTATGTTTGGAGGGATGTGTGTGTGGGGACTGTGTGGTGGGTGGAAGATGTGTGTGTGTTTGGGGAGGTGTGTGTAGGTGGGGGTGGGGGTGTGGGATGTGTGTGTGTGAGGGATGGGTGGATGGGTGGGGGAATGTATGTGTGCCTGGGTGTGTGTGTGATTGGGTGTGGCATGTGTGGGTGGATGGGGTATGGTTGGGTGGTTGAGGTATGTGTCTCATAACATGGCAATGTGCATTGTTTTTGTTTACAACATTCATTTGACAATGTTTTGTTTTTCCTATGTGAATGTATTATGCATTATTTATGAACGAAAGATGAGTGATTGGAAGGGCCAAATGTCAGACGGGTCTACGTGCCCAATTTGTTACCCTTTAAAAATAAAGTTCGTTCCGTGTGTCTGTCAGTCTATATGCCTGTTTGTTATAAGGTGATCACTTTCAATTCCGTGATTCCACTAATAGCTAGCATCAGTTATATATGTGAAAAAGCTGTGTTTTATAATAAACTTGTCTTTAAACTGATTTTGAGAGACTTCATTCAATGAGGCCGTCATCACAACTGACTGTCAATCAATGATCCGGGAGATTCAGTCTGTCATTTCTGGCGTGAATGATTCACTCCCACAGAATGACACACCTACAGAAGCTGAAGAGTCTATATTATTCATGGGAATGGAAGGGCCGATTGGCTGTCCTCAAGGGAACCTCCTGGTGGGAAATACTGTGTTTGAGAAGACATGATACTGTCTATACATGATCGCCTATTACAGAAGACATATAATATCTTCAGGCAGTTACGATTCTGACTAATAAAAAGATGTCAATTGAAACGAGAAAAAGAGTGTTGAGGGGATACATAGAGCCTGTTCTTTTGTATGGATGTGAAACTTGGACAATGGACAGTCAAGCTGAAAAACATCTGATGGCTGCAGAAATGTGGTTTCTGATGAAAATGCAAAGAATACCATGGACAGACAGAAAAACCAGTGACCAAGTACTACAGGAGACAAATGAACATCGTAAACTGATTAGAGACATTAGACGTAGACAGTCAAAATTTTTGGGCATGTTATGAGAAGAAATGGATTGGAGAACTTGGTGACAACTGGCAAGATCGAAGGAAACAGATCAAGAGGCAGACCGAGAGGAAAATACCTGGATGGCTTGGCCACATGGCATAGACGAGACAGGAACACTGAGCTGATCCACGACACTGGTGATCGAGTGAAAGGGCGAGTCATGACCGCCCACGCTTTCCGGCATGGCAC
>JACEFZ010005116.1:235000-257500 GCA_014155875.1 Cepaea nemoralis
TAACGATCTGATCGGACGGACACGGGAACCGGGGAGATCGCGTTGGGGAAAAATGAACGGAGAAGGCGATCAACGGGTTCGGACGCTTTGAAGTATTAGCGTAAGGGGAACCCAGGGAAACAGCGTAAGAACGAAACGAAACGAGCAACTAATCACAACGTGATTTCACCGCCTTTTGATGTGCAGGATACGTCAAGAGACGAGTGTTGAGGTATGAACATCAAACAATAACGCAGGATGGGCCACTCGGTATAAATTGGTTGAAACGTGGTTCTGTTTTAGTGTGTGTTCCAAACTGGACAGAGATATCTATTAATCCCAGGTGTAGAAAAGAAATTATAGTCCCGTATTGTTTAAAGCAATGGGATATTAGTGCCGATGTGCTTAATTATTAATTTCGATTCCGGGATGATAATAGAAGAAAAATCTACAAACTGGACAGAGATATCTATTAATCCCAGGTGTGGAAAAGAAATTATAGTCCCGTATTGTTTAAAGCAATGGGATATTAGTGCCGATGTGCTTAATTATTAATTTCGATTCCGGGATGATAATAGAAGAAATAAGGTAAACTAATATTAGCATAATATTAGCATAGGGAATTAGATGTTGGTGCATAGCGTTTACCATTGCTTTCTATTAGTAAATAGTTTAGACTTTGGCGAATTCATATGTCTTATGTGAGTGTATCCTTCGAAAGCCTTTTCATTACGGCTGGAGAAGGGCACTTACATTAGTTGTATTAAGTGGCAGACGCATATCACTTGATTTACTATACATCTCACAGGTTCCAATTCCCATCCTGACCTATCAGAGAAGATAGACCAATACGTCTTGTGTACAGGAAAAGCTTTGTTGATAAACTCAAGGCATTTCATTTGGGCGGAGATCTAATACTTCAATAAACCAAGGAAGAACATAGACAGGGTCAAATAGGGAGACGAAATAAAATATAGCCTTAAATGAACTTTGAAAAAGAAGAAAAGGATATCCAGATAACCAAAGTAACAATGAAAAAGGAAGATAATCTTGCGGAAAGCAAAGCCAAATAAAACTACATACGTTTACACTGTAGACTCATAGTGAAGAAACAGTAGACAAGTCAGAACATTGATAGTCGATAGAGACAATATGCTGGACTGTGGTGATGTGGTTTTTCCGGTGTTGGATTATTAACTTCGGGAAGCAGACTCTGGTGAAGTCATAGACTTACGGGAATATTATTACTTTACGGTGATCCAGTGGTGAACAGTTTTTTTTTTTTTTTTTTGGGGGGGGGGGGGGGGGGTTCAATAACGGATTTATCTCCAGAATCAAGCATACGGAACATCCAGGGTGAGACCTGTCCTGTTAAATGTTGATGTCCTGTGGTTTGGCCGTGTGACTGGGCGAGATGTGATACGGAGACTAGACATTCGAGTTCATTCTTACACCAACAATAGAATACACTACCAACTACATATACACAGTCCATACATACACCAGATATAGTTTTTATTAATAAATATTTTATTAATTGATGAAGGAAACTGTTGTCGGAATATGTAATGAAGGAATATGAGAGAGAGAGAAAGAAAGAGATATATGGAATGGAAGATGGAAGGGAGGAGTGTAGACAAAAGTCAGACAATAATCCCAAAAGATAATAAGCTTAAAGGTGTGCTTGTTGATTCCACGTTCCTCCCGGGACGACAAGCTACATTAAATGGTGGAGCAAAGCGGGATAACAGCCAATGCTTAGTGGTACCATCCCTAGTGAGGTACCTGCATATAGGTACATTAAAAGGTAACTGCATAGTAGGGTACATGCATATTGATACCTACATATTGGGATAAACCTATAAGTATAGATATTGATGACTTTTAATGGAAGCCTGTCCATTGGATATATGGTGCCATTACTTTAATGTTGTGGACCTTACAGTGAGAAAGATCCAGACAGGATAATTGTGGATAGGTGTTCAAACACAGTACTTACCTGTTCACACTTTCACATGTCTACATAAGTCTGTATCCTATATCTTCCGTGAGGTTGTGAGAGTAGTTGTATTGTAATGTGTGGTATCATAGATAATATATAAATTAGATAGACATAGATAATAGAGATTTATAATAGAATATATTTCTATAGTGAGTATTGCTTTACTGTCTTGAAGTGTCTTTACTCTATCTGCTGACTTACCTTCTTTAATATGGCCACTCCTAAACTAACAACAGCAGAACTTAGGGCCAACGGGGAAGAAATTGGGTTATCTGGTTTGGCCCTAACGGATTACGTACAGGAGAGAGAGAGAGAGGGACATTCGTCAAGCTGAACGAGAAGATCGAAATGCCGAGTTGGAATTGAAACGCATGTAAATGGAACATATCAACAAGCGGATGGATGCGGAAGTGGAACAGACCAAAAAGAGGTTAGACGCGGAAGAGGCCAACACGATACGGGAACATGAATACCGCATGAAAGAGATGGAACTCAAAACACAAACTAATGGAGAAATAGATGGAGCGGAAGGCGGATCATCTTTACTGGGTGCAACCCACAAGAGTGGATATAGCTACCATGCAATGAAGTTTCCCTTAGCTGTTTATGATGAGTCTAAAGAAAAATTTGACAACTTTGCGAATTGCTTTGAGGCAATGGCCGTCGCTATGGGACTGGATAGAAGCCGATGGGCTCTTAAATGATCCCAGGCATTACGTGTTTCGGGGTACGAGGTCTATACACGCCTACCACCAGGACATGAAAATCATTACGAGGAATTAAAAGCCGCTTTGATGAAGCATTATGAAGTCACAGCACAAACGTATCTGAAGAAGTTTAGATCGTCTAGACGGGAGCCGGGAGAGCTATTCGCCGCCTACAGTTTAAGTCTGAAATCCTACCTCCCAAAATGGATAGATTTGGCGGAGTTCAAGCGGGACTATGACAGTTTGGAAGAGCTCATGGTGGTCGATCAGATGCGACAGCAAATGTCAGAACCACTGAAGACATTTTTGGGAGAACAAGGCGCGGAACGGCTGGACGTTGTGAATAAGCTGGCGGAAAGATTCGTAGAAGTCCATGGGGAAGCTAAAGAAACCAATATACAACCCACAAAAGGCCAGGAGAAACAAGACCGAAAGAAATATAAAAACGGGGAAGGGGAAAACGTGGAACCTTATATAAAGACGTCAATGGAGAGTTCAGAGAAGGTGAAGGAAGGAAACCAGAACACCTCGAATTCTCCAGCTAAAAGACCGTGGTATGAGAAATGGTGTTCGATTTGCAAGTCGCCCTCTCATAACACAAAGGACTGCAGATCGAAACCGAAATGTTCTTACTTCGCGGCATGCCAAGTGATTCATAAGCAGAGGATCACAGAAACGGCTGAGGTCGGCGGAGAAGCTCTGACCAAAGAGAGCCCACGGAAAGTTTGGAACTGAAAATGGTGCACACACTGCAGGTCGAAAACACATACTACTGTGGACTGCCGATGCCAGGAAAAGGTCGAGGAGATGAAAGACACTCCTGACCAAGAGAGACCACCTGTGGTTGAACTGATTGAAGTCAATGGCCAACAGGTGGCTTGTCTCTACGATTCAGGTTTGGATGGGGAAGCTGTGATAGATGCCAGCCTGGTAAGCCCAGACCAACTTACAGGGGAGACCATAGAGATACAGCCGGCAATGAGGAGTGCTGTTACCATGACGCTGCCAATCGCCAAGGTGGAGATTAAATCCAGGTACGTCACGGGCATTATTCCAGCTGCTGTATTATCTGACTCCTTATTTCCCATGATCATTGGCACGAAATATGTCTTTTTGGGGATGCCCAAACAGCCAGCCCACAGGGGAGCAGTAGTCAGTGGATCTCAAGGGAAGGAAAAAGAGGCAGAGACACTATGCGACAACTCAGAGATAGGAGAATTGCATACTGCCCAGAGGAAGGATACTACGTTGCGTCCTTGCTACAGGAAGCTGCAAAGAAGTGCTGAGCCACCAGAACGGGGACAGTACTTTCTGAAGAATCGACTACTCTATCGGAGAGCTGGGAGGGGAGACAACCTGCACGAGAAGTGGGTGGTTCCAGAGACCCACCGTCCTCACATTCTTCAGAGTGGACAAATCATAGCAGAGAATCGACATATGGGTGTCAGAGAAACCTTGCAGCAGATTTCCGGCCATTGTTGCTGGCCAGGAATGACCGGTGATGTACGCCGGTGGGTGAAGTCTTGTTCGGAGTGCCAGAACGCACCACCCAACCAGCGGACTAAGAGTAAAATAACTCTTAAGGTGGAAGACAAAGTGGAAGTATGGGGTCCAGAAGAGACTAATATACTACAAGTAGGATTGAAAGGACCTTATCCTGTGGAAAAGGTTGTGTCCAAAAATACCTATGGAATCCGGATCGGGGGAGAAAGGAAAAATCTACCTAGACATCTCATTAAGAAATATGAGGAGAGATCCGAGAGCAAAGCTTCGCACTTTATGGTGATGGCAGCCATTGAGAAAAAGGTTACAAGTCCAGACAAAGACCAGAGATCGCCAGTACAACATAGGAGAGCCTATGGGATAGTACGTGATAGGTCAGATTTACCTAACGAAGGAAGGAGGGAAATCACACGTCAGGGAAAGGACAAGAGGGAAACTTTCACTAGTTACCAAGTTCAGGAGGGGTGGGTAACGTCGGGAAAGGCGAGAAATACCCAGGACTCCAACCGAAGATTGGCTGACCAGATACAATATCGCCCAAGATGGTCCTGGAAGCAAAAGTGCAGGAGGTTTGGGAAAGACGACTCGGTCCAACGCGGACGAGGTGGAACATCCCCAGAGGCAAAGCCGGGGGAAACCAAGAGGACATGGAAGCAGTGTTACAATCAGGATGGGACAATCCGTCTGTATTGTGAGCCGTCGTTGACGCAAGTCGAAAGAAGGCCGACAGGACGTACAGGGGCGATGTGCCAACACTAGTTTCGGTCATGAGTAGTATAGTAGGGTGTCTATGAGGTCGCCTACTGGATAAGGAGGTGAACCATGTGAGGATCCAATCATGTCATCAACACGTGATGTTCATAGCTGCTTCGGAGAAGCTCAACGCACGGTGGATGTGATGGGCGTTGTTGCTGCAACTGGACAACTTCACAGTGGAATACATCCCGGGTAAGGAGAATGTAGGAGCGGATTTCTTATCTAGACATCCAACTTCAGAGGAAGAGGAATAGTTTGGTGGATCATAGGAATCAAAACTACATTGAAGAATAGTCGACGCGGTCAACTCTCTTAAGAGGGAGCCTATGTCACAGAATGATGATAGTTTAGTGATTCCCAGATAAAATTAAATGTAACATTAATGGCAATATAGGAGACGGGTTAACAATCATGTACTTCATTCTGAGAGGAGGATAAATTAAAGATCATTGACCGACGGATATAAAAATAGGATACAGGTGTTCGCAGAGGTCATTGCCTAACGATCTGATCGGGCGGACACGGGAACCGGGGAGATCGCGTTGGGGAAAAATGAACGGAGAAGGCGATCAACGGGTTCGGACGCTTTGAAGTATTAGCGTAAGGGGAACCCAGGGAAACAGCGTAAGAACGAAACGAAACGAGCAACTAATCACAACGTGATTTCACCGCCTTTTGATGTGCAGGATACGTCAAGAGACGAGTGTTTAGGTATGAACATCAAACAATAACGGAGGATGGGCCACTCGGTATAAATTGGTGGAAAAGTGGTTCTGTTTTAGTGTGTGTTGCAAACTGGACAGAGATATCTATTAATCCCAGGTGTGGAAAAGAAATTATAGTCCC
This sequence comes from Cepaea nemoralis, assembly GCA_014155875.1. Lineage (NCBI taxonomy): Eukaryota > Metazoa > Mollusca > Gastropoda > Stylommatophora > Helicidae > Cepaea > Cepaea nemoralis. The sequence goes on from JACEFZ010005116.1 coordinate 240,794, forward strand.
GTATTGTTTAAAGCAATGGGATATTAGTGCCGATGTGCTTAATTATTAATTTCGATTCCGGGATGATAATAGAAGAAAAAAACTACAAACTGGACAGAGATATCTATTAATCCCAGGTGTGGAAAAGAAATTATAGTCCCGTATTGTTTAAAGCAATGGGATATTAGTGCCGATGTGCTTAATTATTAATTTCGATTCCGGGATGATAACAGAAGAAATAAGGTAAACTAATATTAGCATAATATTAGCATAGGGAATTAGATGTTGGTGCATAGCGTTTACCATTGCTTTCTATTAGTAAATAGTTTAGACTTTGGCGAATTCAAATGTCTTATGTGAGTGTATCCTTCGAAAGCCTTTTCATTACGGCTGGAGAAGGGCACTTACATAAGTAGTATTAAGTGGCAGAAGCATATCACTTGATTTACTATACATTTCACAGGTTCCAATTCCCATCCTGACCTATCAGAGAAGATAGACCAATACGTCTTGTGTACAGAAAAAGCTTTGTTGATAAACTCAAGGCATTTCATTTGGGCGGAGATCTAATACCTTAATAAACCAAGGAAGAACATAGACAGGGTCAAATAGGGAGACGAAATAAAATATAGCCTTAAATGAACTTTGAAAAAGAAGAAAAGGATATCCAGATAACCAAAGTAACAATGAAAAAGGAAGATAATCTTGCGGAAAGCAAAGCCAAATAAAACTACATACGTTTACACTGTAGACTCATAGTGAAGAAACAATAGACAAGTCAGAACATTGATAGTCGATAGAGACAATATGCTGGACTGTGGTGATGTGGTTTTTCCGGTGTTGGATTATTAACTTCGTGAAGCAGACTCGGGTGAAGTCATAGACTTACGGGAATATTATTACTTTACGGTGATCCAGTGGTGAACAGTTTTTTTTTTTTTCAATAACGGATTTATCTCCAGAATCAAGCATACGGAACATCCAGGGTGAGACCTGTCCTGTTAAATGTTGATGTCCTGTGGTTTGGCCGTGTGACTGGGTGAGATGTGATACGGAGACTAGACATTCTGAGTTCATTCTTACACCAACAATAGAATACACTACCAACTACATATACACAGTCCATACATACACCAGACATAGTTTTTATTAATAAATATTTTATTAACTGATGAAGGAAACTGTTGTCGGAATATGTAATGAAGGAATATGAGAGAGAGAGAAAGAAAGAGATATATGGAATGGAAGATGGAAGGGAGGAATGTAGACAAAAGTCAGTCAATAATCCCAAAAGATAATAAGCTTAAAGGGTGCTTGTTGATTCCACGTTCCTCCCGGGACGACAAGCTACAATGAGACACATCGCAGACACTGTAGGCATGGCAATGGATGAGGCAGGAGAACTAGCAAGGATCGAGAGTCTTTTCTCCCGGCCCTGATGTGGACGACGTTCTGCACAGGACAATCTACGTGATGATGATGATGATGATGATGATGATGATGATGATGATGATGATGATGATGATGATGATGATGATGATGATGATGATGATGATGATGATGATGATGATGATGTATCCATATTTATTTACCTACATCCTAGAAGTTTATCAACTTGCTGTGCATTGTTGTAAATAACTCTACCTCGCTGAGACATGTGTTGGTGTGGTGCAACGTGCATTACCTTTCAAACAGCCGTGCCATTCGACCGGCAGCAAGCATATGTTTAGTCCTGTTTCTCTAATCTTCCATTACAATCATCTAGAGGCAAATGTGAATCAATTCTCAATTAGACAATGGTGTTACTTCGCTGTAAACTGTCTGACAGCCATAGCGAATCTTCACATGAAAGAGAGTTAGGTGCTGTTGACGCCATACAGTTGACCAGAAATCCATTGTGTTCTTGTTTCAATACAGCTGACGAGTCTGTGAAGATAATGATATTCTGAGCCTTTGGGGAAAACCCTCAGAAATAGTAATTACTTGGTAAAATACTCTATCGATTATAATGATTTCAGAATCATATTACAATAGAAAAACTTCCATTAATGCAACTAGGTTCAATGTGAAGTTTCTGTAATTAATCACAGAAAAGTTAGCTACAACCCTGAAGTATTATAATCACAGAAATGTTAGCTACAAAACCGAAGTATCATAATAACAGAAAAGTTAGCTACAAACGTGAAGCATTATAATTACAGAAAAGTTAGCTACAAAACTGAAGTATCATAATAACAGAAAAGTTAGCTACAAAACTGAAGCATCATAATAGAAAAGTTAGCTACAAACGTGAAGCATTATAATCACAGAAAAGGTAACTACAAAACTGAAGTATCATAATAACAGAAAAGTTAGCTACAAAACTGAAGTATCATAATCACAGAAAAGTTAGCTACAAAACTGAAGTATCATAATAGAAAAGTTAGCTACAAACGTGAAGCATTATAATCACAGAAAAGGTAGCTACAAAACTGAAGTATCATAATAACAGAAAAGTTAGCTACAAAACTGAAGTATCATAATAGAAAAGTTAGCTACAAACGTGAAGCATTATAATTACAGAAAAGTTAGGTACAAAACTGAAGTATCATAATCACAGAAAAGTTAGCTACAAAACTGAAGTATCATAATAGAAAAGTTAGCTACAAACGTGAAGCATTATAATCACAGAAAATGTAGCTACAAAACTGAAGTATCATAATAACAGAAAAGTTAGCTACAAAACTGAAGTATCATAATAGAAAAGTTAGCTACAAACGTGAAGCATTATAATTACAGAAAAGTTAGCTACAAAACTGAAGTATCATAATCACAGAAAAGTTAGCTACAAAACTGAAGTATCATAATAGAAAAGTTAGCTACAAACGTGAAGCATTATAATCACAGAAAAGGTAGCTACAAAACTGAAGTATCATAATAACAGAAAAGTTAGCTACAAAACTGAAGTATCATAATCACAGAAAAGTTAGCTACAAACGTGAAGCATTATAATCACAGAAAAGGTAGTTACAAAACTGAAGTATCATAATAACAGAAAAGTTAGCTACAAAACTGAAGCATCATAATCACAGAAAAGTAGTTCTCTTGTCGCAATATGCGTTGTTTCATGTCTTCATTGCAACCTGTGGATTACTTCTCTGTGACTGTCAAACTTCAGTTTTCCAACAAAGTCTTCTTATTTGTTTGTTCGTTGGTATACTTCTCAGCCGAAATGTTCGCTTGTATCTGTATGTTGTTTTCCTTTTGTCGAGCTTCTCGGTTGTTTTGATTTCATTAGGATGCTAGTTTGAAGTGGCGCAAACATGGCTTCACAATTACCAAATTTTACCTAGAGTGACTCCAATTTAGACTCTGGATGCTCAGATCGCCTAAGTCGACCCAGCGAAAATCTGTACCAAGAAATGACGGGGATAATAAAGACAGCCTAGGGATAATGAAGTACATGACAAATTATAGTTTTTCGAAGTTGTCACCATTGAGTTCAACGCAAGATCTCTAGCGTCGATACATTGCTTGGATTCCTACAGAAAAGAATTATCTTGGTCGCGTGTGTAACCAACCACTCATGCATCACCTGCTGTACATTTTCATCAGGCCGAACATTCTGTCACAGAAGTCACGCCGTTGTGAAACATCCTACTCCACCCATACACTTGTTGGACTGATAGACATGCATCACCGTACTGGACCTTCATTCGCCGATTAATTTCCACAGGTTTCACCCCTTCACTAATTAAAAAAGAAACGTTGGTGCATGTCAAAAGTGGGATGGTTACCTTTATACTGTCATTATGACATCACCGTGTTAGTCTGCACCTAGGTCACCTGCTGTACACTTTTGACATCCTTAACAGCAATAATGACAGGCTACAAGACAATGTCATGGTTACTGTAATTTCTATCACACTTAAGGTTTTCTTCTGAAGCCCCTTAGTATAGCCCACATCCCATTCCTAAATGTCTGCTAGTGCCTTGGCAGATGGTGGAATCCTCAGTTGTAAGTCACTCTGAAGTAATAAGCGTCACATTACTAACACAGTCATGATCTGAAATGTACGGTCAAACATAAGCTGTTAACAAGGTGGCGTTTAAGTGTCTAGGTTAACAGATAGGGGGTGATGGTAGTGTAGTGGCTATCACTCTTGCCCTGTCAGCTCGATTGTCTTGTGTTTCAATGCCCAATGAGAAGCATTTTCCTGTTAATTCACAGGGTCACTCAGCCTACAAGTGGTACCAGAACAGCCCGTGGGAAGTAAAGGTGGTCTGAGTGATATCGACCACATCACCGATCGAGTGCCATTTGGTCTATACACATGTGGGAGTAGCACTTTATACCCGATACCGATCAAGACATCACAGATGGCACATGCTCATACTAGCATACTCTTATACATGTCATACATACATACCATCATACAAATTATACATTGCATACCCTCATACATATCATACATAGCACATATAGAACACCCTCATACATATCATCACATATCACACATTCATACATATCGTTCATAGCACATCCTGATACAAATCATACCTAGCACACATCCATACATATCATATATAGCACTCATTCATAAATATCATATATACCACACATTCATACATATCACACATAGAACACCCTCATACATATAATACCTAGCACACATCCATACATGCCATATATAGCACACATTCATAAATATCATATATAGCACTAATTCATACATATCACACATAGCACACCCTAATACATATCATATACAGCACACATTGATACATGTCATTGTCACGGGAAAACTGCAGTTTAGTGATTCCTTGATAACTTACATATAAAACTACAATGTAGGAGGAGTGTTAACAATCGTGTACTTCAGTCTGAGAGGAGGATAAATTAAAGATCATTGACCGACGGATATAAAAATAGGATACAGGTGTTCGCAGAGGTCATTGCCTGACGATCTGATCGGACGGACACGGGAAACGGGGAGATCGCGTTGGTGAAAAATGAACGGAGAAGGCGATCAACGGGTTCGGACGCTTTGAAGTATTAGCGTAAGGGGAACCCAGGGAAACAGCGTAAGAACGGAACGAAACGAGCAACTAATCACTACGTGATTTCACCGCCTTTTGATGTGCAGGATACGTCAAGAGACGAGTGTTGAGGTATGAACATCAAACAATAACGGAGGATGGGCCACTCGATATAAATAGTAGAAATTGGGTTTTCTGTTTTAGTGTGTGTTCCAAACTGGACAGAGATATCTATTAATCCCAGGTGTGGAAAAGAAATTATAGTCCCGTATTGTTTAAGGCAATGGGATATTAGTGCCGATGTGCTTAATTATTAATTTCGATTCCGGGATGAAAATAGAAGATATAAGGTTCCAATCCCCCTATTGAAATCAGAGAAGAAATGAAGGTTACTTCACTTGAGCAAATAAAGTACCTACTTAGAACCAACAAGAACATAGACATGTTTTAATATGAAGAAGTGATAACGTAACGTCAAATACAGAACACTGTATGCTCAAACGAATATACAACTAAAGCCCTTAAAAGGAAAAGACGTTAACCTGTGGCAAGCAGGGATACTTAAAACTGCATGCAATTGCACTGTGCAGAAACATTAAACTTTATTAACAAGAGACATTGTGTAGAACATTTATAGTAACTCTAGACAATGTTGGATAGTGGCGGTGTGTATTCAGAGGTGGACTATAATACCTTCCAAAACGGGAAATATATGAATTTCAGTGACTTACCAAATCGGATTATTTTCTGGTGATAAGACATTGAACAGTTGTTTTCTTCAAGAATTGGATTAAGTCCAGACTCAAGCAGGAGGAGATCATCCAGGGTGAGATCACTCCATTTCTATGTGTGCTGTCCTGTGTTTTAGCCGACAGAAGAGGCGAGAAAATCTACGGCACATACGAAGTCAAAAGTCCTATCTTGCATTCACACTAGTAGACAATACCAACTACATATACACAGTCCATCCATACACCAGACATAGTTTTATTTAATAAATATTTTATTAATTGTTGAAGGAAACTGTTGTCGGAGTATGTGATGAAGGAATAATAGAGAGAGAGAAAGGAATAGATATATGGAAGGGAAGACAGAAGGGAGGAGTGTAGACAGAAGTCAGTCAAGAATCCCAAAGAAGAAGAAGTAATAAGGTGTGCTTGTTCATTCCACGTTCCTCCCGGGACGACAAGCTGACATTAAATGGTGGAGCATAGCGGGGTAGCAGCCAATGCTTAGTGGTACCATCCCTAGCGAGGGTACCTGCATATAGGTACATTAAAAGGTAACTGCATAGCAGGGTACATGCATATTGATACCTACATATTGGGATATACCTGTAAGTATAGATAATGATGACTTTTAATGGAAGCCTGTCCAGGGGATATATGGTGCCAGTACTTTAATGTTGTGGACCTTACAGTGAGAAAGATCCAGACAGGATAATTGTGGATAGGTGTTCAAACACAGTACTTACCTTGTTCACACTTTCACACGTCTACATAAGTCTTTATCCTATATCTTCTCGTGAGGTTGTGAGAGTAGTTGTGGGGTACTGTGTGATGTCATATATAACATATAGATATTAACATATATATATTTAAGTGAGATAAGTAGTACGTACTTACTGCCTTAGGGTCTCTTTATCCCAACCTGCGGACTTACCTTCTTTTACTATGGCCACTCATAAACTAGAGATGGAAGAACTGAGGGAAAGGGGTGAAGCAATGGGGTTGTCTGGACAAGCCCTATCCGAGTATATACAAGTGGTAGAAAGAGAGCGTCGTCAAGCAGAACGAGAAGATCGAAAGGCAGAGCTCGAGCTTAGAAGAATGGAACAGGAGGCCAAGAAACTGGAAATGGAACAGGAGGCCAAGAAACTGAATGAACAGGAGGCCAAGAAACTGGAAATGGAACAGGAGGTCAGGAGACTGGGACTGGAACAGGACAACAAGAGGTTGCAAGCAGAGGAAGCCAACAAGATAAGGGAACATGAATACCGCATGCGAGAACTGGAGCTCAAGACACAAACGAAGGGAGAAACTGACGGGGCAGAAGGAGGATCCTTTTCCCATGGATTCACTCAACATGAGTGGACATGGTTACCATGCCATGAAGTTTCCCTTGGCGGTCTTTGATGAAAGTAAAGAGAAGATATACCAGTTTTTGGATCGGTTCGAGGCCATGGCAGTCGCTATGGGACTGGATAGAAGCCGATGGGCTCTTAAATTATCCCAGGCATTACGTGGTTCGGGGTACGAGGTCTACACACGCCTACCACCAGGACATGAAAATCATTACGAGGAATTAAAAGCCGCTTTGATGAAGCATTATGAAGTCACAGCACAAACGTATCGGAAGAAGTTTAGATCGTCTAGACGAGAGCCGGGAGAGCTATTCGCCGCCTACAGTCTGAGGCTGAAATCATATCTCCAGAAATGGATGGACTTGGCAGAGTTCAAGCGGGACTATGACAGTTTGTAAGAGCTCATGGTGGTCGACCAGATGCGACAGCAAATGTCAGAACCACTAAGACATTTTTAGGAGAACAAGGGGCGGAACGGCTGGATGTTGTGAATAAGCTGGCGGAAAGATTCGTAGAAGTCCATGGGGAAGCTAAAGAAACCAATATACAAACAAAAGGTCAGGAGAAACAAGAGAAAAAGAAACCTACGAACTGGGAAGGAGAAAAAGTGGAACCTTGTATAAAGACGTCACTGGAGAGTTCAGAAGAAGGTGAAGGGAAGGAAACCAGAACACCTCGAATTCTCCAGCTAAACGACCGTGGTATGAGAAGTGGTGTTCGATTTGCAAGTCGCCCTCTCATAACACAAAGGACTGCAGATCGAAACCGAAAAGTTCTTACTTCGCGGCATGCCAAGTGATTCATAAGAAGGTGATCAGCAGACAAAGCTGAGGTCAGAGAAGAAACTTTGACCAAAGAAAGCCCACGGAAAGTTTGGAAGGGAAAATGGTGCACACACTGCAGGTCGAAAACACATAATACTGTGGACTGCCGATGCCAGGAAAAGGTCGAGGAGAGGAAAGACACTCCGAACCAAGAGAGACCACCTGTGGTTGAACTGATTGAAGTCAATGGCCAGCAGGTTGCTTTGTCTCTACGATTCAGGTTTGGATAGGGAAGCTGTGATAGACGCCAGCCTGGTAAGCCCAGACCAACTTACAGGGGAGACCATAGAGATACAGCCGGCAATGAGGAGTGCTGTTACCATGACGCTGCCAATCGCCAAGGTGGAGATTAAGTCAAGGTACGTCACGGGCATTATTCCAGCAGCTGTATTATCGGACTCCTTATTTCCCATGATCATTGGCACAAAATATGTCTTTTTGGGGATGCCCAAACAGCCAGCCCACAGGGGAGTAGAAGCCAATGGATCTCAAGGGAAGGAAAAAGAGGCAGAGACACTATGCGACAACTCAGTGCTAGGGGAATTGCATACTGCCCAGAGGAAGGATACTACGTTGCATCCTTGCTACAGAAAGCTGCAAAGAAGTTCTGAGCCACCTGAACGGGGACAGTACTTTCTGAAGAATCGACTGCTCTATCGGAGAGCCGGAAGAGGAGACAACCTGCACGAGCAGTGGGTGGTTCCAGAGACCCACCGTCCTCACATTCTTCAGAGTGGACACATCATAGCAGAGAATCGACATATGGGTGTCTGAGAGACCTTGCAGCAAATTTCCGGCCATTATTGCTGGCCAGGAATGACCGGAGATGTACGCCGGTTAGTGAAGTCTTGTTCAGAGTGCCAGAAAGCACCACCCAACAAGTGGACTAAGAGTGAAATAGCTCTTAAAGTGGAAGACCAAGTAGAAGTGTGGGGTCCAGCAGAGACCAATATACTCCAAGTAGGATGGAAAGGACCTTATCCTGTGGAAAAGGTTGTGTCCAAGTATACCTACGGAATCAGGATCAGGGGGAGAACTGAAAAATCTCCCTAGGCATCTCATTAAGAAATATGAGGAGAGATCCGAGAGCAAAGCTTCGCACTGTATGGTGATGGCAGCCATTAAGAAAAAGGTTACAGTTCCAGACGAAGACCAGAGATCGCCAGTACAACATAGGAGGGACCTATAGGGACAGTACGTGATAGGTCAGATTTACCTAACGACGGGAGGAGGGAAAATCATACGTCAGGGAAAGGACAAGAGGGAAACCTTCACTAGTAACCAAATTCAGAAGGGGTGGGTAACGTCGGGAAAGGCGAGAAATACCCAGGACTCCAACCGAAAATTGGCTGACCAGATACAATATCGCCCAAGATGGTCCTGGAAGCAAAAGTCCAGGAGGTTTGGGAAAGACGACTCGGATCCAACGCGGACGAGGTGGAACATCCCCAGAGGCAAAGCCGGGGGGAAACCAAGAGAATATGGAAACAGTGTTACAGTCAGGATGGGACAATCCGTCTGTATTGTGAGCCGTCGCTTACGCAAGTCGAAAGTAGGTCGACAGGACGTACAGGGGCGATGTGCCAACACTAGTTTCGATCATGAGTAGTATAGTAGGGTGTCTATGAGGTCGCCTACTGGATAAGGAGGTGAGCCATGTGAGGATCCAGTCATATCATCAACACGTGATGTTCATAGCTACTTCGCAGAAGCTCAACGCACGGTGGATGTGATGGTCGGTGTTGCGGCAGCAGTACAACTTCACAGTGGAATACATCCCGGGTAAGGAGAATGTAGGAGCGGATTTCTTATCTAGACATCCAACTCCAGAGGAAGAGGAATAGGTTGGAGGATCATAGGAATCAAAACTACAGTGATGAAGAATCGACGCGGTCAACTCTCTTAAGAGGGGGTCTATGTCACGGGAAAACTGCAGTTTAGTGATTCCTTGATAACTTACATATAAAACTACAATGTAGGAGGAGGGTTAACAATCGTGTACTTCAGTCTGAGAGGAGGATAAATTAAAGATCATTGACCGACGGATATAAAAATAGGATACAGGTGTTCGCAGAGGTCATTGCCTGACGATCTGATCGGACGGACACGGGAAACGGGGAGATCGCGTTGGGGAAAAATGAACGGAGAAGGCGATCAACGGGTTCGGACGCTTTGAAGTATTAGCGTAAGGGGAACCCAGGGAAACAGCGTAAGAACGGAACGAAACGAGCAACTAATCACTACGTGATTTCACTCGCCTTTTGATGTGCAGGATACGTCAAGAGACGAGTGTTGAGGTATGAACATCAAACAATAACGGAGGATGGGCCACTCGATATAAATAGTAGAAATTGGGTTTTCTGTTTTAGTGTGTGTTCCAAACTGGACAGAGATATCTATTAATCCCAGGTGTGGAAAAGAAATTATAGTCCCGTATTGTTTAAGGCAATGGGATATTAGTGCCGATGTGCTTAATTATTAATTTCGATTCCGGGATGATAATAGAAGATATAAGGTTCCAATCCCCCTATTGAAATCAGAGAAGAAATGAAGGTTACTTCACTTGAGCAAATAAAGTACCTACTTAGAACCAACAAGAACATAGACATGTTTTAATATGAAGAAGTGATAACGTAACGTCAAATACAGAACACTGTATGCTCAAACGAATATACAACTAAAGCCCTTAAAAGGAAAAGACGTTAACCTGTGGCAAGCAGGGATACTTAAAACTGCATGCAATTGCACTGTGCAGAAACATTAAACTTTATTAACAAGAGACATTGTGTAAAACATTTATAGTAACTCTAGACACTGTTGGATAGTGGCGGTGTGTATTCAGAGGTGGACTATAATACCTTCCAAAACGGGAAATATATGAATTTCAGTGACTTACCAAATCGGATTATTTTCTGGTGATAAGACATTGAACAGTTGTTTTCTTCAAGAATTGGATTAAGTCCAGACTCAAGCAGGAGGAGATCATCCAGGGTGAGATCACTCCATTTCTATGTGTGCTGTCCTGTGTTTTAGCCGACAGAAGAGGCGAGAAAATCTACGGCACATACGAAGTCAAAAGTCCTATCTTGCATTCACACTAGTAGACAATACCAACTACATATACACAGTCCATCCATACACCAGACATAGTTTTATTTAATAAATATTTTATTAATGCTTGAAAGAAACTGTTGCCGGAGTATGTGATGAAGGAATAATAGAGAGAGAGAAAGGAATAGATATATGGAAGGGAAGACAGAAGGGAGGAGTGTAGACAGAAGTCAGTCAAGAATCCCAGAGAAGAAGAAGTAATAAGGTGTGCTTGTTCATTCCACGTTCCTCCCGGGACGACAAGTGACAGTCATACCTAGCACACATTCATACATATCATACATATAACACCCTCATACATGTCATGCATAGCACACATCCATACATGCCATATATAGCACACATTCATAAATATCATATATAGCACACATTCATACATATCATACCTAGCACACATCCATACATGTCATATATAGTACACATCCATACTTGTCATATATAGCACACATCCATACATGTCATATATAGCACACATTCATACATATCACACATATAACACCATCATACATGTCATACATAGCACATATTCATAAATATCATATATAGCACACATCCATACATGTCATATATAGCACACCCTCATACATATCATATATAGCACACATTCATACATGTCATACATAGCACACATTCATACATATCACACATATAACACCATCATACATGTCATACATAGCACATATTCATAAATATCATATATAGCACACATTCATACATATCACATATAGAACACCCTCATACATATCATATATAGCACAGCTCCATACATGTCATATATAGCACACTTCCATACATGTCATATATAGCACACATCTATACATGTCATATATAGCACACATTCATAAATATCATATATAGCACTCATTCATACATATCACACATATGACACCCTCATACATATCATACCTTGCACACATCCATACATGTCATATATAGCACACATCCATACATGTCATATATAGCACACATCCATACATGTCATATATAGCACACCCTAATTCATATCATACATAGCACACATTCATAAATATCATATATAGCACACATTCATACACATCACATATAGAACACCCTCATACATGTCATACATAGCACATATTCATACATATCACACATATAACACCATCATACATGTCATACATAGCACACATTCATAAATATCATATATAGCACACATTCATACATATCACATATAGAACACTCTCATACATATCATATATAGCACACATCCATACATGTCATATATAGTACACATCCATACATGTCATATATACCACACATCCATACATGTCATATATAGCACACCCTCATACATATCATATATAGCACACATTCATACATGTTATACATAGCACACATTCATAAATATCATTTATAGCACACATTCATACATATCACACATATAACACCATCATACATGTCATACATAACACACATTCATAAATATCATTTATAGCACACATTCATACATATCACACATATAACACCATCATACATGTCATACATAACACACATTCATAAATATCATTTATAGCACACATTCATACATATCACACATATTACACCATCATACATGTCATACATAACACACATTCATAAATATCATTTATAGCACACATTCATACATATCACACACATAACACCATCATACATGTCATACATAACACACATTCATAAATATCATATATAGCACACATTCATACATATCACACACATAACACCATCATACATGTCATATATAGTACACATCCATACATGTCATATATAGCACACATTCATAAATATCATGTATAGCACTCATTCATACATATCACACATAGAACACCCTCATACATATCATACCTAGCACACATCCATACATGTCATATATAGCACACATTCATAAATATCATATATAGCACTCATTCATGCATATCACACATAGAACACCATCATACATATCATATACAGCATACATTCATACATATCACACATACAACACCCCCATACATATCATCACATATCACACATAACATACCCTCATACATATCATACATAGAACACCATCATACATATCATATATAGCACTCATTCATACATATCACACATAGAACACCATCATACATATCATATACAGCATACATTCATACATATCACACATACAACACCCTCATACATATCATCACATATCACACATAACATACCCTCATACATATCACACATAGAACACCATCATACATATCATATATAGCTCACATGCATACATGTCATACATAGCACACATTCATAGATATCGTATATAGCACACATTCATACATATCACATGTAGAACACCCTCATACATATCATATATAGCACACATTCATACATATCACACATAGAACACCCTCATACATATCATTTATAGCATACATTCATACATATCACACATAGAACACCCTCATACATATCATCACATATCACACATTCATACATATCACACATAAAATACCCTCATACATATTATACATAGCACAGACTCATACATATCACGCAGCTCACAACCTGACACACAACACTTCATATCAACCAGCACCACTTCATCACATACAGAACACAGAAATAGCAATATACACCCTCACGAACAGGACACCCTAAATCGCAGCATGCATGCACGTTTATACACCTTCACACACAACCCATGAATACACCCAGGAATCACCGACTCCCATATCCCATACTCTCTCACACAGCCTATGTGACAAACGTATAAAAGGTTACATTAAATAGATAATTCTCACCTTTCAGACTAGCTCTCGACTGCGAAAGCATTTCCCCGCCTTCTTTTTTTCTCCTGGTGTCTGTCAACGGAGAGATCAATAGCACTTTCAATATTCCTCGTTTTTTCTCCATGGACAAAAGGCCAAGTTCGTGATGACTCGCTTGTTGGCAACATTTTAGCCAGAATCTTAGCCTTTGCGAATGTCTGTCGATGCACCTTCACGTATCTGTCGCTCTGCTTATCATTGAGGCGGTTTGTTAACATAATGCGGCTTGTTAACATGATCTGCCAGCTAGTGTATCACCACACAACACTATATATGCTGCTAACATGACCTTCTGGGTAATCTGTTAAGATTATCCGCCAGATATAGCACGGTTCGAGGTCAGACAGTCTGTTAACATAAACTGCTTCATAGGCTATTAACTTCATATCATGCGTTAAAAATGTGGTCTGTTAAAAATATTCGCAGATAGTATGTGAATGCACGAAGTCAGAGAGACAACTCAGACACTATAACCGAAAATAAAGCTATGTTAACATATATAGATATCAAAATAAGAACATGAAAGGCCAGAGGAGCTTCCATAGCAGCATGTTAACGCCTTGTGACGTGAACAGACGTTAAATCTAGAATCAAACTCAGTACTGCTGCGTGAATCATTAATATGGAGAACAATTAAAACAATTAATAATAAACTACAAACATTTACTAACAGGTCATGGTCATGAAGCAGATCTTTGGAGGAACGTCGGTCTCTGCAGGGCCCGTCGAAAAGTCGCTGCTCCGTTACCTTTTCCCATGCCTCATGCAACATGGCGTTCAAGTTGTCTGTAATGTCGACAACTGCCTTTTCTTGCAGGGACCATGTCTCAAGAACTGGTGCCAGCACATAACAGCATGAGTAAATGCATATCAGAATCATTGATGCTGAGCTTAGGGAGAAAACCAGACATCTTTCAGAGAATCTAGAAGTGAGGAAAACGTGCTCATCGAGGATACAAAGCACATTGAGAAAGCCAGATATTAACGAGCGGAATGACTTCATCATAACCGGGATTGTATCCCATATGGCTTGGTCTCTTTCCGCAGAGTGACTTGCCCATGGTGTCGTATAAGCAAGAACTCCATTGGTCCAGCCACGGTTCGCTGAAGTCTTCGAGACAACTGCTGAAGTCTTCGAGACAACTGCTGAAGTCTTCGAGACAACTGCAATCGTGAACCGAATGACGGAACCAAGAATCGAACCCACAACCCGTAATTTCTTATCCACAGCTCTCTCTCCCTCTTGTTTTCCCCTAAAGCCTTTGGGGATTGGGTGTTATACACAGGGGGAAAACTATTGTATGCTTATGCATCTTCTGCTTCATCGTCGTCGATCATCCGACATATTTGCTTTGGATGTCATTGCGTTGTGGTTGTTTACAGCAGAGCTATGATATTTGGGCAATTCCACTGACACGACTGGCGGCTTAGGGTGTTTGTTGACCGAATTAACCTTTCCGGTGAAGCGTTTAAGAACTGAAATAATACAATGGAGAAACTTCATAAACCCATGAGCTAATCATCGTAAACTGATAGATGAAATCATAAATATTATATAGCACCCATCTCTCTCTCTCTCTCTCTCTCTCTCTCTCTCTCTCACACACACACACACACAGATAGAGAGAGAGAGAGAGAGAGAGAGAGAGAGAGAGAGAGAGAGAGAGATAGACAGAGATAGAGAGAATGAACACACGAAAGAATCAACTTTATTTGCAAGGTTTAAGAATTTGGCACGCAGGCCCATCTGACATTTATTCAGAGAGATAGACAGACAGACAAATAGACAGGCAGATAGGCAGAGAGTACTGAACAGTTATATCGAACCTGTTCTGGTGTGTGGAAGTAAATTATGGAATGTGAATACATTATGAAGAGATGTGGTTTATGAGACGAATACTGCAAACACTCTTAGGTGAAAAAGTGCCTGGAAGAGGCTAATGTAAGTAGAACAGTCTATTCAACCACAAGAGAGAGACAAACAGTCTTCTTTTGTCACGTAATGGTTCGAGATGCATCGGGAGACATAGCGACGACTGAAAAGATCAGTTGTAGAAGTGGCAGAGACAGACATAATGATGATGCATGATTTCAGGCGGTGGCATGGAGGAATATTATCACTGACAGTACCATCCAGAACACCAAGAACAGAGATCCGTGGAGACACAGGAACGCCTACATAATTTGGCATGGCACATTATTATTTTGATGACAGCATCCCTAAGATGCAATTGGAAAAGAGAACATATAAGAGCACACACTAGACAAAGAAAAAATTGATAGTCAGCGGCACGTACACCAGACCATGCCATTCCGGTGGAGCTCCCATGAATACATTTACTTTAGCTCTCCAGCGGTTTCATGTGCAGGTGACGGACTCGCGCCAAGTGTGCCTGCGATGTTGTCTAATGCGTTTATCGGGCCGTAAACTATTGCTCGTTTAAAGCTGCGCCATCAACACGTTTCTCAGACATATACGATTGCCATACAGTGTTGAACTAGAAAAGATAGGTGCATGCCCTTTTCAGGACGTCACAGTCAACCCCAGCATTTTATTGGCTGTTTGTGACTTACTAAGCAAGTTTACGTTCAGTAGTTTGCCAGTTCTTTCTGAACGACCGACGCATATATCATTCAATGAAAACCAACGAAAGGCAATCTATTTCCCAATCTCCCGCAGCTGTGTTTCGAACGTGGCTATGCTAAAGTCCCATGTCCTTTACGATCAACTCCAACCTCAGGTTGATTTTCTAGACAGGTTTACGTTCAGTAGTTTGCCATTGCTTTCTGAAAGAGAATAGTCATAAAATAATAGTTAGTTAAAATAGGGCTTGTGTATAATGCGGTGGTTAACGCACAAAGATCCACACACACACACACACACACACACACACACACACACACA
>JACEFZ010005116.1:262500-345000 GCA_014155875.1 Cepaea nemoralis
CTGATTAGATGTGGGGAACTTTTTCGTGTTGTTGAATGTTAATCTGGCAATATACAATATTAAGGCATCATTATGAACCTCGGGTATAAATTGCTTCATAGGAAATTGCTGCTCAGAATTGGGCCATCTGACGCGTCTTTTCCAATGAATACAGTGTAGTCACATCCACTCAGAAACGGGCAGCTGAATAGCTACATAAGTTTAAGTTCATTGCTTGCTTTTTACCAGGCTACAGATATCGATCTCGGCAGTTATTGGTTGTATGTGATTTTCTAGGCAATTTTATGTTCTTTATTTATATATATATATTTATATTTTATTTGCCATTGCTTTCTAAACGGGCGACGCTGCTAACATTGTGAAAATTAACGTAAAGCAATTGCTCCATAATCGCCTGTAGCTGACTAGGAACCCGGTATGTCGGCATTTTGAAACTACGTTCACTATTCCTAAGCCACACCTTGCCAGATGTGCTGCCTTGTTTGCATATTCTTCTTCTTCTTCTTCTTCTTCTTCTTCTTCTTCTTCTTCTTCTTCTTCTTCTTCTTCTTCTTCTTCTTCTTCTTCCACTTCTTCTTCCTCTTCTTCTTCCTCTTCTTTCTCCTCCTCCTCCTCCTCCTCCTCCATTTATATCAGCGATGTAAATGGGGGAAGATATAAAAATCTTTTTTTTTTCTAATGCTCTTTGTACGTTTATATTCATTTCTGTAAGGTTGTTCTTGATACCTTCACTTCATCTTTTGCTTGGTCGCCCCCTTGCTCTGTATCCATTATATTTCTTGGATGTGGCTCTTTGTGGCAGATGGTATCAGTGCATCCTTGCAAGGTTGCCAAACCATGCCATCTGTTGTTCTTTAATCTCTGGCTCTAAACCATCTAATAATTGAAAGATTAGAGGGTTTGTGGGATCTCTAGCGCTAAACCTTTCAATCTCCCATTCTCTCTCTCTCTCTCTCTCTCTCTCTCTCTCTCTCTCTCTCTCTCTCTCTCTCTCTCTCTCTCTCTCTCTCTCTCTCTCTCTCTATCTCTATTTCTATGAGGGGAGTATCAATAACTCAATAACTGTGAATTTACTTTCCATGAAATAATGTAACAACAACCATGCGAAATAAAAATGGATTCATAATATTAAAAATACGAACCTGGCTTTTGGACCAATAAAACAATGTTTTGCTTACATTTGCAATATAATGCATAGATTGGTCCCACGCAGAAAATATGTAATATAGATGATTAAAAACCTGACAGTATACCACAACAAGCAATGATGTACAGACAAAACGGAACCAGAAGACAAGTCCGATCACGTATATGATGGATAGAAATAATAACATAGTCCATACCAATCTCGTTATATTAAGCCCAAACACTGACAATCTCTCGCTGTTTATGTTTCACCTCGACGCCGCAAGGTACACGGGGAACAAGATGAGATGAGGTGATTTTTACATTCACAAAATACAGGATGATTATACGGCACCAGTCTTAATATGTGTTCCAACAGCAAATTGGACTAATACAGAACATAGAGTCAGAGATAGTTACATTGTGTCGAGCAAATTAGACTAATACAGAACATAGGGTCAGAGATAGTTACATTTTGTTGAGCAAATTGGACTGATACAGAACATAGAGTCAGAGATAGTTACATTGTGTCGAGAAAATTAAACTAATACAGAACATAGAGTCAGAGATAGTTACATTGTGTCGTTTTATCTGTTTATTGTATACCTAAGACATCACGAAGGATGTTAGAGAAAATATTGATAAGGAACAATATGATCGCTTTACAATATGAGTAATAGATATATCGCTACTTCAACATGCGGAAAACACGTATCAGTAACACAAATGGAAATTTTAAAGCTAATATAGCCACTGAAAGAGCACAGTGAAAAATAAAATGTATATATGAATGTAACAAAATCACAAATTATGACTACCGATAAAACAAATATGTCAACAGGTATATTTATCTACGGAGAGAAATTACAGAAAGTGAGCAGCTTGTAATATATAGATTTACTGTTTAGATTTACTGTTTAGAATGTAACACCATCAACTATCAGCACTGACGCTACACCAAAGAAGATGTGATGATACGAGAGCAATAGGACACCCGAGAATAAAATGGATTGATGACATAAAATACATTGAATTACACTATCCATTGCCACCCAATGGTCTGTGGAGCGTCAACTATTCCTCCCCACGACAAGGAAGATGATAATGATGATGACTGCTGACGGCCGATGGATGATGTGATGACAGAAATTAATAGAACAAACAATGCATTGCAAAAACTAAAGCAATTAAACCTGTATGGCTTGGTGCAGACAGGACAAGAAAATTCAGAGTAATGAGATACTGGTAATTTCCTGTGGCAACATATAGTAACAACATTCAGAGTCCTATTTTTATGCTTTCGGTTGCTTTGTAATCAAGCGTAGTCCATAAACGTGCTTCAAATGCAATAGACTGATTTTTGTTGCGTCTGTATTCGCTTTCCTTATTGCCAGTGGAAAGGAAAGGTAATCAATGAACATCACAGTAAACGGAGATACACTGGAACAGTGGTTCTCAACCTTTTTTGGCCCAGAACCCCTTCACCATATGTTAAGAATGTCATTCCCTCCTCCCTTTTCATATTTCCTCTCTATAAATTCCCCTCCCCCTTTCCCGCTCCGACACAGTTTACGTAAAACTGGAAGCTAAATTCAATAATACATACTAGAACAAGTCTAGATGTTTACATACAACGTGATTTGCGGGTCTACTTACGTTATAAAATGACTTCAGAAGGGCGAGAAGTGCAGAATCGTAAAGTATGGAGGAAAAAACAATATCAAGTAATCGGTTCTTGTATTAACGCGATCTTGAAATAACCTTAATTCACCCCCCCCCCCCCCCCCACCCCGAAAACCCTAAAATTTCCTCCTGGGGGAAAATTCCCCACTGGCTGAGAACCACCGCACTAGTACTATTAAAAAAATTCTTCTATCTTGGACATGTTATGAGAAGAAATGGATTGGAGAACTTGGTGACAACTGGCAAGATCGAAGGGAACAGACCAAGAGGAAGACCGAGAGGAAAATACCTGGATGGCTTGGCCACATGGCATGGACGAGACAGGAACACTGAGCTGATCCACGACACTGGTGATCGAGTGAAAGGGCGAGTCATGACCGCCCACGCTTTCCGGCATGGCACATGATTGATTGATTGATCTTGGACATGTAATAACAGATGATGGCAGAAGTTAAATAGAAATATCAAAAACAGAATATGAGTTGCCAAAAATACTTTTAACAGCATGAGATCAGTATTAATATCGAGAGATTAACAGCGCATTAAAAATGAGAATTGTCAAATGTTTCGTATATTCAACACTACTGTATGGCGCGGAAGCTGGGCATTGAACTAGCAACTAGAAAGTCGAATAGAGGCGCTGGAGAATGGGTATACAAACGAATATTTCGTATTTCTCGGAAACAAAAACAATCATATACAGGGGTTTTAGAAAAAAAACTGGGAATGAAAAGAGAGTTGATGAAAGAAATAAAAAAAAAGAGGCAAGTTGAATATTTCGGTCACGTTAAAAGACATAATACTCTTATAAACACCATACTGGAGGGCAAGGTTACGGGAAAGCGAGCAAGAGGTGGATAACGATATAAGTGGGCAGATAACATCAAGAGATGGACGAACATCAGTCTGACAAAATATACAGTCAGGGCGAGAGACAGACAGTGTTGGAGATCCATTGCAGCCAAACTTTATTGTGGATAAGGCACATGATTGATTTATTACCAGTGTTCCTCGCCATCAGGCATATCCACTCCGACTTCAAAGGTCACAGTACTCAGAGAATGGACATTTCCTGTGGCAACATACGGATGTAAAACCCGGACATTCAACAAACTGGCTGTAAAGTGCATGTGCACCTTTAAATAAAAGTGTTACAGAAGATTATTAATAATTCAGAGGATCAAAACCAGAACAGCGAGATTATCCCTAATGTCCTCAATATTTAAGAAGACTCGTTATTAAAACAAATAAGGAGGTCAGCAAGACCGAATGGATAAGAACGCGCGTTCTTAAACATCAGGTGTTAAGGGTTCAACCCCTATCTCGGATAGTTGGACTAAAATGTTGACTTCTCGTCCTTGACATGGGAACGCAAATTGCAAGTACCTCTGAAGGCGGAATAGGTCCGTCTGATGGTGAGGGACACTGTTAATAGGGAACGCTAATCCATACGCAAACTTAAGTCCAGTGCTACTAGAGGTTGTGTGTATGGACTACGCTTGAGTTCAAAGCGAGCGAGCGCAAAATATAAAATCATAAGAAATATCTTGGTGATGTTAAAAAGGCAGTAGCCGAGGAAAAGGTGCTGGCACTGGACAGGACACACATTGAGAAAAGCCTGACGATAGTATAACTAAATAGTATCTTTAATGGAACCCACAAAGCGAACGAAATAGTGAAAGCCCTAAAAATACGCAGAGACGACAAATAAAGGCAGGGATGCATAATATAGAGAGGAGAAGGGGTGAACAGCAAGAGTTGACAAAGCTACAACGGCCTGTAGTGAGTTGGGTGAGGGTCTTTGTCCTCTCTAGGTTAAAGTGATGGTAAGAAAATATATGACATGAATGGCTGGTTGTAAATTTATTTTTTTTAAAGTTATTTGGATATCCTTTACAGGACGTCTCAGTCAACACCAGCATCCTTTGCTGTTGTGATTTCTTGGCATGTTTACGTTCAGTAGTTTACCATTGCTTTCTGAACGACCGGCACCCATACCATTTCGTAAAACACCAATGCAATGTGGTCTGCTGCCAACTCGCCCGCAGCTGTGTTTCGAACGCGGGTATTGCGAGATTACGAACTGCGTCCGTAACCTCTTCGCCACGGATCAAGCTTGTTCTGAAGAGTACAGGATTATTTCCATGATATGTTCCTAAATATGTGATGATTCGTCATCACTGTCTCACTGAGTGCCACATTACTCAGTAAACGTACGTGAAAACAGAGGTAATACAACAACATAGACTGCCGTTGGAATGTACAGTGTCAGGCCTTCACATAGTCTAGGTTTAGTTAGTCCCATTGTCTAGGTATAGTTAGTCCCTTAGTCTAGGTATAGCTAGTCCCATAGTCTAGGTATAGTTAGCCCCATAGTCTAGGCATAGCTAGTCCCATAGTTTAGGTATAGTTAGTCCCATAGTCTAGGTAAAGTTAGTCCCATAGTCTAAGTATAGTAAGTTCCATAGTATAGAAATAGTTAGTCCCATAGCCTAGGTATAGTTAGTCCCATAGTCTAGGTATACTTAGTCCCATAGTCTAAGTATAGTAAGTTCCATAGTATAGATATAGTTAGTCCCATAGCCTAGGTATAGTTATTCCCATAGTCTAGGTATAGTTAATCATATAGTCTAGGTATAGTTAGTCTCATGGTCTAGATATAGTTAGTCTCATAGTCTAGGTATAGTTAGTCTCATAGTCTAAGCATAGTTAGTCATATAGTCTAGGTATATTTAGTCTCATAGTCTAAGATTAGTCATATAGTCTAGGTATAGTTAGTCTCATAGTTTAAGTATAGTTAGTCATATAGTCTAGGTATAGTTAGTCTCATAGTCTAAGTATATTTAGTCATATAATCTAGATATAGTTAGTCATATAGTCTAGGTATAGTTAGTCTCATAGTCTAAGTATAGTTAGTCATATAGTCTAGGTATGGTTAGTCTCATAGTCTAAGTATAGTTAGTCTTATAGTCTAAGTATAGTTAGTCATATAGTCTAGGTATAGTTAGTCTCATAGTCTAGGTATAGTTAGTCATATAGTCTAGGTATAGTTAGTCTCATAGTCTAGGTATAGTTAGTCATATAGTCTAGGTATCGTTAGTCTCAAAGTCTAGGTATAGTTAGTCTTATGGTTTAGGTATAGTTAGTCTCATAGTCTAGGTATAGTTAGTCTCATAGTCTAGGTATAGTTAATCTCATAGTCTAAGTATAGTTAGTCATATAGTCTAGGTATAGTTAGTCTCATAGTCTAGGTATAGTTAGTCTCATAGTCTAAGTATAGTTAGTCATATAGTCTAGTATAGTTAGTCTCATGGTCTAGGTATAGTTAGTCTCATGGTCTAGGTATAGTTAGTCTCATAGTCTAAGTATAGTTAGTCATATAGTCTAGGTATAGTTAGTCTCATAGTCTAGGTATAGTTAGTCTCATGGTCTAGGTATAGTTAGTCCATAGTCTAGGTATAGTTAGTCTCATAGTCTAGGTATAGTTAGTCTCATAGTCTAGGTATAGTTATTCTCATAGTCTAGGTATAGTTAGTCCTATAGTCTAAGTATAGTTAGTCATATAGTCTAGGTATAGTTAGTCTCATAGTCTAGGTATAGTTAGTCTCATAGTTTAGGTATAGTTAGTCTCATGGTCTAGGTATAGTTAGTCCCATAGAAGATACTGCCTTAGGGGTGTGAAGTGTCAGGTCCTCACATATTCTGGGGCAAGAGACATGACGTTGGGTGATCAGTTCCCTTTCTCGTCGCATTTCGTTCACAGACAATTCTCAGAACATTCTTAATATTGTCTAATACCCATGTTTAAGACACGAGTCGACACCGGAGCCGAACCGGTCAGGGAAAAAAAAAACATTCTGTTTCTGCTGGGGATTTAACCGAACCACTTGGATCTTAGCACGAAAACACACTAAGAAATATGCTACATGGATAATCACTTGTGCGATGAGTTCAATTCCTCGCCAGATGTCCTTCATAAACAATTCCCAGAAAAATTTGAAAATTGTGTAGCAGCTTATCTATTATCAATCCCCACAAGGATGAGAATGCTTCCGTTGTACCATGTAATCTACAATTACTGATTGTCATGAAGACTGGTTTTGGGGTCGCCTGATCACGTCCCCTCCTCTGTATCCTATTCTCAGCAAGTCTCATCATCTCCGCAAAAGTTTGTGCCCCCCATGTTTTAGTGTGCTTTTGAGGTAAAGTATTCTGCCCAGGACATTCTCTTTTTCTCATGTCCTGTATCTCGTTTTCCAGTATTTTCAGTAACAGCCACCGTGTTTCACATAGTCACTAAGCTAAGATAACATTCTGCTTGTGGATAATATTTAATTGTTGTCAAGACTGACTCATATCAATATTATGTGTGAGCCAGTGTGCGCTGGGTGTAAGAGGAAACGAACGAGCAGACAGGCTTTGGGACTTAGCTTTGTGGGCAGCTGGGTAGCAATGGAACAGGTTGACACCCTGAACGCCCTCAGTGAGAGATACAGGACGATTAAATTACCTTTGTGATAGATGCGATTCTACAAATCTGGCTAGACTGCAAGAACGTCAAGTTAAATAGGGTCAAGCTAGATTAGAGGGTTACGAGAGGAAGTCAAGAATGAAAAGTCAATTAACAAATAACTGGTGTCGCTAAGGGAAATACTGAAGTGAGAATCTGATCACTTATGGACTAACATTATTCAAAGCTTAAAAATGATGATCTCTTGGCTAACTAATTAATAGTTGTCTATTTTGTCCAGCGTATTTAAGAATGTGTTCATTTAATTTATGTTTCCCCGGCTTATTCTTTGCTTCCTGCAATGACATCGCATTTCAGAGGTCTTCAAGCTCTTTTAATCTCTTTTGTTTAGAATCCACATTTCACAACCATATAGTGCTACAGCCTAGATATGCTTACTGATTATCAAAGAAACGCGATGTATCCTTTATTGGTTAGTCCCGACGTGAAATACTTTTCTTAACTCCTTCTGCTCATCAAGTCATGCTAAACCGTTAAATTCCAATAGTTTCTTTAACTCTTTCCTTCTAATATTGTTAATATTGTGACTGTTTTAGGCATTAAAAAAACAAACTCTATAGGACAGAAAGTTAAAGTAACAGTTGCCTGGGACAGAAAGGGGTAACAATGAAATGATAAGTATGCATGTGAAGTTAGTGATATTTACCTGATGCTGTTACTCGCCACGCGGCATGATAAATATGTATACTAAAATCCGTATATATTTCCAAACTTTTGCAGATATTATTAAGTGTTATCGCATAAATAATAATGAGGCCAGTGCAAATTTCACCTCGAAATCACGGGTAAAACAGAGAAGTTCGGAACCTACGAAGGTTCTGTTACTTGATTTTAGTACAATAAGCACTCCCCAAGTGTACATAACGTGTTGTAATCATTCTCGAACAGCCTATTTGGTCCACTCTTCTATCACAAATACGGGGTACCGTTACGTGACTTCAGTACAATGACCACTCCCCAAATGTACACAACTTCAAAATCTGGAACAGTTTATTTGGTCCACTCTTCTATCACAAATGTGGGTGTAATCATTTTAGATTCAGGCATATAAGGCATCTTAACAGAACTTTTTCTCCGTGTGAAGATATCTCTAACATCAGTTGTCTTGTAATTGCTTTTCTGGGACAGCAAGGACAATACTGTCTGTGTGCTGTCATATCTTTGCTCCTCCTCTTCCTCCTCTGTATTTCCTGTCTCCCTGCCGAATAACAACTGCACGGAGCTTCGCCGTCGTTTCAATGGGTCCCTCATGTCGTTTCGCTTTTCGGCAGATCTTCTAGAAAGCACTGACAGAATAGCTTGATTACTGTCGTAAACTTCATCAATTTCTTCTGCTATTTCTTCCCCCAGAAAAGTATCAGTTACACTCCTACGATGTCTGTATATATTCAATGCGTCAGCATACTGGTTCTGTTTTAGTCGGGTGTCACCCTGAGCAACTCGAATCATGTCTCCCAGAGAGCATCTTCGTTCCTTTTCTTTATTCGGCGGTGGGATCCTCTCCTCCACGCTCTTCGACCGCTGGCTTCTCGGTATCGTCACTGGGGTATTGAGATGGTCCTGCTGCCACCAGGGACGCTTGTTAGCTCTGGAAATACTTGGATATCAGATACGGTAGAGACGCTCTGTAACTGAGTGGAATGACTGGTCTCTGAGTAATGCTGGGCTGGCGAGGGTGGATCCGGGTGAGTGGCCTTGTACATTTCTCTGAGATGAGTGATGTCTTGGGCGCTGCATAGGGGTGCAGATGTTGGGACTGTGTTGTGGAAGGTGGATAAGTCCATCAAGTAACTGCCGCCATAGCCGTAGCTCAGCTTAAGGTTGGCGAACCTAGGGAGGAAATATGTTCATTAAAGAGGACTGCAATTATCGTGTCTCTTAGTTAACTCATTATCTATGCAAATTTGCAGGCTTAGTGGCTTAGGTCATGCCTCTATCTAGACCAGACTTGGTTCCATTTATAGTCTGAACTGATTGAATATTAGTAAAATAAGATAAATAATGCCACATCTCCATTTCTTCCCGGGGTAGAAGATTGGACGTCTAAAATTCCGAGAATCCGCGTACACTGAGCAGTCTAAAGATGGATCGGCAATTGCTAACTATGCTTCATTAGAAAATTAGTAGAAAATTCACCCATATCAGAATATAACATTTTCTTATATGCGTACGGGACACATCAGTTGCTTAAGATTGCGTGAACGTGCAGAGATTCTCCTTGTGTCATCTATGTCAGAAAACTGGAGTACTTATAGAGTCATCAGTGGGCAATGAAAATGATCCCATGAAAAAAAAAATAAATAAATAAATAACAACAAAAAGAATCAGAATCAATAACATGGGACGAACTAGTCTGCACATACAAACAACTAAATAACATAAACTTTCAATGGTTTAATAAAAAAAAAGAATAAATCTAACGAAATATTGCCAAAATAAAATTAAAGAAATGTCAACAGCGGAACTACTACATTTAGACAGTGAAAGATAAACACAAGGGCTTGTCAGACAATATAGACGCAGAACAAATATAATAATGTTTAAAAAAAACATAAGACTAGCACTACGACATAAAAGAGATGAGGCACCCTGACGGATTAGTCCTTTTCAAGACTAACCCGAAAAGAGAAAGAAACATCTGAATGAAAGAAATACCAGAGAAAGAAAAACATCAGCTAGAAAATATATACTAGCCCACTTATAACATTTATAAAGGTTGAACAGTGTTGCTATTTTCATACAAATTACCTCATCATTAACTGAAAGCTGATTGGTCTGTAAAAATATGGGTTAACACAAGATACCTCAAGATCCTTTACTTTCACTTACTGTACACTTTTGATTATTTTCATTTATTTATTTATCTTCCAGTTGTGCTGTATGGCTCTGAAACCTGGAGTACAACGAAAGGAGACGAAGCCTTGTTACAAACATTTGAAAACAAAATTTTAAGACGCATCTTTGGACCCATTAGGGATACACAAAGTGGAGAGTGGAAAAGAAGAAGTAACAAAGACATTTATGATCTGTTTAAGTCCCCGCTAATCACTGGTATCATGAAGGCTAATAGACTACAATGGCTGGGGCATATAGAAAGAATGGAAGATAATAGGGAAACAAAACTCGCTTACACTCAGGAAATAAATGACCGTAGACCCCGAGGTAGACCAAGAAGACGGTGGAGAGATAATACATGTACAGACCTACAAGCACTTGGAATCAACAATCTCTTTCTCTCTCTCTCTCTCTCTCTCTCTCTCTCTCTCTCTCTCTCTCTCTCTCTCTCTCTCTCTCTCTCTCTCTCTCTCTCTCTGAATGTAAGACGGGCCTGCGTGCCCAATTTGTAACCCTTTGAAAATAAAGTTCGTTCGTCCGTCCGTCCTCTCTCTCTCTCTCTCTCTCTCTCTCTCTCTCGCTCTCTCTCTCTCTCTCTCTCACTCTCTCTCTCTCTCTCTGCATGTTGTTTATCTTTCTTCTGAAGAGAGTGAGAGGAAGAGGTGGAGGAAGAACAAGAACAAGAAGTACAAGAAAACAAGAAGAAGAGGAACAAGAACAACAATTGGAAGAAGAAGAAAAGAAAGAAAAGAAGGGACGGTGGAAGGAAATTAGGGAAGTGGTGGGAGGTAGAGGATTAGAAAGAAGAGGATTAGAATGAAACAATGCAAGAAGATAAGACAAAGAAAGACAATCAAAGATAGGCCTTGGGGGGAGGGGGGGGGGGGAAGAGAATAAGAGTGAGTTAGATAACGAGTAACGCGCAGATACACAAACGAACCTGTGGCCCCATTTCATCTCACAGGTGTGGTAGGATTTCCTAGCCTGGAAAGGACGACTTGTAGCTCCGCTGACTCCATCGATCACCACGATCAGCTCAAACCTGCCTTTAAGAAGCTCATCCCTGTAGAACGGCAACAAAATCCCTCTGTCATGTAATATAATTGTGGCTGTGCAGCAATATTGGGACACGGTAGCTAGCACGCTTGCTGTCGATGTTGGTGCCCATGTGTTCGAATCTCGACCCAAATTGGGTTTTGTGTTTAAGTTGACTTGGGTTCCTAGGCCAATATAGTCTACAATGGGTACAAGAAGATTACGTGGGAAATAAAGGCGGTAGGCATGATATTGACCACGTTAGTCAGTCACCTGGTTCCGGTTGGTATAAATGTATGGAGCTAGCACGTTATACCCAATACTTCTCGAGGCGTGAAAAGGGGTCTTTTACTTTATCTTTACTTTTACGTTTACTTTTACGTTTACTTTACATTTACTTTTACTTTATCTTTACCATTACTTTACCCTTACTTTACCTTTATTTTACCTTTACTTTACCTATATGTTACCCTTACTTTACCTTTACTTTACCCTTACTTTAGCCTTACTTTACCCATACTTTACCCTTACTTTACCTTTACCTTATCTTTACCTTACCTTTAATTTACCTTTACTTTACCTTTACCTTTACTTGTACTTTATTTTTAATTTTACTTTACCTTTACCTTTACGTTGCCTTTACTTTTTACCTTCACTGTTACTTTACCTTTACGTTAACTTTACCTTTACTTTTACTTTATCTTTACTTTACTTTTACTTTACCTTTACTTTTACGTTACCTTTACTTTTGCTTTACCTTTACTTTACTTTTGCTTTTACTTTACTTTTACTTTTACTTTACCTTTACGTTTAAAAAAAAGTTAGTTGCAGGATGTCGCAATCAACTGCATCACTTCTTGGCTGTTTGTCATGTCTTGGCAACTTGACGTTCAGTAGTTTGCCATTGTTTTCTAAACGATAAGCGCTCATACATTGTGTAGAAACCAATGCAAGGCAGTCTGCTGCCAAATCGCCCGCAGCTGAGTTTCGAACGTGGTATGCAGGATGTCGAATTGCGTCCGAGACACCTTTACCACAGAGCCGGCTGCCCTTACTTACTGTGGTTAATATAACGGTAGATCTCTTACCGCGATTGGTAGTATAGTGTCTCGGCTGTGGCACCTGTGGGACTTCCACAGCTAAACCTTGAAGGCTGAACATCTTCTCATTTGTAAAGGAGACGAGGCAACCACTGGAATACCCGGTCATCTTTAATAAACGTATCCATATGTTGTATGTTCCAACTATTTGGGATAAAAGACCTTGTAGCCTATATGACGGAAGTCGCGGTCACGTAGTGGCTAGACGCTCGCCTGCCGGTCAGGTTGTTGTAGGTTCGGATTCGAATCCGGACAGATTTTGTAAATTGACCTGGGCTCCCAGGTTGACGCAGCATCAAATGGGAACCAGGAAATGTCGTGGGAAGTAAAGGCGGTAGGCTGTATTCTGACCGCATCAGCCACCGAGTGCCGATTGGTCTGTGCAGATATAGAGCTAGTACTGTATGCTCACCGCCTCTGTGGCGAAGGGGTTACAAACGCAAATCGTAATCCCACAAACCGGGTTCAAAACACAACTGCGGGAAATTTGGCAACAGACTGCCTTGTGTTGGTTTCCATACAATGGTATTAGTGCCGATTGTTCAGAAAGCGATGGAAAACTACTGAACGATAAACATGCCCAGGAGCCACAAACAGCAAAAAATGTTGCAGTTGACTGCTACGTCCTGTAAAGGATATGCAACTTAACATGTAACTAACCTTTTGCTAAATTTGAATAACGAAGACACAAGCAATAAATTATACCATTTATTGCCTAGCCGCTAGCATATATCGCTGCATCTCGTCAGGTACATACTGCAGAAATCACACAACATAAAGTAAAGTAACGAGATAAATCCTTCAAGCTGAAATATACACATTTCATTTGTCTACTAAGGTAATTTTAATATGACTATGATGTCATTATGTTTGCACAAAGATGGCCTATGCAGATTAATCACGATGGCTTCTGCGAACTTTAACAAGCCACTATTTTGTGTGTTGAACAACTGTCTCTTTCTATCACGTGACCAGTTTCCAAAACGTGCCTTCAAATCAATGACGTAGGAGGTTTGTGGTGTTTCGGCTTGGCCACCATCTCCTTTGTGTATTATCTTGTCAATCCAGTTGGGAATATCTTCGACCACCCTGTTGTTTAACTACTTCTCTGTTCTGCCAATGTAGGTAGACTGGCAACAGAATGTGAATTGATAAATGCAATTGGATTTGGCGTTCAGAAGGACACGTTCTTTAACTGTTGGATTGGGGATAGGTGTGGTTCTGTTTCTAATAACTGGAGTTGCAGCATATAATTTTTGTCCGACTGATGTAATGAGCTGGTCCTGTAGACGTTGCATTGCGTCATTCCCTCAAAAGGTTAGCTGGATAAATACCTTGAGTTTAGTGACTGTTGGTTTCGGTTTTTGGCCGTGGCCTTTTATTAATCCTGTGGAGTACCCAGTCAGGTGTAACGCTTTCTTCAGCGTTTCAATTTCCTCTGTCAATGTGTCCAGCTTCGCACCTATCCAGTACTAACGGGGCTTATTACGGACCTTGTTTGACCGTGCTAGGAAGATATGCACCCATGACACATTGACAGAGGGATTTGAAACTCTGAAGAATGTCTTTCATCTGAATGGGTGAGCAGCAGGATTTATCAGTAGATGAAAGTTTTGTGACTTACTAGTCCACGTGATGTACAGCTGACAATATATTACTACTTAGTCCCATTAAGCGCAACCCATCAGTAAGGAACCAACCTGTATAGTAAACAATTCATCTCGACAGTAAGCAACCCACCTGGATAGTAAACAATTAATCTGGACAGTAAGCAACTCACCTGGATAGTAAGCAACCCACTTACACAGTAAGTAACCCACCTTGGATAGTAAATAACCAACCTGGACAGTAAGTAACCCACATGGACAGTAAGCAACGAACCTGGACAGAAAGCAACCCACCTGGACAGTGACCACAGTGGTGAATCCTCGTCCACTAAGTGTAAAATCTGAGTCGGCCACGGGAAGAAGATTAGGTCCCGTCCACTCTCACCTTTGAAGCTCACGTGGTAGGACCGAACAGGGATGAAAGAACCTGCAAGACCGGGCAAGAATGTATGGTATACTGTTATAGCAATATTTCAGTTCTTAGTACGCACAAATAAATAAGTCCTGATTCACGACCTGTTTTGGGTATGTGAAGTGCTAGGGCAATCATATTTTGTAGGCCTCTGCTCTGTGGGTATGTGAAATGTTAGGACAATCATATTTTGTAGACCTCTGCTCTGTGGGTATGTGAAGTGCTAGGACAATCACATGTTGTAGGCCTCTGATCCGTGGGTATGTGAAATGATAGGACAATCATATTTTATAGGCCTCTGCTCTGTGCGTATGTGAAATATTAGGACAATTATATTTTGTAGGCCTCTGCTCTGTGGGTATGTGAAATGTTAGGACAATCATACTTTGTATGCCTCTGCTCTGTGGATATGTGAAATGTTAGGACAATCACATGCTGTAGGCCTCGGTACACGGAAGTATAGCCGTCCTGTACGATACTGGTCATATCACAAACTGAGTGCCGATTGGTATATACATATATACATCTAACACAATATGCCCAGTGCGCCTGAAGGCATTAACAGATTCAGAGCCAAGCAAAAAATAGGTTGCGACCGAACAAAAATGGGTGGCGGTAGGAGGGGTGTGTCACTTTTATGACTTAAAAGTTAATATGGTAGCAGACATGTATTTTATATCAAATTAAAAGGTGTTGCATAAAGAAAATTATTGTATATAAGCCCATGGCAGACATAGGATGTCCCTTAGGACGATTAATCATCCCATGGCACTTAATCAGTTAAATGGGTCCCTAACTTTTTATTCTACTATTATAAACCGCTATAAGAAAGAGGCGGGGAGTTTGTGGTATAAATATTATACTGCCATCTATAGCCTATAGTACCTTGCAGTGTAGTGCATGTGGGTTTTGACACTTGAGCATGAAGAATTATGGCCGCCTGCCTAGTGCAGTCGCGGCGAACTATAAACGTTATGTAAATATGTTAGCGGTTGTAATGTAATCTTATTTTATTTGCCCGTTTCTAAGCTTTGGATAAGCCTAGCATTGATGGAAAATAAAATGCGAAGGTTATTTGTGTACATGGTGCTAGTTGCGCATTTGTAATCCAAACGTAATTAGGTGGGTGATTGGTCATTATCTCGCCTGCTGTCTTTCCTACCCCTCGAACTGAGAGCCCGGCTCAATGCAAGACTATCTTCGCCTCGAAGCGGATTCGAACACATGACAACTGGGCCAGCAGACAAGCATGCTGTCCACTACACTAGTGGGACTCCCCCTCATGAGCCTAAAACCTGTGGAGACAACATTGTCAAGCTAGGCCTAGTCCTAACCGATCTTTATGGGTGTGGTAAATCCTCATGTGCCACTCCACAGATGTGATGTTCCTGGACCAATATTGTACACTCCGTTGGTTTCTGGGCTAGGAGTAGGGAAATTAATTTAGTTTAATTTAGTCAACGGATCAACATCACTGCACACGGGTGTAACCCATAAGTGCTCCGTTCTACTCCTAACTCAAGCCTTAGTCCGGAGAATCTCAGCTCAGTGCACGAACTCCGTAGCACCAGCGAGGATCCTGAAATACTTTGGGTAGATTTTTAACTAGCAATTTTGCCCGGGCAGCGCTGTTAGGATACTCATTTTATTTTAAATTCCCAACTGCCAAGGGATTTTTTTTTTTTTACATGCGCAACAATGCATCCGAACTCACTACCCAGAGACCAGGGGAAATTTTGTTACTAAATGTCCACATGAAAAAATCTCGGCCCTCGCCGGAGCTTGAACCCGGGACCTCCAGCACTCGAGGTTGACACCATACCTTTTAACATAGAACTACGTAACCTAACGACAGAGTATATATAGGAAAGATACATCATAACAAGTTCATTAGTTAACATTAACAAATGAGTAAATGAAACAATAATTTCAGGATTTACAGCAAAATATTCTCTGGATATAATTAGAAATTGTGCCATCTTACGTGACTGGTTGATGAAATGTAAGCAAATCCAGAATTTAATTATTTTCTGTGTTGTATGAGCAAGAAATGAACACATCAATTTGTATGTGGGCTTAATAAATTATACTTAGCATTTCAATAAGTATTTTGTAATGTACAGATCTTTTTAAAAACTTCAAACTTCATGTTATAAGACTAGTACCTGTATGCTGCTTTCTGTGTTGCTTCAGTTGAATACTGTATGTGAATCTTACATTTCAAACACAGGGGAGAGGGGAAGGAGCGCTTTATTACACAGTCCTCATTATGACAGTACATTTTTATCGAGTGGGAGGAAAAAGTCTTCACTCCAACAACCGCGCTCAAATAGTTGCAAGCCATTATTAAAAACCTGACGCCTCACACGCATGGGACTTGAGAGTTAAAACTCCCAGTCTTCGAGGTTTGAAATGTTGTAAAAGGCAAGAGTAGTGTCACATATTATTATATAATAGTGTATTAGATATTTTGACGAAATCTAATATAAAACAGAACTACAAGTACATAACATTATGTGCTTGGTTTGCACACGGGACGGTACATAGTTAGTGCGCACGACTTGGGGAGGAGAGAGAACGGAAGTAGAGTGGTTTCGAAGGAGACAGGAGTTAGGAGTTAGAGCAAGAGGATGGCAGTAGATAGGGGCGTTAAAGCCAGGTTACGGGGTTTGAAAGAAATTAGTTAGTAGCTAGAAGGATTAGATGGTTGTTTGTGGTTATGTAGTATAATGTCTTTAGGTTAGATAACGATTCTCCATGTGTGTGTCACGTCGATTATCTTCGGTGAATGTGTGTTTCAAAAGGCTGATCGACTGAAGGTAACCCGTTTGTATGACCATGTCGCGACGGTCCCACTGTTGGTGTTGAGAGAGAGAGAGAGAGAGAGAGAGAGAGAGAGAGAGAGAGAGAGAGAGAGAGAGAGAGAGAGAGAGAGAGAGAGAGAGAGAGTTGAATCAAGGCAGTGTTGGGAGGCGGGAATGACCATATACTAATGTTCGAGATAACATTTGGGTAGGCCAAGCCCAGGAGATTTTGATTCATGTTTTATGTTAACTAACGTGTATGATAAATAAAAGCAAGTTAAATTCGGTCATTCGGAGTTGCATTTGTTGATGAAAGCATTCTCTTTATTTCTGATAGTGCCTACTTTCAACCCAGCTTGGGTTGGTTGAGGTATTTACTCGTTTTGTTTTTTCCAGTAGATTTATGATAAGTATCGACTTCATTACACCGGGTTTTATCCCACATGGCTCGGTCTCTTTCAGCAGGGCGTCATGTCGAAAGCATCGCCCAAAGAAGGAACTTCTTCACTCCAGCAACGACCCCCAGGAGTCTCCGAGAACATTGCACTCCTGATCCGAACGACTTGACCCAGAATCAAACCCACAACATTCGGAGCGTGAGGCTGGCGCTGTAATCACTTCGTCACGGAAACTCACTCTTCGAGAGGATTCACAACACACTGACCATCAAGCATTGGTCATCGTGCATTGGGCATCGTGCATTGGTCATCGAGCATTGGTCACCATGCATTGCTCATCGAGCATTGGTCATCATGAATTGGCCATCGTGAGTTTCAGGTCTTCGCCGAGTCGCCATTAATGTTCTTGTAGGGTTTCTTTAGCGGACCAGATCTCCTAATTCTCTGTTTATCAATTTCTGGTCAGTTGACATGAGCTTGATTATCCACAATGGCAGGTGGAAGTGTCTGAGACCTATTTGATGAATGCGTGCTTTAAATCCAGACTGTCCTGCTGGAGTAAATAAATGTACTCCACATTTACTAGTCACTTTTCTTTAAGTGGTACCGTGGTTGCATAAAGGGTAGTGTGCTTGCTTGTCAAGACAATGGCTAGGATTCAGTCCCCAGCGGGATTATTTTTCCGACAGTATAAATGTGGGGTTGACTAAGCCTTATAAAAATGGGCACCAAGTAATTTTCAGAAATTTATGGGAATTATCTAGAAAAGGTAAAGTGACGAGAATGGCAGCCCGTCACATCATGTCGTATGTGGTGGCCTTGAATTTATGAAGGTCTAACATTTTACAGCCCAGCAACAATTCTGCTATGGGACTATTTTTATATATTTAAGCACCATCATCATCATGTGCTTTACCGATTAGAATGGGATCATGGTTAGCTGTCTCACACTATCACCAATCACGGATTAGGTCCGTCTTCTTATTCATTTACACCATTTGACCAAGCCATCTAGTTATTTACATCACTGTCTTCCTCTTGGCTGTTTTATATAGTTTGCCAGTTGACTGAATTATCAGTTGTATTGTGAATTATGACTGAATTATCAATTAATCAGTGCGTATGGATAAATCAACATGAATAATATTGCAGGCTTTTTCCATTGCTCTCACGACATGCACCTCACTCACCATCTTCTGATCTGTACTTCTTGACCAAAAATCCTTGCGCGTGAGCCCCGGCAATTTCGGACTTCCGCATATCACCGACTCTCACTGCCAGGTGCAACTTGGAGTCCTGCTCGTAGATGCACACCTGGTTACTGAAGAGAATCGTTTCGCTTCTCCTGAAAATCCAAATGAGCAGTTATTTGAGTGGGAAATGTTGCAACAAGCTGGCATCCTATCTGAATAATTATCGGTACCAATATTACAGCATTATATCGTCGTCTTCTTTCTGTTATTGATCCAATGGCGTCTGGCCTTTCTCCTTTCACTTCCTTTGTAGTTATGCGTGGAAGTGTTCATTCACTGCTACACTGTTCCATATAAAGTGTTTTCTTTTAACTGGCTCAGGCGGGAGTAACAATATTCTAATATCTGCATGAGCTAGTTAGAACTGATTCCTCGCATCAGAAGTAGACAGTACACATTCTATGAATATGTTACAAGAAAAGGAAAAGCTGCAATACGG
Source organism: Cepaea nemoralis (assembly GCA_014155875.1). Classification (NCBI taxonomy): domain Eukaryota; kingdom Metazoa; phylum Mollusca; class Gastropoda; order Stylommatophora; family Helicidae; genus Cepaea; species Cepaea nemoralis. Next base: position 281,723 of record JACEFZ010005116.1, read on the forward strand.
TTCGATTCGCATTGGGGATACGAATATTTAAAATAGACTTAGGCTCTCATGTCGACCCTGTGTAAAATTGATGCCAGGAATGGCTTAGGAACCACGTTATAACCATATGACCAACGTACCTTAAGGAATGGTGAGGGTAAAGGGTCCTTTCCGTTTTGTTTTTTTTAACCTAAGAAAATTAAGTTAGTTGCATATCCTGTAATGGATATAGCCGTCAGCTCAAGCATTTTTTTTTGTGCTATTTGTGATGATTCGAGAGCAAGGTTATGTTCAGTACTGTGTCATTGTTTTCTGAACGACCGGCACTCATACCATTGCTGGAAACCAACGCAAGCCGGTCTGCTTCCATATCGCCCGCAGCTGTGTTTCGAACGTGGTATTATGATTATGAATTGTATTCACAACCCCTGCGACACAGAGTTGCATTTGTAGCCACAGAGCCGGCTAAGATACCTTGATATAAACATACTTAAAGATACATGAATGTTACCTTAAGTATAAGTCATTCATGAAGGGACGTTTGAGAGGTAAAATAGTATGTTTTTACAACCAACTGGAAAAATCCGCATCCACACAAAACGACATTTGCTCTGGGAGACCTAATATCTATGAATTCTCCAGTGAGCTATGATTTGGATTTGCAAATCAATCAAACAGTCTATAACAAATTGGGGTGATGTTAAGATTGACCCAGCATAAACAAGGTTCCCTGCTGCTTACCGCTTAGCCCTCCTTGTTTTAGACACGATTATGCTAGCGAGCATAAACTGTAACCCCGCCCCTACAATCGACTGCAACATGACAGCAAGAAACAGGCCCGGGCAGGCCTCTGTCTGCACACGAAACCCGTAGCCAATGGTCATCATGGTTTCAATAGAGAAGAGATAGGCCGCGGTGAAGGTCTTCACGTTCAGGATGCAGGGCACGAAATCGGAGCTCTGTTCATCGAAGTCTCCGTGGAGGTAGCTCAGTAGGTAGTACAGGCAGGCGAATACAAGCCATGTGATCACAAACCCGCTGACGAAGATCAAAATATTCCATCTGCAAGTAAATCAAGTGGTAGTAGTAGTAGTAGTAGTAGTAGTAGTAGTAGTAGTAGTAGTAGTAGTAGTAGTAGTAGTAGTAGTAGTAGTAGTAGTAGTAGTAGTAGTAGTAGTAGTAGTAGTAGTAGTAGTAGTAGTAGTAGTAGTAGTAGTAGTAGTAGTAGTAGTAGTAGTAGTAGTAGTAGTAGTAGTAGTAGTAGTAGTAGTAGTAGTAGTAGTAGTAGTAGTAGTAGTAGTAGTAGTAGTAGTAATATTTTAGTAGTAAAAGTAATTGGTATAATTTTACAGGCAAAAGCGTTAATGATTAGTTTGTGTGGTTCTTCTTGTAATAAATAACACAAGAACTCAACATTATTTAACGAATACATACACATTCTATGTTTGAACTCTGGGTTTAGAGTTAATTCCCTGCACATTATTCGTTTCAGATACTCTACTATTTTTGCGGTTGTTTCCCTTTGGAAGCATTATAGTATGTTCATTGCTTATAATATGTGTGTATTGCTACGCACGTAAAAAAATGGCTTGGCAGTTGGAAATCGAAAAAGAGTAGCGCTAACGGCGCTGCCCGGGATAAATTTCGAGTTAAAAATCTACCCAAAGTATTTCAGGATCCCCGCCGGTGCTACGGAGTTCGTGAACTGAGCTGAAATTCTCCGGACTCAGGTTTGAGTTAGGAGTCGATCGGAGCACTTTTGGGTTACACCCGTGTGCCGTGATGTTGGTCCGTCGACTAAACTAAACTAAGCATTATAGTAAACCAATGGATGTTCGCAGTGATGGTCCGCTTGTACGGACGCGATTCCTAATCCCGTATACCCCGGTTCGAAACACAGCGATGCTGTTTTTTTCCCCCGAAAAAGGTATAGGTTCCGGTCGTTCAGAAAGCAATGGCAAACTACTGAACGTAAACCTTGCCAGGAATCACGAACAGCCAAAATGATAGGGTTGACTACTACGTCCTATGAAGGACAAGCAACCAAATTTTGCTTTAAATATTGCCTATTATATTTAGTTGGCGAAGAGGTCAGATCGATTCCCTCTTTGCTTAGAAAGTCGCAAGTCTTTTATGAACTCCGGCATTTGATTCATGGGTGCAGTTTCTTCGGAGACCCAAGGGGAGCCGTCTATGGCAGCTGTGGACCCTCTTGCCTTTACACCCCAATTTGTTCTACGCGGGGGGGAAGTCAATAAGTAAGTCACAAATGGCTGTAGAAAAATAGTCTACTCATGATAACAACTAGAAACCAGTTATTTTTATACATACATTGTCCCTTTATTTCTCAACATAATTTCCACCAACATTGATGCACGTATCCCATTGTTTTATCAGTCCTCCCAAACCGGCTGCATAAATCTGCGTGCTTTGTTTTCATTTACCTGCCATCCCACAGAACTGTGTGACTTATTGACTCGCCCTCGTAACGTTTTCTACCCAGCTATGCACCGCTTTGCGGGACAAACATTTGTCAGCATAAACACTGACAAAGCACCTTGGCGGGAGACATTTCGCGAGTGACGCCGAAGTTGAATGTGAAGTGAAAACGTAGTTTAGAAAACAGAGCACGAAGTTCTATGTAGCCGGTTAAGTGCATCGATGTGGGATAAGTGCATCGATGTTGGTGGAAATCATGTTGAGAAATAAAGGGACATTGTATGTATAAAAATAAACTGGTTTCAAGTTGTTATCATATTTATTTATTTTTCTACAGCCATTTGTGACTTTTTTTATTAACTTACCCTCGTATTATATTCAAAGTCACTGTCTCTAAGAGTCTGTCTCCCCCGCATATCCTTTACAGGACATTGCAGTCAACACCAACATTTTTCAGCTGCTGTTGATGGCTTAGCAAGTTTTTACTTTCAGTAGTTTGCCATTGCTTTCTGAACGACCGGCTCATATACTTCCGTAAGTAACCAGCGCATCGCGATCCGCTGCCGAATCTCGCGCAGTTGTGTTTCGTACGAGAGTATACTGGATTACGAACAACGTCCTTAACGCCTACGCCTGTAGGACCGGCGTCTCTAATAGTACAATAATATAAATTGTGTGTCTGGCCTTCAGTACAGGTCAAGGTAGTCCCATCTCAGATACTGCCGCTGGTGTGTGAGCTGTTAGGCCTTCACACATACTAGGCCGCTACATATAAGGACAGGTGACCAGTTCGCTTCCTCCTCGTCGTCACTTCTCATACAACTTAGAAGTAGTCTGAAAATTGCCTGGTACAGATTTGTCTGGGTCGAACTCCGAGCCGTAATGTCGGGAAAAATAATCCTACTCCATGTCACTGCGGCTCTGAGGTTCAATATAAAACACGATATAACAGAAATAAGTCTAGGTTGTGCGAAGGTACATCAATCATTTCATTAATGTGACGTGAATCTGCAGGTCATTATTTACATCTGATGAAAATGATCTTTCAAAATCTCGTAAAAAAGTTTCGAATGTTTACACTTGTATCGTTTAGAGAAATATTCTTGGATCTTTGTGCTGAGAATTGACATCATAGCACAGTGAGGGATGGCATATATGGTCCGCCTCCATTATACATACCTGCGCCCTTGTTGGAATGACACTGAAGTTCAAGCTCAAGTATCCTTAAATGAGTGCCTTCATCCGTTATTGTGTCTTAAACTAGCACTCCTTCATAAACAGCCTTCAAATAGAGCATTTACCGTCCAAGGTATTCCTGCAGGTCTTTAAATCAAGAGATCTTTTCGCTCATTGTCTCATTCTCTAGCATTACCCAGGCCATATATCCATATATGTCCTGTAGGACAGAATAGGACAAGATAATATGCACTCTATCACACGAAGAACATTTTATGCAATAGGTCCATGTCGCAAAAAGAACTTATCACACCAGAAAGAAGAAATAATCACTTTTAGCCACATTATGAGAAGACAAAACCTGGAACATACGACAACCGGAAATTTTTTTGGAAGAGAGACAGAGGAAGATAGCGTAAGAAAATTCTTGACAGTCCCGTGTCATGGCACGGAATAGAGTCAACACACGAATTGATCCATGCCGTCAGCGATCGCAATTTGTAGAGAAGCATGATCGCCCACGCCAGCTGGGAGGGCATTGGATGATAATGATCCTGTAGGAGAAGAGTCTTTAGTTTCGGTATCCATTCATGACTGATCCACAGGATATAAATGAACTTCTATTTGCAGGCGATCAGTGCATATTTTATAGCGACGAGGGCAGATTGCAAAATCATATTAATACAAATACAGCCAAAACCGAAGTATTGCAAGTTAGCAGTTCGCCTGGTCCACTAAGTATACAGATAAACAGCACATCTCTGAAACAAGTTAAAGAATTGAAATATCTTGGAAGTATGATCACAGAAGATGGCAGATTGGACAGAGACGATCGAAATCAGATGTCAAAAAGCTAGTGCACTTACATATCAACTATCACCCATATTCGAACATCCAAATATACCCATGTCGCAATACGACAGATAATAAACAGCATATTCACACCAACCCTATGCTACCAACCCTATGCTACCAATCTCAAACTTGGACTTTATCCAAATCACACTTTCGCAAAATCAACACCTGTGAGATGATATGCCCGAGGAGAGCTGCCAACATAACAATCCGATACCGAGTAAGAAATGCTGTCATTAGACTGTTTTTAAGACAGTAGGATCAACACCCGATGCCACATTTATTGAAAGACAGAAGATCAAGTAATTTGGCCAAGTCATTAGAAAGCAACATCATCAACTATCAACACTGGCCCAACATCAAAGATCATCTGCGACGAGACCAAGAGGACGCCCAAGAAGAAAATGGATTGACGACATCAAAAAATTGTACAATCACACGGAATGACACTATCCAGTGCGGCCCATCGGGCGCTGGAACGCAAATTATTCCTCCCCACGACGCCTCATGCTAGAAGTGGAAGATGATGATAATGATGATGAACCTTTCATGCTATTTTGACTATTTGCAACTTTGCACAAAATGACTGAGAATGAAACGCAATAATTGCCCTGGTGACTCAGGTACCTGCCAGCCCTCTCATAGCCACAATTAGAACAGCTACCTCCATCTTCATACTTGAGACGACACTTACCAACTCCATTTTCTTTACTAAAGACCTATCAACTGAGTCTAGCAGAGAATCCCCAAACAGATTCTTTTCCATGATGCACAGAACAATTGAGGTATACTACTGCATCGTCTCTGCCGACACGTTCATCTATCAAAATTATTGTTCCTCCAACTCTGCCAGTCGCCAGTCCATTACATACTCTCTAAATTCTCTGCCCAATGTGACAATGACTTGGATGAAAGATGATTTTGTATCTCCCATTGTCACCCAGTCCCTAATCCATGAGTGCATGCTTAAATGTGGTAATCTTTCCGACAGTATCTAGTGCCTGCACTATCCATCATGTTCCTATCTCTATTTAACTTCCTTTCAAATCATGTAGGAAACCATGCCGTGGCTGTCAGTACTTACTAGTGATTCGCATGTTAGCTTTGCCGTGTGATGGTGACATCGAGTGTTCTCCGACGTAAGGCTTAGCTTTTAATCTCATCGCTCTGGTAGAAGGTATCCCGTAAACACTGTTCTTCTTCTTCTTCTTCTTCTTTGCGTTCATCCGGAGTGTTTTTTTTTTCAGATGTGATTGCGGTGTGTCTGGTTAGGCACCCTTGGGTCGAAACCCTTAGGCCAACACATCCGACTTTTAGCGTGCATTTTTGACCAGGTTAGCATTCCTGGGAGACTCTCACTTTTGTGGTACTGTCCACCTCCCAGCTGGTCAAGTTGGAACAGTCGAAGACTGCACGGTCATCCCTCAAATGAAGGCAGGGACAGTCCATAGCATTTTCCGCCATCCTGGGTGGCTTCCATAATTGCAGAGCCGACACATAACGCTCTGGTGCAGGGCTCACCGAGGGAATCGTCACGTCCTGCTCATGGCTGCTTTAATTCCTCACTTCAATATATTGGGCATTTCGTTCGCCCCGGGCCGTTCCCACACAAACCAGACAGGTCTGCAGACGGTATCCACCCAGCGAGTTTTCGGACATGTGCTTGTCGTTGCGCCCGTCAGAGCTGTTCCAGGCACGACAGACATTCGGAAAACTACCTAGTCAGAGCTGTTCCGAACAAGAGCGGCATTCGGAAACTAGGTAGTCAGAGCTGTACTTAGCACGAGAGACATTCGGACGAGACATTTCACTCGTACGTAAATGCGTAGTGCCAATTTTTAGTTTGCCACCCGTAGGACGGCACTTCCGGCTTCGGCTGGCATTTTTTTTAATGAGGTTAGCCTTCCTCGGGTCGACCCTCAGGGGAAGGCAGGGGCAGACCATGGGCATTCCCTCGCTGTCCAAGGAGGCTTCCATAATTGCAGAACCGGCACATATTGCTCTGATACTGGGCTCACCCGAGGAGTTGCCACGCCCTGCTCATGGCTGCTTTAGTTTCTCACTTCCATGTGTTGGGCATCTTGCTTGCCACTGGTCGCTCAAGCACACACCAGGAGCGGTCAGACTGCGAGCGACATCCACTCGGTAAGCTTTTGCTTTTGACTTCGGACCACGCAATGGATTCGCTAGCCGTGCGTTCCATTTTGTGTTATTGAGACGTTTTTTTCATTTTTATCTACACTCTCTATGAGTTAGATACAGACAGTTTTCGTAACTATTTCATTCGACTGGGGCATTTTCTGCATTTTAGTACTCGCTCACGAGGTAGGCTACATGTGCTGCCGGCTCAGCACCTTACTTCCGTGCAGCAGTGAACGGGAAACAGCCAGGCCCTCTCATCCGAAAATCCCTCATATTCCCCAGCTGAGAGCCTTCGAACAAGTATCAGAACTGGGCATGTAGCGTGCTCAGTATCTCGCCTCTATTTCTCGGTAGGTGTGTATCGGCCCGGCTCTCACATCCGAGGGTTTGTGGCTTAGAGGCGTTCAGCCTAAATCCTCGACAGAGAGCCTTAGGCTATTGTCTGGACCAAGAATTTCTGCCTTCGTGCGCCTGATTTAAACTCTGACTGCTATCCTCAGTCTACCTGCAGAGCAGCAGGTTGTGTCTCTCTTAGTCTGGTACCTATTCCATGAGCTGTCCAATATGTAGTTTTTCATCCATCGGCAAGCAGATTGGGTCAATGGGACACGCAAGCTCCCCCACCACGGCTAGGTGGAGACATATCGAGGGAGCAAACACTGTTCATTGTTCACGAGACAGATGCTTTGCTGAAAGACGCTTTCATCGTGGCCCGTCGGAAAGAATCTCAATCTTTTAAAAGAAAGCCTGCCTCTTGTATTTTCATGTCCAAGTTTTTTTTCTTTTTAATGGCCCGTGTCCAGCTACCTGCTATTCCATACTTGCCTTTTCATCCTTGAAACATGCCTGCCGTCAATCAATGCCCTTTCAAAGGACTTTTAATATAGTCACATTATTTCAGTTTCCGAGACAACCAGTTTGTGGAGGTGTTTATAAGAAAATAACTTAGCAAATAACTGCAATGGATTTACTTGAAGTCTTCACGTGTTACTAACAAGCTAAAGAACTATAACAATGGATCTGATGAAGGAAGAACTTGATCAATACTAAATGTATGTGTGAGTGTGCTTGTGCGTGTGCGTGCGTGCTACCGTGCTTGCGAGCTCGCGCTTGTGTGTGTGTGTGCGTGTGTGCGTGCGTGCGTGCGTGCGTGTGTGTGTGTGTGTGTGTGTGTGTGTGTGTGCGTGTGTGTGTTTAGTACCCTGCCAGAAATCAGAAATAGTTACCTCCATTTGATGTCAATGAGAGTGGTGTAGAGATCGGAGAGGTACTTCCAAAATTTGTCCTCGATGCCCACAGTCACAATGTTGTGTCCTGTACTGCGCATGAGACGCCGTTTGGAGAGCCGTATGTTGGATCGCGGGGATCGCCTTCTGCATAGGGCCAACATGGTGGCTGCACTCAGCGATGAGTCGTGTCACGATAACTTAACCATCTGGGGAGAGAACAAAAAGTACTGCTAAGTCTTGTGTCAGATGTTGATCTGAGGGTGTGAATTGTTACTTCTTTACATTACTACAGAGGTCCAATACTAACACAGGAGATGACTCGTTACTCACTTTCACGATCATATAGGTGTCGATACTGAAGGAGAGGTATGCAGCGTGTCTCTCTCAGATAACCACCGAAGTCCGGTACTGACCTAGATGTGTGAAATGTGACTCCTTCACGTGAACACATAGGTCAGATACAGACCTAGGGGTGTGAAGTTTTACTTCTTCACTTGGGCGCAGAGGTTCAATACTGATCTGAGAATGTGACTTGACATGGTCGTACAGGTCTGATTATGAAGTAGAGATGTGAAATATGACTCTTTCACTTAACCGTAGAGTCTGGTACTGACCTAGGGGTGTGAAGTGTTTCTCTTCCATATGACCGCAAAGGTCCCATATAGACCTAGGGATGTGAAGTGTTACTTTTTGATATGTCCGCAGAGATCCAATATTGAACCAGAGCTGTGAACTATTACTTCTTGACATGACCGCAGTGGTCCGATATTGAACCAGAGTTGTGAACTATTACTTCTTTACATGACCGCAGTGGTCCAATATTGAACCAGAGCTGTGAAATATTACTTCTTGACATGACCGCAGTAGTCCAATATTGAACAAGAGCTGTGAACTATTACTTCTTGACATGACCGCTGTCAGAGTCTAGAGTAGTGCAGTGATGCAGTGACATCGTTACGCCCGCCAGGCGATTTAGTCCCCAGCCGGGATGCCGTAACTTCGTTACGCCCGCCAGGCGAGTAGTAGTTACCTGCCTGCGAGGTTGCTGGCTGACGAGACGGCCAGCTGTCAGGCAAGGACGAAGCAAGACGCACGCATGCCTCGTGAAGCCACTTGAGGTGGGGAGGCAAGTTGCGAGCTATAGACAGACAGCTCTGGCACGTGGACTCGACTGGGCGTATGATGAGAGAAAGGCGTTGTGTGGTTTCTGTGCCCGAAAGTCGAGTGTCTGTTCATCTTGAGAGATAGACTGTGAGCTGTATTGTGTATGTAAGTGTATTGAAGTATAACATATAGCTTGTAATGATCATCGTATTGTAGTTGATCTGTAAATAAATCCATTGAACGTTGTGTCGTTGAGTTTCAAGTCAAATCACGTTGTTACTTGTACTGTCTCACATGTGTTAGGTTAACGAGCCAGGTTTAAGACCCTGACATGTGTGGACGTGGTGGCATTCGTCCGGCTTTGAAATGAACGTAGTTTAGATAATTTAACATTTAAACTTAGAGTTGTGAACGTAGAAGTTTTGTCCAACTTTATTGTACAGGTAAATGTGATCGTTGAAGGCTCATTTTGATAGATATTATTACATTATTTAAACATGGAGACTAAATGTGATTGTACAGTGCATACATATTGTTTGATCTTGTAAACGTGTAAAACATTTGTGATTGTGAAACTTGTCACCGTTTTGACCTTGTCGACATTGTGAAGTTGTCGCCATTGTGACCTTGTCGCCATCTTGGAAACTTGATGTCTATGTCCTTACTGAATGTCATCTTGATGTAAGTGATGTGTCATCAATGTTGTAGCGTGTCGAGATATATTTAGAGTGTCTTTGTAAAGTAAGTTGTGGAAAGGCAGAAAGTTTGGAAAGAAAGTGACTTGTGTTTTGAAAAAAAAATTGTTGACTGACAAAATTACGACCTACAATTACACTCAACGCCATACAAACCTAATCAAAACTTAGTGACAAGCAGGCACACCACATCAAATAGACGCTAATTTATTTCCTCCAAACACAAAGCAGGTTTTCTGTGCCATCTGAAACCCTTGCCCGTAGAGGTCAGTTGTGTTTGAAGTAGCGACCCTACAGTTCCTAGCCCGATTTCCAACCGTGCTTAACCGCATCCGGGGGCACTTGAGTATATTTTTCTTTTCATACACTTTAGAATGCAAATTTAGGCACGTATTGACAATAGAACATAATTGTAAATTGTTTACTTTACTAACCACTTGTAACAAATTGTGTGGCTGGTATTTCATTGGCATTTTCCATCATGTCTTCATTAAATGATTTCATCGATATGGGGTTAAAGTTACAATTAACAGGTGATGAGTTAACGAAGTGGAGCGAAAGGAAATACTCCGAATACCTCCTAGTACAGGAGAAAGCTAATGAACGCGATGAAAGAGCAGCTGAAAGAGCTGCCAAGCAAGCAGAAGCAGAACTATCTGCAAAAACAAGGCAAGCAGAGATTGAAAGAGAAACAGAATTAAAGAAGGCAGAAATAGCAGCTCAGAGTAAGAGAGAAGAACTGGAGGTACAGTTAAAAATCAAACAACTTGATACTGAGACTTCCATCAACAAAGAGTCCAAGAAATCTGAGAGGCTGGAGAAAGAAAACCAGTACAAGAAATATCAAGGTATCGTACGTAATTATACCTCGGGTGACTGCATCGCAGCCTTTACCCAAAATTTTGAGACTTTAATGGACCATTACCAGGTTCCACTGTCTGAATGGAATATTATTTATATGAGGAGTTTATCAGGGGAGCCTCTTAAAGTCATTGAGACTATCCCCAAAGACCTAAGGAAAGATTACCATTATCTAAAATCAAAGATTATGGCACATTTTATGTTAGATGAGGCAGGTTACAGAGAACAATTCAGCAAGTTGAGCCCAAAACCGACTCAAACGTTCTCTGACTACCTCTGCTTAGTCCGAGATATATTTACCAAATGGACTTCAGCAGCTAAAATTGACAAAAATTATCAAAAGTTAGAAGATCTGATCATCAGAGATAACGTCAATTCATCCATTCCATCAGCATTTTCAAAATTTTTGCAAGAGAATGAATGCACTAGTGTAGATGAGATTGAGAGACGTGGTTCGGCTTATTACACAGCCAACAAACATTGTTTCGCCAGTGAAACTACTGACATAAATTTTGTAGCATCGGCTAACTATGACAAACCCTATAGTAGGCAGAAACCTCATAAGCCTACATCTGAGAAGTATAATCACTGTAGATTTTGTAAAATTTCACACCATCAAGGTGAGATGTGCGACAAGAACCCCGCATATCATACTTATCTACAAAACATGGTAAACAGACAAGATAAGGAGCGTAGATCCTTCAGAAATTTGCGTAAATGTTTCCTCTGTAAGGCGTACGGACATTATCGCCATGATTGTAAAGGTAGGCAAATGACCAACAAAGCAAATGCCGCCTTGTTTGACAGTTCATCGTCAGATGAAGAACAATCAGAGAAACATCCTGTGAACTCAGCACAGGCTTTTGATATGTTTAACGCAAATAAATGTACTGTTTGTAATACCTTTTATGAAGATGGCATTTTAACATGCGGCCACTCTATTCCTATTGCCAATGAAGAAGCTAATTTGGTAGTAGATTCCAAAGGCAGAATAAACGTCCATCAGGGATACGTGAATGGCAAGTCTGCTACAGTCCTTCGGGACACGGGAAGCTCGCTTATTGGTCTAAAGAGAACGTTCATAATGCCTACAGACTATACAGGCAGGCACGTAACATGCAGAACATTCTCTGGCAATATTGAAAAGTACCCACTAGCATGGACATATATTCAAACACCTTTCCTCACTGGTAAAGTAAAATGCGCAGCATTAACAAACCCAGTGTGCGATATTATAATTGGAAATTTACCAGAGGTGAATGATATGCCTCATGACATAACATCCCTTTGCATTGATGATATCATAACATCACCATCAAATGTCGTCATTGATAATGTTACACCACCTAATGAATGTATGATAGCTAATGTAGCACTAAGATCTCATGACATCATTGATAACACTGTTTCATCACCATCTGATATCATTGAATGTGTGAACGCAGTAACCAGAGCTACTGCTAGAGTGCAAGATGAAAGTAACCAAACTGGGCTATACAAATGCTTAGCCCAGTATCACTACCTTCTAAAACCATGAAGGAAACGTTTGTAACAGCTCAAAAGGCTGATCCTTCATTGTCGAAATATTTTAATCTGAACGGCCAAAAGCCAAAGGTAACCAAGAATGCAAAATGGCATTTTGCTTTGAAAAATTGTATCCTCACTAGGTATTATACCAGAGGTGACAGCACAACAGAGCAAACTGTTTGCCAAGTGAGTATCGCAAGCAAGCCTTACATCTTGCCCATGATATACCTCTTGCAGGGCATATGGCATACGCTAAGACCAGATCAAGATTATTAACACAGTTTCATTGGCCCAAATTTTGCAATGACATTAAACAATATTGCAGAAGTTGTGACATCTGCCAAAAACTGGTAAAGAAAGGTAAACACCCACAGGCAAAGTTGGAAGTTACTGACTTAGCCAGTCGACCTTTTGAGAAAATATCTGTCGACATAGTGGGCCCTCTTAATCATACAACAACTAGAGGGAATAAATATATTCTGTCATTGATCAATGTAGCCGCTGGCCGGAAGCGATTCCGCTAAAGAACATAACTGCCAATGATATAATGGAAGTTTTCTTCCATATATTCTCTCGGATAGGATTTCCAGACACTATCCAATCAGATAAGGGCACTCAGTTTATCGCCGCATCTACTCAAGCTTTCACCAAAATGTTGGGAGTGAAGCAATGTTTCAATTCCCCGTACCATCCTCACTCGAGTGGGATAATAGAAAAATTTAACGGCGATTTAAAGCACATGCTTGCAAAAGTCACGCAAGAGCATCCCAAGAACTGGGACGTATATTTACCTGCTATTCTCTTTGCTTATCGCGAGGTACCACATTCTAGTACAGGTTTCTCTCCTTTTGAACTTATCTATGGTGCCAAACCACGTGGCCCATTGACTATTTATCATCAAATGTTAACTGACTCCACTCCAGTACTTAAACCCATATCATCATACGTATACGTTACATCATTGCGTGAAAGAATCATCAAATCCTGTATAATTGCAAAGGATGCACTAAAATTATCGGGTGCTACTTATAGACAATATGCTGACAAAGGTAACAGGACAATAACGTTGACACCTGGACAGGACGTTCTTCTTCTACTACCTAGTGACAGACACTTATTGACTGATTCTTGGCAAGGACCGTTTAAAGTGACGAGACAGATTTCACCTGTAGACTACGAGATCCAAATAAAAGACAAACACAAAATATTCCACATCAATATGCTAAGACCATATTACAACAGAGACAACGAACAAGACGATACAACAGCTTGTACAGTGATAATAGACCATGAAGATGACGAGGCTAGTGACGAAATTCCAACACCTGCATTAGACACGACAAACTGCTTGAAGGAAATTAAGATCAACCCAAAGTTAACTCAAGCAGAAACAGACAGTTGCAAACAGCTCATACAACAGTACAACACCATTTTCTCCAACAACCCAGGACAAACAGAGTTAGTACAACATCACATCACACTCACGTCAAATACACCTATAAAATGCAGACCATACATCATTCCATTACATTACAAAGAACACCTACATCAGGAGATCATCAACTTAGAGAAAAACAACATCATAAGACGATCCCAATCAGACTTCTCATCTCCAATGGTCATAGTACGCAAAAAGGACAACACGATAAGACTCTGTGTCGACTATAGAAAGCTCAATAAGATAACTCTTCTAGATCTGGAGCCAATGGCAAACACTGACGATCTACTGACAGAACTGACAGACGCTAGGTTCTTTACGAAGGTAGACATGACTAAAGGTTACTGGCAAATAGCGGTAGACGAACAGAGCAGACATCTGACAGCATTTGCCACACCTTGGGGACTGTACGAATGGTGCAAACTTCCATTTGGGCTTGTCAATGCCCCAGCCACATTCGTACGTATGACACGACTTTTACTAGTAGATATACCGAACATAATTTGCTATATAGACGACATTTGTGTTCACACAGAGACGATGACAGACCACATAAAGACATTAGAACAGACATTTGAACGCATTAGACAGCACGGACTGACGGTAAAGCCTGCAAAAGTAGACATAGCCTACCAGGAAATATCCTTCTTGGGGTACAAAATATCCAATGGCTTTGTCACGACAGACGATAACATCGTGTCCAAGATATTAAAACTCTCACTTCCGACTACGAAAAAGCAAGTCAGAAGTTTGTTGGAACTTATAAATTATTACAGGCAGTTCATTCCTGATTTTTCCGAACTGACCGAAGTATTTACTAACTTACTAACAAAAGATAAACCGGAGAAAATTGTAAGCAATGAATGCCTAAAATTTGCATTCGATAAAGTATTATCTTGTTTTTCTGATAATGGTTTAAATAATCCCATCCTGAAATTGCCCAATCTCCATTTACCTTTCAGATTGCGTACAGACGCGAGCTCCGTGGCGATTGGCGCAGTCTTGTTGCAGGAGCATAATAACATCCTTCATCCTGTGTACTTCGTCTCCAGGAAACTGAAACCGAGAGAACGGGCTTGGTCAATACCTCAGTTGGAAGCCCTAGCTTTGGTGGTGGGTATAACTAAATTGTCCAGATTCCTCCTAGGACGTCATTTTATTGTCGAATCTGACAGCAGTCCACTGCTATTTATCAATTCAGGTTACCTTCAAACCAAATGGTAGCGCGCTGGTCTCTTAAACTCCAAGATTACAGCTTCGAGGTTCGACATATCTCAGGCAAAACCAACACGATTGCCGATCTTTTGTCCCGTTGTCCGACCGACCCAGTGAGCACCAATGTCTGAGTGCAGTGTGTAAAATACACTCAGATCAACACAGCCATCCATCAGTGAATATTTTTTTTTCATTCACAAAAGCTGTGTAATGTCTACGATGTGATGTGATAGGGGTTACTCCCAATATATATAGTGTTCTTATTTTACTAATTAATGTAGTGATTGTCGTGTATAATTGTGTAGTGTGTGGTAGAAAGCGAACTTTATTAATTGTATATATTACTAAACAAGAACAGTGCCACATTCGCTCAAAACTTACCGTAAGCGAATTATCCAATTTGACAGTGGTATCTGCGTTTGGAACATTCCAGTGATATTTTAAATCCGTGTGTGAAAGTGTGACCTGAACATTGACATCTACACCACTGCAGTCAATCGAAATCCAGAAGATTTTTCCAGTGAAACATCCAACACATGAACGATTAGAACATTGTACATTCCATAACTACATCAGACCGGAGCAAGTATGTTCTACAAGTTTCAACATCAACTGTTTAGTGTTCGTGTGTACTTCCGGATTAGTTAGAAATTTAGTTCAAAATTAGCAGAAGACAAACAAAAAGTTTAAAAGCTATGACGATTCTAAAATCTTTAGGAATCAACAAGTTTGAATACACGAATTGTGTATGTATATTTTTATGTAGTGTAATCTTAGAATCATATCTTGATTAATTTATTCATACTACCGACTTTTTCTCGCTAGTATGAAGAAACATCAAGCGATGACGCTAAGAAATAGAATAATTATTGTAAAATATTATATTTCATAAATTTTGAAGTTATTCCCCTTTCATTTAATTGTTATTACGTCATTACACAAAGGGCTATAATGTGAAATGTATACGATTATGTGTTGTATATAAATAGCCATGTTGTTGCCAGATTGTTAACACACCAGGAAGCCATCTACTGGGCATGGTAGAGTGTTACCGACATTGCAGACCAACACAAGAGCTCCTGGCCAAATAAGGTCAGGGTTTGAGCGTTTAATGCGACTTATATAAAGCCGTATTTCGGTCTAGCCAGATGGTTTTTGTTTCAAAAACCATATTATTACGTTGTTTTTTTTTTTGAGGCTGCGAGGTAATTGCTTGGGAAGCTGTTATTACCGATCTGACTGGGTCAATAATGCAATTGAGGTAATCAGCCATCGAGAGGATGAAACTTGACAAGTGTTAAAGGTTGAACACCACATGTCGTTGCATACAACTTCCATGTCTTATATGTTTCTATGTCAAGATGTGTATTTCTATGTATTCTGATACCAATGTATATAACAATAGAAGGGTCGACTCTGACAAGGTTAAAATATTAACCCAGTATGTACATATAGTATACATGAAAGATGACACCTTTCATGAAGCTGCCCGGGGGAGCATGTCAGAGTCTAAAGTAGTGCAGTGATGCAGTGACATCGTTACGCCCGCCAGGCGACTTAGTCCCCAGCCGGGATGCTGTAACTTCGTCAGGCGAGTAGTAGTTACCTGCCTGCGAGGTTGCTGGCTGACGAGACGGCCAGCGGTCAGGCAAGGACGAAGCAAGACGCACGCATGCCTCGTGAAGCCACTTGAGGTGGGGAGGCAAGTTGCGAGCTATAGACAGACAGCTCTGGGACGTGGACTCGACTGGACGTATGATGAGAGAAAGGCGTTGTGTGGTTTCTGTGCCCGAAAGTCGTGTGTCTGTTCATCTTGAGAGATAGACTGTGAGCTGTATTGTGTATGTAAGTGTATTGAAGTATAACATATAGCTTGTAATGATCATCGTATTGTAGTTGATCTGTAAATAAATCCATTGAACGTTGTGTCGTTGAGTCTCAAGTCAAATCACGTTGTTACTTGTACTGTCTCACATGTGTTAGGTTAACGAGCCAGGTTTAAGACCCTGACAACCGCAGTGGTCCAATATTGAACCAGAGCTGTGAATTATTACTTCTTGACATGACTGCAGTGGTCGCAAGATCAGAACTAGCACTGAAAGTGGCCACTAACAGGGAGCACCTCTTTGTCTAGTTGGCAGACACGACTTCCAGTCTGGCTAATGTTTTACATACTGCTATGCCTCTCTATGCAGTTTAGAAGTTCTGTGGACACTAAGAGTATTGGATCTTTTGGAATTAAGTTTTCAGAAAACTTCTTAAAATATTGTGGTACCAAGAAGATTCAACCAGTCTGACATTCTATAAGGTATGAACATCGCAGAAAATTGGCTCATAAACATCATCGTGTCTCGTAAACTAAACTGCGTTGAACAAATGAAACGCCCCAGTAGCTTGGAAAGAACAATGGTTACAGGCATGGCTCCTGGACAAACAGACATGGGTTGACCAGCACAAAGATGGACACGGAATGTGGCAGACACCGTATATTTGAAATGCAGAAGCAAGAACATTGGCTGGAACAACTTTTCAACGGGGCGTTGGAGAGAGCGACGCCCTGTAAAGAAAGGACCTAATACATGCTGATGGAGATTAAGACCACGGGAGCCACAGTAGCGCAATGGCTGGCTAGTTCTGCTGCTCATCATCGAATCCCTCTCATTGCATATTTCTAATAGAGCTGAGCTACCGGTGGATCCAGTCTAAAATGGATACTAAGAAATGGCCTCGAAAGTAAAGGCGTGCAGTGTAATATTAAACACATCACCCATTGAGTTAAAATAGTTAGTTGCATATCCTTTACAGGACGTCGCAGTCAACCCCAGCATTTTTAAAATTTGTTGCTGTTTGTGATCTCTTGACAAGTGTATGTTCAGTAGTTTGCCATTGCTTTCTGAACGACCGACACCCATACCATTTTATAACTAAAAACTATCACGCAGATGTGTTTTGAACGCGGTATGCAGGAATACGAACTGCGTCCGTAACCTCTTCGTGACGAGTGCCGATTAGAATATACAAATATGGTGGTATCACTATATGCACTACATGTTTCAATGTGTGTAATAGGTTCCGTACTATACAAATACTTGACCCTGCCAGGTTTTCCCAGTACGTCATATATTCCTACAGGAATACTGTCCGGACCTGGAGAATTACTATGCTTCATGTTCATGACAGCATGTTGATACCGTAAGTATGCTTTAATAATAACTTTTATTTGTTGTTCATTCCCTAATCTCAGTAAGGCATGTAGGTGCAGGAGTACCAAAGCCCATCCATTATGTGTTATTCACAGTCCATGATGTCCTTTTCCTTCCTCTTCTCCTTTTGCCTTCAACTGTCTCCTTAGTATTCACATGAAATATGCTGTTTTTATCTCTGCCTTCTATTATATTGTAACCTAGACGGTATTACCTGCTTTCTGTTAGCGCCGATTGTTGGACGGTGCTCACCAAACCCGACACTTCACATGGTGCTAACGGTTTTGGGCGGAGGAGTGCAATTTGGATGGTTGAAGTCTTACCCTAGTGCATGAAAAGGCAACCTAAAGACTAAGTATCATGCAGGACAGACCAGGCCCTAAACTTAGTCGGTATCTGGTCTGGGATGGAAGCTACCACATGCGGACAGTTAAAGCATTGCTTTGCTGATCCAGCAGCTTCTGCAGCTTATCTTGTTCCGGAGCTATTGGTGTTATCTTTCCTCAGGAGGAAACTAGGTAGGCCTAGAGAGGGATCATGCTGCAAGGGCAGCACAGTGATCTCTAAAGCCCAGGCTTTATACTATAGAGAGGTATTGATCCATTTTACGAACTATTGTCTATCGAGACTGCAAGGTGTCATTCAATATTGTAAGCTATCAGAGTCGTTATAAGAAAGCAACCAAAATTAGCTAGCACTGCCAGAGGAGGATAAAGCCTTGAACCGATCGCAGACACCAGTATTATTCATGGAAGATAACTGGTAATAAATAGTTCAATAAAGTACTGTAGAGTTTGAGAATTGCCATCAGTGTGATGAAAGGTAACTTCTAACTGCACCTCATAGTGACTGGAGGACGGGTACAGCACAAGAGTGTGGCAAACGCCAGTTAAGGTGACCGAGTGAGTCATCAAAACCATGTAGGAGCTCCTGGATAGAACGTCACTCTCATCAGGGCCGGTGGTAAAGATTCTCGATCCTTGCCAGTTCTTCTGCCTCGTGTATTTTAAGGTCAATGTGTCTTCAGTGCCCTGTATCCATCTTCGTGCTGGGCGATGAATGCCTCTTCTTCTAAGAATCTCGCCGTAAGTGGCTGTTCTTTACCAGCGGGCGATTGTGAGGCAGATCGCCTTGCATTGATTTTCCATACAAAGGTTTGTTGACAGGTTTAGAAAGCAATGGCAAACTGATGAACACGAACTTGCTCAAGAATCACAAACAGCTACAAAATGCTGGAGATGACTGCTACGTCCTGTAGAGGATATGCAATTTTTTTTTACAAGCCTATTAGCCGTGAGTGACTGCTGCTGGGCGGGCAGCAATTTCTGTTAAATGCGAATAACACAAACTACGTATGTTATCGTGGAAGGAAGGTAGAAACACATCATTATCGTCTCACGAAATGTTTGTGAGCTTGTCGTAAATCTTGAATAGAGGAGTACAATGTTCAGAACCAGTATTAAGACTAGATAACCTGTCATCACATAACAACGGAGTAGAGGGATTCAGTTAAACCATTTTAACATGGTAAGATGTGAAGGCATGAATTCACAAATTGCATTAGCTTTTGATGATTCTTGAGATATATGTCGCAAAGCGCAATCGGCAAGTCACTTGTTGATCCTCATGAGCGACAGAGACAGGAAGAATAACATAATCAGCAGCAGCAGCAGCAGCAGCAGCAGCAGCAGCATGACAATATTGATGAAGACATGAGCATAATCAAGACTTAGATGAGTCGTCCTATTAGTCTAGTCTTACATTTCCACGTGCCCATTTTGGTGATCCTACCAATGACACTGTGGCATAGTTAACGCAACAAACACACCACATACAAGTCTTAGCTGGTGGAGCATTCCATTACACATACACTGTAACCGAAGCCAGGATGGTCACTTTAAGACAACAAAATGGGATAGTGAGTGCCTATAATTTCCAATGTTATTGTTGTCTAACATCTCCTAGCCTTCAAGTTAGTCTTCAGAGTGTAGGGTTTTATACTCCTCAAAACGGGATCTGCCATAGTAAGTCAGTCAAAGTTCCTTTTACATGCCCGAGGCACATTGAGCTGACGGTGCTAGACATTTTTTATAAAACAATCGCCACTAGGTGATGAGATCATAGGCTGCCTTTACTTCCCTAGGCGTATTTTCATTTATTCAGTAGCATGTCCTTTGCATTACCTCGCTCCCATAACAACCTTCCGGAAAACTCCTCGGTCGTAAGTAAGATGTCCCGCACCCGATTCACCAAGACATATATTATTAATATTAATATTATTATTATTATTATTATTATTATTATTAGTGATATATTAGGATTTATAAAGCCCCACTGCCAACAGCCGAAACCAAAATCAGACGTAATTACAGTCCCTAAGCTCAAGGTATTTATCCAGCTAATCTATCGAGGGGATGACGTAATGCAGCGTCTACAGGACCGGCTCATTACAGCAGTCGGCCGAACATTCTGTGCTGCAACTCCAGTTATTAGGTACAGAACCACACCTATTCCCGCCCCAGCAGTAAAATAATACACCCCTCTGTACGCGACATTCAATGGCATTTACCAGTTCACATGCAGGTGCGAGTCTATCTACATCGTCAGAACAGAGCGACAGCTACACAGCAGAGTTGTTGAACACATACCAAACTGGATTGATAAGATATTACACACAGGTGATCGGATCATGGGAAGACTGACACACCACAATTATAAACTTCCGGCGTTGTCCATTGCACGTCATGTCTTGGAATCCGGTCATGTAATTGATAAAGACACCGCTTTTCGCGGGTTGTTTCATACACAAAATAGTCGTTTGTTAAAGTTTGGAGAAGCCCTAATGACTCATCTTCATAGGTCAATTTTGTGCAAACAGAAAGACACTGAAAGTCAATTTAAAATTATCATGGTAAACAATTGATATTACTGTGCGAACATGTGTATATTTCAGCTTGGACGATATATCTAGTTACTTTACTCTACATTGTGTGACTTCTTCAGTATGTACCTGACGAGATGCAGCGAAATATGTCAAGTATATTAGTATGTTCTAAATGTACTTACTAAATCTCTCTTCTTCGTGCATCCGAAATGTTTGTTTTAAACGTAATTGCGTAGCTCCTGTTTACCATAGAACTGCAATATTCATGCCTTTCGGTCGACGAGTAAGACTGGCGTAAATCAAATCTTTGCACGCATGTCTTGTGTTACCTGTATGAATGGAGACGTTTGCTGATTGTTCATGTGTGCGTGTATTTGTGGTGTGTGTGTGTGTGTGTGTGTGTGTGTGTGTGTGTGTGCTTGTATGTGTTTGTGTGTGTGCGTGCTTGTATGTGTTTGTATGTGTGCTTGTGTGTGGTGTATGTGTGTGTGTGTGTGTGTGTATGTGTGTGTGTGTGTGTGTGTGCGCTCGTATGTGTTTGCGTCTAACACAACATCTGAAGTCCAGAACCGTTTGTTGCGATCCACACTATAAGCTGTAGTTATTGATGTCAGTGTCACCAATCAATACCATTGCCACACGGTGTAGATGTGTTTTATTCTGTAACATATGTAGGCCTGTATGTAATGCACCCACTGGCTCGGGCTTACACATGGGCGGTTTGTTTAGACCCTATTACTGACACAACAGTAACAGCATGCAGTCTGTAATTCATTATACCAGTCTGGTGCTTGGCAAATAAGGGTAATTGGGTCGGAGTGGTGGCGAGATAAAGCGAAAGACTCGGGGGAGGGGGGGGCGGCGGGGGGGGGGGGGTGGTGGTTTAGGGTGTTCGGTGAGCAAGGTGACTTAAATGATCTTCGGTTGGCATATGGTTATCTCCATGGCCATTATTTTCGTTTTCTTTATGATCCTCGGTTGGCATATGGTTATCTCTATGGACATTATTTTTGTTTTGTTTATGATCTTCGGTTGACATATGGTTATCTCCACAGACATGTTTTTTCGTTTTCTTTATGATCTTCGGTTGACATAAGGTTATCTCCACGGACATTATTTTCATTTTCTTTTTAAGTTCAGAAACAGATTTAGATTTTCATTGTCTCTTCGCGGTTATTATCTACTTGTCTAATTCTTTAGCGCTGTTTTAGAGAAGGACCGAGTCATATGCACATACATGTTTTGAATAGCATTTCCATCAATTAAGAATAGAACAAAATTATCCCTGGTCTCATCGTTCGCTACGTTTCTCATTATATGTTATGATTACATAGTTAAAAAACAATGTTGTCCATGTTTCTAGTAGAGGATGGTGTTTGTCAACAGAAGCCTGCATATAGGACCTGATGTGGGTTACTGTATGCCTGGACCTTTTTTTAAAACAGTCATAATATGGGCCTGCTTGTCACTGTTAGCATATTCTTTGAATACCTCAGACGATTATCTACCTTTTTGTCCTAAATTTGCTGCAATCATTCATTTTGGTTGTCCGATAATGTGAATACGCTGAGCTTATAGACTATTATCGCTTATAGACTATATCTATAATAGACATGACTAAACTATTGTACATGACCGAAGATCTCTGTTGCAGTTATGCTTCCTCCATTGTTTCCAATGCCACCAATCCACACTTGAAGTTTCGTAGGGTTGTTCGACATGATATTTGACCTACAGGCTGCGATCCATGTTGTTCCATAATATTTCAGCCTGGCCTGTCTCCCATGTTCTGTCCTTGTAAAGTAATGTCAACTATACCAGTTAGAATACGAGGGAGGTTATTTAGGACAGAATTGGCAGGGACTGACCAGCATGAAAGTGAACACAGAACATTGCAGACAGCTTGGGCATGAAAGTGAACATAGGACATTGCAGACACCTTGGGCATGAAGGTGCATGAGGCGGGAGACATGGCCAGAGATAGAGAGGCTTTTCGGAGGGTTGTGAGGAGCGGCTGGCCGAGTGGCTAGAATGTCGGGTTCTGCTTCGAGAGACCCGCATTTGAAACCTCGGTAAAGTGTGGATGATTTTCTGTCTGCACTAGCCAGGCGGCCTTACTTCCTGAAGCTGAAGACCCCCCTGTCTTACACGGCAAGGTACTATAGGCAGTAGACTACAGTTTTTGTTTTTTCAATTGAGAGAGTGACTTTCTGCAAAGGACTTGCTTCTTTATGATTTATGGGAACAGGATATTATACATGTTTTATCAGGGTCAGTTGTATAACACTTGTTCTCCAATCACTGAAATATCGGTCGCTTGTAATGCCTGGCAACTTTTATTCTTTAGATGTTAAATAGTACGGTAACAGCCTGGTATGATTGTATTACAAAGGAAACAAATATTAATAGGACGTGATTACATATTGTAGAGCAGTAAAGATAACACCTTCTTCTCTTCTTCTTCAGCATTCCGAGCCATTGAGGTTCTTTGCTGCAAATACAAAGATAACACCTGTTGTCACTTATTCAGTACAAAGTAAAAGATAGTACAAAGTACAAAAAAAACATAACACTGTATTTCAAAGTGAACATAGTATTCAAATGTGACTGTAGTATACAATAAAAACATGAACCTGGTGTGATTATATAGTTACAGATTAGTTGCATGTCCTTTACAGAACATTGCAATCCACAGCAGAATTTATTAGCATTGATTTACTAGTAAACTCCAGAATATTTTAGCTGTACGTGATTCCTTGGCAAGTTTACGTTCAGTAGTTTGCCATTGCTTTCTGAACGACTTACTTGACAAATTTTAGTTCAGGAGTTTGCGTTTCCCATTGCTTTCTATCGAAATAACGCAAAGCTGTCGGCTTCCAAATCTTCCGCTGCTGATTTCGAACCTCCATTCTGTATGACGGGGAATTACGAAACACAGTTTTCCTATCATCTAGGCCAGTGGTCACCAAACTACGGCCCTCGGGCCTGATCCGGCCCTCCACGTCATTCCATCCGGCCAGCCGTCGGTATTCGAACTTGCTTGATATAACGTAGATATAACGTATGGAACAAGAAACGTTGTGGTACAGTTTAAATGTAAATATTTATGTTTAGAATAACTTCACACGTGCAGGGACATCCTGGCTGCTGTGTTTCTTAAATTTACTATTTTCAATTATAAATTATTGTATCTAGATTTTCGTGTTAATTGTAATGTTTACTTATTTCGCTCCATCCAAAGTCCTTCCCCGGCTCGTAGTATTAGCGCTCACGCTCTGACGTTACCATGGTTTCTATGGCAACACACACACACACACACACACAAATGGCTTCATGGCTCTCCACACATCTCGGTCTTTGGTGTTCTGGATCAACTCTGTTGATGATATTCCTCCATGCCACCGTCTCAATCCGTCCAGCATCATTTCTCTTGGTCTGCCCCTGCCTCTCTTCCCCTCGATCTTTCCAGTTGTCACGATGTTATCCAATGTCTATCTTCTCATCACATGACCAAAGAAAGCTGTTTGTCTCTTTCTTATTGTTGTATATACAGTGTATAGGTACCTTTGGTAATAGAATTTATCTCATAATAACGTTTGCAATATATATATATATATATATATATATATATATATATATATATTATATATATATATATATATATATGTATGCGTGTGTGTGTGTGTGTGTGTGTGTGTGTGGTGTGTGTGTGTGTGTGTGTGTGTGTGTGTTCTAGTTTCATTAGCCTCTTTCAGACAATCGTTGTTATTTCCTCTAGCAGTCCAAGGAATTCGCAACATTCGTCTCAAAAACCACATTTCTGTTGCTTCTAAGTTCTTCCTAATTTGTTCATTTACATTCCAAAATGCTATGCCATACAGCAAAACTGTTTATATATAGCATTTCAGCAATCTCTGTCTTACACTCAGTGATAGTGACTTATTGTATAAGATACTCTTTATTTTCTGAAATGCGGCCTTTCCCTGCCCTATTCTGCTCTTAATCTCTGTTTTACATCGTCCCTCGTGTTATTACGAAAATATTATCCCCAGCTCAGAAGAGTTTCCCTGTCAAGGTGTTAATCGAGCTGGTCTCTAGGCCAGTGTTTTTTCAACCTTTCTGCTGGAGCAGATCCTTATGCAAATGTTTACGTTGCTCAAGGAACTCTGTGCGATTATCTAAGTGTCTGTCTTACTTTACGTAATAAACCAGATGAGCAGAAATGTTACATTTAGGCGATTTCGCCGATCCGTTTCGGCGGAACCCCTGGCTGCCACTCACGGAACACCGGTTGAAAAACTCTGCTCTTGGCTGTTTATTTAGGCCGGCCCCATTTAAATATTTTGCAAACCTTATTATGACATATATTCTATTACCAAAGGTACCTATAAACTTTATATAAACTACATATTTGGAACAAAGGCTACCGGCTGTTGCTGAATTGACTGATTTGCCTTTTCGGTTCACGAGTGCATTTTTTAGGAGACTGGAGCTACGGAGTTCGTGCTTTGTGCAGTGCTTTCGGCGTGTCGCCCAACGGAAAGAGACAAAGCCATGTGAGAAAACCGGGGTCAATGAGGTCTTTCTGGTGACTGCGGATTCCATTGACGATGAAATGTAATTGTCGTGGATGACTTTTGTGTTGGCATTCTGGCGGCGGCATTATGCACAGTGTACCTGTGCGGGCTATTGGATTGCCGAGACTCCTGTCTGTTCCACTTTTCACATTGGACAGTGAGGAGCTTTTTGTGTGATATTCACTGGCACAGGAACGGAGCATAATGGGGACGACCCGTTGCCGTGAAGTTGAAACCTCGACTAACTAACTAACTAACTAACTAACTAACTAACTAACTAACTAACTTAGTGAGCCGTAGCTTCACCAGTGACCCCTAGTCCACTGCTTTTCTTGTGTTTCAATAGGATTTTAATTATGTTTCTAATTCAATGTCTTTTTTTTTTCATTTTCAGATGCCGTGTACTTCACCCTTCATTATGGCTACTAAGAAAAGAAAAGTGGACGCCGAGTGTCTCGTTTTCAATGAAGAATCGGGAGTAAAGTACTTCTCTGTGGAAACAAAGGACCAGAAAACCAGTTGCGTAGTATGCAGCGAAAGCGTTGCCGTTTTGAAAGAGTACAATCTTCGGGGTCACTACGAAACAAAACATCTATCAACATATTTGAAGTTTTCTGGTTAGCTATCCTCTGAGAAATATGAGTCCATGAAACGCGGCTTAGAAACACAAAGAAAAATCATCACGAGATAGATTGCTGAAAATGAGTCTGTCACTTGCACAAGTTACAAACTAGTGCTTAAGATGGCAGAACGAGGAAAACCGTTTTCTGGTGACAACTTCATCAAAGAGTGTATGCTGGAACCAGCAAATGACTTGTGTCCTGAGAAAGCAGATTTGTTTGAAAGTATCAGCCTTTCGGCAAGTTTAGTTGTATAAAGAACAGAAGAACTTGGAGGGACCATTGTGCTACAGATACGCGAGAAAACTATGAACTTTTTGTGGTATTCTCTGGCGCTGGATGAGCCTACTGATCTCTCGAGTACGTCACAACTTCTCGTGTTCATTCGTGGTGTCAATTTGGACTTTCAGATAACAGACGAGTTGGCATCCGTTTGCAGCTTGCATGGAACAACAACTGGAAAAGACATTTTCATGGAAGTGCAACAAGTTTTGTAAGACTATAACCTTTAGTGGAATCAGCTTCGAGGTGTTACAGTTGATGGGGGAAAACATAGCTGGAGTGAGGAAGGGTCTGATGGGGCAGATCAGGACTCAGTTGGAACAGTTGGGCGATCTGTGCATACACTGCATCATACATCAGCAAACATTCTGTGGGAAAGATTTTGATATTTCTTGTGTACTAAAACCAGTCGTTTCTGCTGCGAACTTCATTCGGGGACATGCAGTTAATCAAGTTCCAGGCTTTTCTTGAAGAAATTGATTCTTAACTCTGTGACTTGCCTTACCACACATCAGTGAGGTGGCTCAGATGAAGTAAAGCCCTGTTTCGTTTTTACAAGCTCCGAAACGAAATAGATGTTTTCCTCACCAAAAAAGATAGAGCTTATCCACAGCTGTCTGAACCTACCCGGCTGTCAAAGTTTTAATTTTTGGTCGACATCACATCCCACACAAATGAACTGAATTTGAAACTTCACGAAAGAATAACCTCGTCTGTGATCTCCACAGAATCATCAAAGGACTTAGGAGAAAGCTATCATTGTTTAAAGCACAACTGGAAGGAGTAAACTTTTCTCATTTTCAGTGTTTCAAAGATTTTTGCGCTACAATCGCCGAAGATTTCAACCTCGATTTTCCGAAAGAAAAGGAAGCATGTTTGGAGAAATTTTCAGATCTTGACATAATTGAGAGTGACATTCTTCTGTTCCAGAATACGTTTGATTGTAACCTTGATGGTTTGCCAGCTGAACTACAGTTGGAACTCATTGACTTTGTTGAAAGAGAAGCACAGCGAATGAAAACTTGTTGAATGTTACCGCTGCTTACCTGATGTTGAGTTTCCGAAACTGAAGAAATTTGCTGCTGGTATGGCATCAGTATTTGGAATAATTTATATCTGTGAGCAAACATGTTCAAACATGAAGTATGTGAAGTCAACACATCGAACGAGATCGACAAATGAATATTTGAAAGCAATTCCCTTGATTAGATGCTGTGGGCTGTGAATTTTAATTCCTGAGAATATTGTTAAGATGTCTAGGGGTTTTTATTGATTCTCTGGTCACTGGTTAGAATGCAGGGTGATCAGGGATATTTACCACAAATCCCGGGAGAAAAGAGTTCAATCCTTGTAACAATGGCATCTGTGTGTAGGTTTCCCTTCCCACTTCATCACCCTTTAAATTCACTATAGTGCTAGAAGGATATTGATTGCTCACAACATATAAACAACCACTTGTTGGACACCACATTTACTTGATGTACACAACACTTTTGGACAAACAGTTCAGGTATTAACTCAAGATCTGCAGTTACATATATAGGTGTAATAAACACTATGCATTTTCAGACAGGCATGGGAATTAGTTGCATTGTTACAATATAGTACCCAGTGACCCCCCCCCCCCCAAAAAAAAAAAAAAAACAAGGTTATTACAAACAACACAACAACCACAAATTGGTTCTGCTAACTCGACTCATTGTACCTAGATAAAATCACATTGGTCTAGGTGCAGAACCCCAACATATATATATATATATATATATATATATATATATATATATATATATATATATATATATAATATATATATATATATAGATATATATATATATATATATATATATATATATATATACTATATATATATATATATATATTTGTTTCTGACACTATGTACAATTATCATATTTAAAAATAATGAGTTGATGTCAAAATACTATTTACCTTAACCATCATTGGTTGTACCTCATTACCCAATAACACACTCTTTATATGTCATAGAAGAAAAAAACACACACATGAAAACAGTTGATACTAATAATTAAATTAATTAATTATAGTGTTCATTTAGGCATTGCGGATGGGTATTCCTCTCCAGTGCAAAGCAGTTAATGTCCATAATTATCCGTGCAGAATTATACTCACAGTCATTTTCTACTCACAGTATGTCCACCGAAGTTGGCTGGCGAATGTTTCTAATCCATAATCCAAGAATGGAATTATACATAAGCACATATTCTCTCCATGAGACTGAATTTAAGAATACTCTGCTGCCATTTGGGCTGTGTTCCAATTGAAATTGATGCCTAGGTCTGTCATACTTTCAGGAGATGCAACTTAAGCTCTGCAGAAGGTTCTTCCTTATCTCATCTTATCGATGAAAAGATGACGACTGTCCAACAGCTCGGTTTATGTTAACCGTTTCCCAATTTAGTTCAAAAGGCTTTGTCACACACCCGGTTCATGTTGATAAGCCATCCCACACTTGATGATGGGGCAGTTAGGCCGACATGGGACCAGCATAGAGTTCTGATTCATTCCATTTCTGTGTAGAACATACAATGGTGAGTCATTCATTGGGTTTCATCTGAAGATTCTGTTGCAGGCATGGAACTGAAGAATATTACTCCACCACATATCCAGGGATGCAAGCCACCAGGTGATTCCTGTGGTTGCAGGCGTAGAGGCATTTACTCCGCTAGCTGCTTTCATATGGTCTTTTTATGTGTTCAGGTTTGGGAACCTTGAGGTAATCTGGTGTAGGTATGGTTTTCAGTTGGTACCTTGGTTGTATTGGTTCAATGTCTTCTTCCCATTTGTTTAAGTGGGTGTTCATAACTAGAACTTGGTGTTGCATGGCTGGAACCTTATGGTTGACTGTTGCAGCTGTGAGATGTTCTTTCGAAGACTTATCCATTGTGGATATTAACTTGGTAATCCCACCCAACAGTTGAAGGGCTTTCACTGTTGCTAGTTTTAGTAACTTGTAGGATTGTCCCATAGTTTCACTGATTTTGTTGAGTGATAAGGCTTATAGGTAATACTTCTCAGACGTAAAGCAGACGATACACTGTTGTCAGTTACTCTGTTGATCTTCATTTTTGTAGATTATTAGATCTTGAAGTCCATCCTGGATATTCCTACTAAAATAGGACTTCACTCACCCAATCAGTTGTCTTCAAATTTATCTGTTGCTCGCTATGGAGCTATTGAGCGCAGCAGTCCATGGGTATTTATAACAGTGTGTAATAAGACGAAGGCCGGTCGTTTGGTTGTTGATAAAACGTTTATTGGCTTAACTTAACAAAGCTTCGATGTACACCTCCATTCGCTACTCAAGCTGGGTTCTAACTGCCCATACCAACCCAATACGTCACGATTGAGCATCTCCCACCCCTTTCAGTCTCAATGCTCAATCGTGCTGTACTTGTGTTTCCCACTAGATCCTAATAAAACCCAATACTGTTACACCTCCCCATGTTTAATAAAGAATTTTCCTTATAAAGGAAAAATCTTTACTCTAAATCCCCATACTCTATTCCCTCTTTGTCTTCTAACCTTCGCTAAAACCAAGTTTGAGTAAACAATACATCTTTTACTCTTCTCCCAGTGACATGGTCTGCCAACAACCTCCCCATATACTTCTTCTTCGCCTTTTATTTATATAATACCCCGGTTAATCCAACCAGTCCTTCTTTCCTTTTTATTTCCCCAACATTTTATAGTCAACTACTATATAATTCTTCATTTCTGGTTCTTTCTGGTTACTTATATCAAATATACATATTATAAGAACAGCTCATAAATTCTTTATCGAAATTTTTGACCTTATACAATTTCTCATTCTTTCAAACCCCAGGACGTACAAAAAACAATGTAGTTAGAAAAAGTAAAGAAGTGGTACGCACCAAATAAAGAACATAAAGAATGAATACACGACATGACCACATGGACATACAGTAAATGTACCTTTAAGACATTCACCCTTTACCTCCCTTGCCAATAAAAAAAATTTTGTAAAATAATTTTTTAAAACACCTTAAGAAATATATTATTGTTCGTTATAAAACAATTTGGCATAAGTTTTCATAAACCTTCTATATTTCACATTGACATTGCCAACCACAATTCTGTTCCTCTTCCGTTATCTCACCTTTTACCATGAGCCCATGTTCATATTTTATGAACACCTTTAATATAATTAAAGCTGGTATTTCACAGCACCTATATCTTGCCCCCGTACATCCCATCATGCAATATTATAATTTCAGTGACGTGTGTGCAGGCCCTGGATACGTCTATCCATTCGTGTACACACGTTCACCAACTATGGTTTCTCACTAGTTAATGGATGCATAGCATACCTTAACTATTTACTCTTAAGTTTCCCCCTACCTTATATCAGTGGACAAATTAGTTTTTATCAACTCTTTTCTGAACGAAAAATCTTTAGCAAAACCTATGGTTGAAACTTAAACTTACTTAACTAACTTTACAAGCATGTAACTCAATATACCAAACCATTCATGTAACCGATATAAAATGAACACAACCTTCAAATTAATCTATAAAAAAGAAAGAAAAAAAACACATTTTTAAAATGACATAACATGCATGTTATCAAATCAGAATAAAATATTCTATTCTACCTATCACTATTGGACACTTTTACGGACCAATAGTTCTTATCAACTCAAATGCTAGGAACACAATCACCCTACTCTAAACCAATTAATCAAACAATAACAATCATTTTTCAAGACCAAATCAAGAAAACAAAATGAGGTATTACAACTTAGGCTCAACAAAACAACCAAACAATATCCCTCATTAGTAACTCAAGCATAAAAACATTTCCTATATGACTCATAACTCATAAAACTTAGATTTCATAAACACCGTTTTCAACACAATTTTAACTCTCTTAAAATTACTACCAGCATTAGGCTCTCATAAATGACGCATATCCAGTATTTATATGACCGAGAAGACTAAACATTCTATCTGTATATCTGTTAACTACAGATCGATTATGATCACATCTGTTTTATCTACTTAAACAAATTAATAATCAACAACCACCATATTATTTATTATCTCCTAACAGCACATGACATCCTGAATAAGCTCTTAAGTAAGCACTGTAACCTATATCCAACATTAACTCAATGTAGTAGCCATCCTCTACTTATCAACGCACTTGTGACCTGTCCTGTCTATTATTACTATAACTTGTTAACCCCTATCTTTAAAACACGGCATTTCTAACATCAATAAAACAATATATTCACCCATTGTACTAATTATCTCAAGACCACTTTTTCCACCGTTTCATATACTTCTTCAAACATCATGAAACTTATAACTTGCTATCTGCAGTACTTTCAATTTATCTATTTCTTACGTTTCCACTTCCTCAACAACTCCAAATTTTTCTTCTTCTTCTTCGTCTGTATGTCTCTCTTTAGCTGCCGCTAATCTCTTCCGTTCAACATCCCACCTAATTTGTCGATCACTCTTTCTTAAGGATCTTTCCAGTATAGGTATATCGTCTCCGCTTGTTGAACAATCTCTAATTCTCCTCTGTCTTTTCACTTCTTTATCTCTTTGACTGTCCATTCTTCTTTTCGTTGCTTGCCTAGTATTTTTAAATGGAGCACCTGTGTCTTCTTCCATACTATCATAATGAGTTTCATTTGGCCCTTCTTCTTCCATTCTTTTCGGAATTGTCTGTTCTTGTTCTTCGTAACTTGGATTTGCTAGCAACTGATTTTGTTCTGGTTCTCTTCTAAGATCTGGGGTTACTGTAGCCTTTCTAAGATCTGGGGTTACTGTAGTTCCTCTAACAACCTGTTCATCTAAAAATTTTGCATCCGAATAACAATTATTATTATAATTATTATTTTCTATCTCATCTTCATCTCTTCTTAAGTGTTCAACATGTGCCCTTGCTATGTGTGCTGTGACCTGGTTCTTTATAATATACGACACATTACCTAGTTTTTCCAAAACGTAATAACCTGGAATCCAACGAGTATCAAACTTAGAGTTTCTCCTATGCTTTTTGTAATAAACTCTATCACCTACCTTAAACTCCTGTAATTTTGTACTTACATTTTTGTACTTTTTCTGTCTTTCCCTAGCTTTTATTATATTACTCCTTAACCTCATATGTGCTTTATGCATTTCTTGTATTATGATCTCTTGAAAATCTTCACCCATATATTTCCGTCTAGGTTTTAATAAATTATCTATAGGTAATATTGGTTCTCTCCCGTGTATTAAATAAAATGGCGAAAAACCCGTGCTCTCATTTTGATTTGTACGAATAGCGCTAAGAGCAGGTCCCAAAAATAGATCCCAATCTTTTTCATGTTCATCAATAATCTTTGCCACAATGTTGTATAACGTCTGATGTTGACGCTCGTTTTTCGCATTTGACGAAGGTCTATAAAATGAGGTCTTTATATGTCTTATGTTTAAATCTTTTAATAACTTTTCGAATTTTTATTTACAAATTCTCTACCATTATCTGTAAGTATACTTTGTGGGCAACTAAACCTTGGTACGAACTCCTGTAAAAAAATATTAATGACAGTATCCGCGCTCTTATCTGGAATTGCATAAACCTCTGGCCAAAGACTGTAGATGTCTACTATATGAATTAAATATACATTTCCTGACAATGTTCTGGGGTGTGGACCCGATATGTCTAAACTAATCTTTTGCATTGGGAAGTGAGGAATATCTGTGTCTTGTAATGGAGACTTTATTGTTTTCATGTTCCTTAATCTGCACTTTTCACACGTATCTACATATTTGCATGCAGATTTAAATAAGTTTGGCCAATAATATTTACTTGTAAGTGCTTTCACTAGTTTGTCTCTACCGAGATGTCCATTTTCATCGTGATATGCTTTTAAAAGTTCATTTTCTAAATGCTTTGGAATATATTTCCTTAGCTGTTCGTTCTTTTCACACATATAATATAACTGTCCATCCTCTTGTAAGAGCAAATAATTCCTTTTATATTTGTTATCTTCTGTTTCTCGTAATTTTTCCTTTATTTGTATGATTCTTGGGTCCAAATCCTGCTCTTCTTTCATATTGAATTGTGCTAACTGTAGATCTTCTTCTCTATGTTCAGACTCTTGATCTGATGGTAAGCTATCAAATTCTTCCCTATTTATTATAGCAGAATCTAGAATATTAATTTGCCAATTTCTGTCGTCTATCTCTGGTTCGGCTGCCTCCTCTTCTGTATCTTCTGATGACTGTGAATATGGAATTCTAGACAATAGATCAGCGCATGTGTTTATCCTACCTGGTATGAACTCAATTTTCGCGTCGTACCCCTGTAGATTCAATGCCCATGTCTGTATTTTCCTGTTCTGCACTGGAGCTTCTAGAAAAGACTTTAAAGGCATGTGGTCAGTTCTAATGACAAAACTTGCGTTATGTAAGTAGTAATTAAGTTTCTGTAGAGCGTAATGAATCGCGTAAGCCTCCTTCTCGATAGTAGTCCATTTTTTTTGTGATTTACTAAGTTTATGTGACAAGAAGTAGATAGGTCTTTCATTTTTAACCCCTGGTATTCCAGATTCTTTTCCTTCATATGGTTGTACCAAACATGCTCCTACTGCATTGTCCGAAGCATCTGTGTATAGTATCAACTGTTTGTTTAAGTCTGGATGCGTCAACAGTGGTACCAGTGTTAAGCTGTTTTTTAAATAGTCGAAGGCTTTTTGACACTCATCATCCCACTTAAACCTGGCGTACTTGGCTGTTAAATTTGTAATTGGTTCAGCTATCCTTGAAAATGCTGGAATAAACCGCCTATAATATGCACATGTTCCTATAAAAGCACGTACTTCCTTAACGTTTGTTGGAGCAGGTAACTCTTTAATAATCTTTATTTTGTCCTGGTCTGGTTTAATACCCTCTCTATTTATAATATACCCTAAATATTTTGTTTCTGTTTTTAAAAATTGGCACTTACTAAGCTTCAACTTCACATCATGCTTTCTTAACCTGTCAAACACTAGTCTAATATGTTTCAAATGATCTTCCACATCTCCCTTGGTATAGATCAATATATCATCAATATAAGCAAGAGCGAACCTTTGCATACCCTCTAGAACTTCATTTATTAAGAACATATAGTGAGAGGGCGCCGTCTTGACACCAAAAGGCATTCGTAAGAATTCGTACGAGCCCATGTGGGTACAAAAGGCACTTTTCCGTTGCGCGTCCTCTGACATTGGAATACACCAAAACCCTGACCTTGCGTCTAACGTTGTGAAATATGTAGAGCCATTAAGTAGCCCCAAAATATCATCAATTACCGGCAGTGGGTATGCTACATTCTTGGTAATTTTGTTCAACGCCCTGTAGTCGCAACAGAAGCGACTGGAACCATCGGGCTTGGCCACTATTACCACCGGAGATGACCATTCTGACTTCGACCTTTTTATTATTCCTGCTTTCAGCATCTCCTCTATTGCCTTTTCCATTATTTCTCTGTTTCTTAATGGAGTTCTGTATGGTTTTAGACTTATTGGTGGATGATCTCCCGTGTCTATTTCCATCGTAACTGTCCGCGTCTTACCCAATTCTAAATCATTAACCGCGAACACATCCTGATTTTGCTTTATAAATTGTTCTAACACTTCCTTATTTTCCGGCGAAGCTTTTAACTGTGACAGCAATTCTTGTTCCCTTGTTATTTTGTCTAGTGAACATATATGGGCTTTATTTCTTCTAAATGGATGGATCAATTCATCCATTCCGACTTTCCCTCTTCTTCCGCATCCGCGTCTGTTACTTCTCCTTTCACTAGAAGTTTCCAAATAACTTGTTCCCGACACTTCTGTTCTATTCGTTGCCAATATTTCACTAATGTTATGATCTAATTTGGCTATCACACATCCTCTGTATAACTTGATTTCTCTCCCTGTGTTGTTGATAACCATTACTGGAAAGGTTAAGTGTTTATCCAACTCCATTACTCCATCTGGAACCTCCAAACCAGGCTCATCAATTATTTCCTCTTGTAACTCAGTGATTCTGACTGTGTTTCCTTCCACATAATATGGGTTCCTCTTCAGCTTCGCTTGTATCAAATTTACCGACTGTGGTTTTAACGTCGTTGTCATTTTAATCCTAACTAGTGCTGCTATATGCATATCCTCTTCCATATCTATATATACGTCTCTGAATTTTAACTTATGTAAATCATAAAAAAGTCTTATTCCATTCTTTATCAAAAAATCTCTCCCTATCAACATATTTCTATTTAAACCCCTCACTACATGAAAAAGGTGTCTAATGTTGATCCCCCCTAACTTAAAATTGATCATTGTTTGTCCAACTACTTGTAAATTCTGTCCAGTAACAGAGTGTAAATTATTACTACACTTAAATAGTCTACAATTTCTTACTATTTTGTATAAAAAACTTTCTTTTATTACACTAACTTGAGCTCCCGAATCTATTAATGTACGAACTCTATACTTCCCTATTTCTAATATACACGAGCTATAATCTGTTTTATTTTCTATAAATTTCTTGACTTCATCCAGTTGAAAATATTCTCTGTTCGACTTATTATACTTATTATTAACATATTCTCTAACACTTGGGACCCTATTATTTACCCTCCTATCATCGGTCCTGTCTAATAGGTAGGGCGCCGATTTTCCTGTGTTCTTGTACCTATAAAGCTCCTGTGTCCATCAACAACATTCCTACTCACCCTATTATTATCATGTCTACCCTGTGTATTCGACTGTACCCGCCTGTTATTACAAAAACGAGAAACATGTCCCCGTTGACCACAAACCCAACAGACAATGTTTGTGTTATTTGTGTTTCTTACTGACTCACTTGTAGGGTATCTCACATTTCTTCTTTCAACATAATCGCTCCTATTTCCACCTTGTAAGGTTTGTATACCGCCTCTCCTCCATCCGAATCTTGTTTGTCCTATTTCCATGGGTTCCTCAACTCTGTCGTCTCGATTACTTCCCACTTCTCGTCCTGTTCTTAATCTAAACCTTCGTCTCAAATTTTCCTCTTGTACCGCGATATCCACCGCTTGTGATAACCTCTCAGGGTTTTCCCTCATCAGCTTAAGTTTCAAACCATCAGATTTGATGCCATCCACAAAAATCCCTACTAACATCCTTTCCACCTCCTCTCCTCGCACATTCTGTCCTAAGAATGCCTCTTCAGCCAAGTTAATCAATCTATCGCTAAACAATTGTACCGTCTCTCCGTTATTTTGTTTAGCCTGCCTCAATACCGAAAATGCATGTTGTGGATCCGTAATTTCTGCATATTTCCTTGCTAGGTCCTCTTTGAATTGTTCCCATGTCTCATCTACCCTAGCCTCTAACTTTCTTCTTATATGATCCGAGACCGGTTCTGTTGCCGTCTGATAAGCTAGTCTCATTTTCTCTTCATCTGTTGCCGAGATCAAATAGGCATATTTTTCTATAGAGGTGACCCATTTCTTATAGTCCCTAGCCTGTCCACTAAATTTCACAATCTCTGTTGCCATCCCCTGTTGTTTGATCACCATATTAAGTCGGCCTACTGCTGTTCCCACGCCTGTCAGAACTTGTGCCAAGGTGTCTTGTTCCGCCATGCTGAAAAAAAAATACTAAAACAAGCAAGCAACTACTCACACAATTATAATTTCCTAAATCCCAACCAGCACAATTCAGTTGGCTATAATAATGTAAGATATTACATTAATCAGAAGAAGCACCAACGATGTCCTGTCTGAGCATAGGAAGAATGAACCCTGTCCTCAATTAAAAAAAAAACTCAAATTTGTGGCAATCAGAAGGTTCCTTGTAGATATCTGTTTCTTAAAGCACAATAATGTCCTGTACTCCACTCTAATTAAGAAGTTCGGAACCTCACGGGAGACCTCGAAATATACAACTCTGAGTCTATTTCCTTAATTAATCTGTTACCTTCAGTTCAGTTCAACCAACCAGATCCCGCATTAGGTGAAACTTAGTCTCAGAATTCAGGTGGTGGAGTTCAGATATCACTTCTCCTCCCTCAGGTATTTTCGTCCTTCTCGTGGGCTGCCAGAAAATTTTTCAACCCCTGGTCGGGTCACATCTCATGGGCTGCCGGAAAATCTTCGACCCCTGGTTGGGTCCCTTCCTTGATTCTCAAGTGGATACTTCAACGTCGTATGGAATGGGTCATAGGAATAACGAGGCCCAAAAATGGATTGGGTGTGTTTGGGTCATAGGAATAACGAGGCCCAAAAATTTATCAGGATCAGCCAAGGCCTAGCGATAATTGAGTGTTTTAAGAAGTTATGGCCCGATCAACGATCATGCTGTCCTGACAACTCCTGATTAGCTCTTTAACTTTGAGCAACTTACATTGCACAATCAAACTGTAGAAGGGCGGCCATACAACTTCCTTCACTGTGACCTCTGCAAAACGGCTGGTATAACAAACTTCTTATTACTACTTTGACCGTTATCTGAAGTCTTAAAAAAGACTTACAAAGGACCACTCCTGGGCGAGCTTTTGGCCTCTGTATTCAGATATTACTACTATTTAGAACTTACTGGCCATCTTTTGGTGCGTCTGTTATCAGGTTCAGAAATTGTTCATTTACGTGCCGCTAGTATTTTGTTCGTTTGTTTAGTTCTTGAACCTTTCCGCGACGTTATTCAATCCTGGCTTTTCATTGTTTTGTTTTTCTCATCCTCAGGTTCGCATCCTGGTCAAGTGGCTCCATTTCGCCTCTTATAACAGTGTGTAATAAGACGAAGGCCGGTCGTTTGGTTGTTGATAAAACGTTTATTGGCTTAACTTAACAAAGCTTCGATGTACACCTCCATTCGCTACTCAAGCTGGGTTCTAACTGCCCATACCAACCCAATACGTCACGATTGAGCATCTCCCACCCCTTTCAGTCTCAATGCTCAATCGTGCTGTACTTGTGTTTCCCACTAGATCCTAATAAAACCCAATACTGTTACATATTTCTAGATGCAGACTATGGTTAGGACATTCACTTTCTGGTTGTTGACCCAGGATCCAGGTTTAGTGATATAGTCCCACCACATTCAACCACCACCTGCTTCTCTTCTATAGAAAAGGGATGACAAGAATACAACACGAGCATTAACCTACTGTGTTATGGTAAAAGGTTTACAACACAATTACAAACACAAATACAAAACAACAAGGGGAGAAGGGGAAAGGAGTGGTGTCCACGTTCCACTGTCCCTCATTGCTGAGTAGAGCCATTCTGACTCTTAATAGTGAGTAAGGTATTTTCTCACTTTATTTTATGTTCTGTTGTTACTGGTACTATTAGATGAGTGAAGTCATTCTGTCCATCCAATATGTTGATATTGTCTCTCTCATTACTTGAAGAGAATAGCCTATACAGAATCTCTGTGGTTTCTAATGCTGCGTCTTCCTTCCGGCACTATAATCATCACTAGGTCAAGACTATTCAACATTGGCTTCTTAAGTACTGACATACACATGGATTCTTACATCAACATCCTCTAATCCCAAGGTGCAACATTAAAATGTATATTCCCACAGTAAAAAGTAACAATCATAACAGAAAATTCTCATACCAGAAAAAAACATACATGTACATTTCTCTGATATTAAGTACATAATAATCATACATAATAATTTAATCATAAAATTTAATGCCGGAGCCAATGGTTTTGAATTTTCTTCAGGGGTTAATCCATAACTAAAACATATATTGTTTTTCCCCACTGCGTACCGCAGATGAGGATAGTAGCCGCTGTGATATATTTTGTCAATGACTGCTATTATTCGGAGGGTATTTATTAGAATAACTTATGCCGCATGGTCCAGTATTCTGAATATTGCAAGCAATTTATTCACATCAATCTTCGTTTCTGTTTCTACTGCGGTGAGGCGATGGGGATTGAATCCTATCCGAACATGCATTTACATCACGCGTTTACTTTAATTGTTCTGGAATTTATATTCTCAAACATGGCATCCATAGCAATATTTTATGAAATGATTACATGTCCCTCCTCATATGGAGTGGTTACTAATCTGTTAACAAAAGGATGGTACTAATATTTAGCACTATAGTTCCAAGTTACAGATTATGATTTAGGAAAACAATTTATCCAAAATGAACTGAGTTCATGATATGCGTACTCATGTGTCTGTCTCCGCATGGATAAAATAAGTTAAGAGATATCCTTCACAGTGAATTTACACTATATAGAATATTTGAAAGTGGCAGTCACAAGTTCTCTACTACTATGAATTATGTAATCAAGAGTCCCACATTGAGAAATTGTTTCTTTGTAAATGTTCTTTAGAGTTCATCTCTACAGTACATAGATTATTTGCAGATTTCTAAGCATAGATATTGAGATATATTTCACAATGCATAGAAGTTTTTATTCATATGAATATGAAATTGACAGACAATAGTTCTTTACTATGAAGTATGAATCAGGGGTCTGCTCCTACATTGAGGAAATCTCTAGAATGTGTTTCAGACATGAGAGTTAATACTCTACAGTACACATAATATTCGTAGATTATAGGCACTATTAGTTAGATATAAGTTCATAATGCCTATAAAAGATATTAACATAAGGATTAGAAATTGTAAAACATAGGAAAAATTACAGCGTGGC
This sequence comes from Cepaea nemoralis, assembly GCA_014155875.1. Classification (NCBI taxonomy): domain Eukaryota; kingdom Metazoa; phylum Mollusca; class Gastropoda; order Stylommatophora; family Helicidae; genus Cepaea; species Cepaea nemoralis. Next base: position 321,643 of record JACEFZ010005116.1, read on the forward strand.
AGAACATGTGCTTCATTGGTAAAAATAAAATCAGACTCTAGCTTACAAGAACTGTTGAATTATCATTCTAATTAATTCTTAATTAACACACTGGTATATGTACTTTATAAAAATACATGAATACATTTTAATAATGTAGATATAACATACCAATAGTTGCAGAGACTGATATATTTCTAAGGCAAAATACCTTCTCCCGGAAGGGAAAGGTCGACTTTCTTGTGTGCTCTCTTGACTAGAAATGGCCGCTTCAGTCTTTGTTTTCCCCCTCGCCGGGATTGGCCAGGTACGGGAGAGAAAATAAGCCAAAATAAATTTAGCTGTGCCACGGTCAGTCTATCGCTGTTTTATTTTCTCCTACATTAAGTAAGTTACTTAAACAGTAATTGTAAGGGGTTGTTTATTTTTAAGAGAGTCAATAAATAGGAAAGGGTAGGGACGTTTTTATTATATTACAGATGCAGCAATTCCAAACCAAACATTGATGATATCTTGAAAGCCAAATATCAGTTTCCCAAATCTAACAAAGTGGAGAGTGGAAAAGAAGAAGTAACAAAGACATTTATGATCTGTTTAAGTCCCCGCTAATCACTGGTATCATGAAGGCTAATAGACTACAATGGCTGGGGCATATAGAAAGAATGGAAGATAATAGGGAAACAAAACTCGCTTACACTCAGGAAATAAATGACCGTAGACCCCGAGGTAGACCAAGAAGACGGTGGAGAGATAATATATATACAGACCTACAAGCACTTGGAATCAACGACTGGCAAGAGAAGGTCAACCAGAGAGACGAATGGAGACGGATTGTATCTGCAGCAAAGAACCTTAATGGCTCGGAACGCTGAAGAAGAAGAAGAAATCTCACTAACCTTTTTAACTGCTAAGTTTGTGACATTCGGATATGTGCACACTATGTCTGATGTAACTATCTTTTTGCTAACATCGCCTTTTTTGATAACATTTTTTAGTAAATAAATATGTTGGTTGTCTTGTGTGTGTGTGTGTGTTTGTGTGTGGTGTGTCCGTGCGTGCGTGCGTGCGTGTGTGGGTGTGTGTGTGTGTGTGTGTTACTGGCACCTAGTCATCTTGACAGATGACAGTTTGTTACATTGTGCTTCAAAAATAGCACAAAGTCTGGGCTGATTTGTAGAGACTATATGCTGCCCATGCAGCATGATCCCTCTCTCGGCCTGCCTAGTTCACTCCACAGGAAAGGTACCACCAATACATCTGGAATAAGACAAGATGCAGACGCTAACGGATTAGCAAAGCAATGCTCTAACTGTCCGCCTGTTGGAGTTTCAATCCTGTACCAGCTGCCAACGAAGGTTTAGGGACTCGTCTGCCCTGCCACGATATTTATTCTTTAGGTTGAATTTTCTCGCACCAGGATAAGGTTTGTACTTCCCCAGTTGCGCTCCTCAGCCCGAAGCCGTTAGCACAATGTGGTGTGGCGGGTTTGGTAAGAGCTAATGATCCTGGTCTGATTATACAGTTTTCATAAAGTTAGTTGCACATCATATTCGGGACGTCACAACCAACCCAGCATTTTTGGCCGTTTGTGATTTACTAGGCAAGTTTACTTTTAGTAGTAAGCCATTGTTCACGGAACTACCGATACTCATACAATTATTAAAAATCAACACAGGCTTGTCTGCTTCCAAATCGCCTGCAGCTAATTTCAAACACGGTATGCGGGATTGTGAAGCGCCACAGACGGTAATAGTTATATAATACAAATTAAACATATCTTCTTCTTCTTCCTTCGTTCGCTTGAAATATGTCTATAATTGCAATGTTGTCTCCTATATGAATTTAACTGTCTTATTTTCGTTCACACAGCAGTCCATAGAGTTTATCTTCCACTGTTGTCTCTCTAGGCCAGAAGGTTTGTCTAGACATGTTGTAATTTTGGCAGTCTCGGAGTATGTGCTCTGCTGTTTGCGACGCCAATCCACATGTGCACATGGCAGATTCGCCAATATTGAATTTTGTGTACATGTGGTTGTGTAATCTATTGTGTCCTGTTCTGAGTCGCAGACTAATGACTTGTTCTGGCCTAGCCATAAATGTGGTGGTAGTCGTCTTGAGCAGGTTTTAGGGGCTTTCTGACTGATTTGATCATTCTTTTCTTTTAGTGCACACCAGGGTGTTCTTTTTTTGCTCCCTCCTTAACCAATCGATCAGCTCTGTCGTTTCCGTGTATTCAACAGTGGGATGGTATCCACTGCATGGTGACCTTATGCTGGCTGCTAAGTTCAGAAAGTAGTGTCCTTAGTACTGGCAATTTCCCAGACAGGAGCGCCTCGAGTCCTGATTTTGCATCTGTCAATAGCACCACAGGTTGTGTACCATGGCTGGTAGTTAGTAATTTCTCTGTTGCTATCTTGATTGCCTCAATTTCAGCATCGTAGTTATAGGCAGTACTTTCCTGTTGGTACTCTGGCCGTGTCCCTAGTATTATTTGGGTATTCTATGTACACTCCCGCTCCTCCATTTCGAACAGCATTTTGTGCTGACCCATCTGTGTAGACTCGGATCTAGAGGTCCAGTGGGTATTCTTCACCAAGGAAGCTGAGAGTGACTGTTCTGAGCTGTGCACTGTTCTGTTCTTCCTTGTCAAATATTCCTCTCACTTTTGTCTGGATTTGTAGTGAAAGTCTATGTTCATCTTTCCATGGAGTTCGCTCTGGTATAGTTTTCAGGGGGATACCAACTGTGGGCAGATCGGTGGTTTCTCTGCAGAATCGTTTGGTCTTGTAGATAAAACTGCTTCTTTTTAACCGCCCCATAGCTAGGTTTTCAAATCTATTCTTCATAGGGTGACCTGGCAAGCTGAGGAACTTTTCTGCTTGTATTAGCGTTTTCGTATCTCTGCGCTCTCTCAGTGCTTGTGTCCTCCCCATCTTCTCCATCTCCACTATAGGAGTTGATCTCATCCCTCCTGTGGTGACTCTAAGTGCTTGATTTTGCACCTTGTCCAGCTCTTGTAGTGTGGTTTTTTATGCTGAACACCACGCAGTTGACCCGTATTCCAGGTGTGGTCGTATGCTCTGTTGATAAACTTTGCTAAGTATTTTCCCACTGGCTCCCCATGTGGTTCCACTTAGTTTTCTCAGGATGGCTATTTTCCTTCTGGCTTTTGCTACTGCTTTGTTGATGTGCTTTCTCCATGTCAGCCTGCCATCAAATGTTACTCCAAGGTATGTTGGTTCTTTATCTTCTCTAATGGGTTTTCCATTTATCTGGATGATCCCTGCCTTTTGTTTTGGAGAGAGGGTAAATAGAGTGGTGCTGCACTTGTCAGTGTTTATGCTGACACACCATTTATTTGCCCATGCAAAAAATGTATCTACAGCTCTTTGTAGCGATCTGGTGGCCACTGATGCATGTTCATTTGTGCTCCATAGAACCAGGTCATCAGCGTACATTGCCGCTTTAATTCCATGCGGTAGATTAGCAACAAGATCATTGATGAAGATTAGAAAAAGTGTGGGGGACAAGACTCCGCCCTGGGGAACACCGTGGCGCAGTAGTACTTTCTTGCTCTTGAGTCCGTCTATCTGTACTCGGGCTCTTCTGTTGTGCAAGTATGCTTTCACCCATTTGTACATTATTCCATTGACTTTACAGCTTCTCAGTTTCTTCGTCAGAGCTTCTTTCCAGACTTTGTCAAAGGCTTTTTTCAGATCTATCATGCAGCAAGTACTAGCTTCTTCTCTTGGAATGCATCCTCAATTTCTTGAGAGAGGTAGGTTGTCTGATCTTCAGTAGAGTAGCACTGCCTAAAGCCAGCTTGCTGTGGCACAATGAAGTTTCCACTTTCAATGTACCACTGCAGTCTGTGATTGATGATGCGCTCCATTGTTTTGCAGAGACAGCTGGTGAGGCTAATTGGTCTGTAGATGGAGGCAATGGAACTATCTTTCCATGATTTTAGGAGGGGTATCATGATTGCTTCTCTCCAGGCTTGTGGAACACTGCCTAAGGTCCAGCTGTTATTGAAGATCTGCAACAGCTTTGCTTTGGCCTCTGTTCCTAGGTTCCTGATCATTTCATTGGAGATACCATCAGCTCCTGGTGACTTTCTCATTTTCAGTTTTGATATGGCTAGCTCCAGTTCGCTGATGGTGATAGGTGCTTCCAGAACCTCATGTACTATTTCCTTATGTCCTGTATGTTGCCATTTCTCTCGAATCTCTTGTTGTTTCTCTGGACTAATGTCAATATTGTTATCTTGTGCGAATGAGTCCTGCAAAATGGTCAGCTGCTTGCTTTCCTGTTAAGATGTTTCCGTCTTTATGTAGTGCAATTTTTGAGTTTCTCCCTATGCCCTCATTGTTAAGTTGTTTTATTATCCTCCACAATTTCCTTGTGTCTCTTTCAAAGTTCAGAGACTCCGTTTTCTCCTGCCAGCTTTTCCGTCTAGCCTGTAGCTTGGCCCTTTGAAATTTGGCTTTTGTGTGCTGGCATTTATTATGGTGCTCTTGGCTGGGTTTGGCCTCTGCTTGCTTTCTACACTCTTCCACATCATTATCAACTGTTCCAGTTCACTACTCCAGTAGGGTTTATAATGTTTACGGGCTCCTCTTGGTACTGTTTCTCGTGCTGCATGTAGTAAACATTCCCTAAGCTCTTCAACAACTGTATTTATGTCTTTCTCAGTGTTCAGGTTTCAAACCAGTATGCTGGTGCGATGCTTGTACATTGTCCAGTCTATTTTCTTGTAGTTCCACTTCGAGAGGGTGCTGCTTTCATTTACAAGCTCATTGTCTACAGTTAGAAAGACTGGCCGATGGTCTCTGCCACCAAGTTGTTTCCCAATAATTCGTGTTATGTTCCACTCCAGGTCTGGTGAATGAAAAGCCAGGTCAGGTGTAGTTGTAGTGTGCCATGATCTCGAGTAGAAAGTATGTGGGTCGGACGGCTTGTTAATCAAGATGAATCTATTCTCATCCTGCCAGTCTTCCAGTCTCTCTCCTCTCTGGTCCATGTGATCATAGCCCCAGCTCTGCGAGTGGCTGTTGAAGTCGCCACACACAATCATTTTTTCTTTTAATGGTAGTGTGTCCAGTGCCTGTGGGCGGTCACTTGGACAATAGTAATTGATCAAATGAAGGTCTGTATTGCCTGTATTAAGTTTAAGTGTCTGATACTCAGCCCCGTCCATGTAAACTTCAATTTGGGAAGCAGTGATGTTATTTTTTACAAGGGTCAGTATCCCACCCTTTCGTTTATACTTTCGGTCAAATCGGTAACACTGGTAGCCTCTGATATTGAAGGCTTTATTTTTCTTTGAGGTGAGTTTCTTGCAAGCAACATACGCTTACTTTTTTCTTGGTCCAAGATGTTTTCTAATTCTATTTTGTTTTTATTGCTGACTCCCTCCACATTCCAGTGCATTATTTTTGGTCTTTGTTTGGTATGGTCAGTCGCTCTATTCGTAGGTCCCCTGGTTCCACAGAACATCTGAGAAGGACCTCCACTTGTTGTGGTTGGACCCTTTCGAAGCATAAGGCCCGGCACTGCACCTGCCTGGGGGTTCAAAGCAAGGTGAGCACCATAACAATTAGCAGTAGTCGACATATTTCATTACACGTGATTGCGTGGCATCCTGATTTCTGTGGTGCGCCTCCTGGCTGGTTGCCTCCAACATCAGCACCTTTCCTTTGCTAGAGCAGACTGGTCTTACTAGTGGTCTTACTTTTAGGTGTGTAGGCCCGCACACACGTGTCTGCGCATGCATGTACGTGCATAGACATCTAGAGAGTTCTGGTTATTTCTCGGCGCCAGTGACTCGCCGCCGCCTTTTCTCCTGTTAGTTAAAACAGCTCCGCCACGAGAAGGTCAGGAGTTGGACTTTTGCTGCAGAGGTGATGAATGCACGTGCCATTTGGGTATTTATGCAAGGTTGGGCGCTCACCCCAACCCCGCCCCCGGCTACATACAGCAACATTTGGAACCAGTAAACATATCAACCTGATGTGATTAGACAGGGTACATTTTTAATGACTGTGGTGTTTTTGAAAATATTGCCGATCCAAGTTTTGTATTTATATTTTACGTTGCATGAGTTCACAGAGGGTAAATATAAAACTTGGAACGGCAATAATTTTAAAAACCCCACAGTCATTAAAAATACACCCTATATACATGATCCTTGTAGCCCCCTGGGAGTCTCCCTGGCGAAGCAGTTACGTCGCCTGCCTAGCGCTCCGAAGGTTGTGAGTTCGATTCCGGCTACGTCTTTCGGTTCACGAGTAAAGTTTTCTCGGAGACTTCTGTGGGTTGTCGCTGGAGCTACATGGTTCATGTTTTGTGCGACGCTTTCGGCAGGTCGGCCTGCAGAAAGAGACATGGCTGTATGGGATACAACCTGGTGCAATGAAGTCGATCCTCTTGTATTGTATGTCATATTGTGCTAGACCCATATTTGTACAGACCTGTCGGTTCTCGGTGGGTGATTTGGCCAGTATCACGACCATTATATAGTACAAGGAGACACTCTTAATCACATATGATTATATATTAGAAACACTCTTAATCTCATATGATTATATAGTACAAAGAAACACTCTTAATCTCATATAATTATATAGTACAAAGAAACACTCTTAATGTCGTATAATTATATAGTACAAAGAAACACTCTTAATCTCATATGATTATATTGTACAAAGAAACACTCTTATTCTCATATATTATATCATTTTAAAAAAACACTCTTAATTTCATATGATTATATAATACAAAGAAACACTCTTAATCTCATATGATTATACTAGTACAAAGAAACACTCTTAATCTCATATGATTATATAATACAAGGAAACACTCTTAATCTCATATGTTTATATAGTACAAAGAAACGCTCTTAATTTCATATGATTATATAGTACAATATAAAAATATGCATTTGATGTGGTTATACAGTGCCAATACTAAATACTTTTCATTAGATAACTAAAAGGGCACACTCTGCAACACAATCTTCTTACCAACTCTATGCTACCATTTAATAGTATACCACAACAAGCAATGATGTACAGATTTAAAAAAGACAGAAGAAGAGATTGACCATTTAAACGGTGGACAGAGGAAATACAGAATCCATGGGAATCACGATATACGGAGTGCATAAACGGGCACTTCCCCACAGTTTATCCTTCACCTCGACACCACTAGGTGAGGAACAAGATGAGATGATATGAGATGAGATATAATGCAGAGTGAAACACATGAACCTCATATAGCACAAACTAAAAATATCAATCTGATATGATTAGACAGTAAAGAGTAAAACATAATAACCTTATGTCTTTGTTCTTTGCGTGTCAACGTCGTGTTGTTAAATCCCCCGCTAGAGTGTGACAGAAATGTGTGACACGGTCTTCGCGAAAGCGGTGCATGTTTTAACAAACGTAAAAATGTCTCCTGACGACCATAAAACAATTAATGATATCTGTATGTTGTAGATGTAAATCTGGATTTATGCTTGAGTCATGGCGTTTTATGTTGCCGGACGCCGGGTTTCGTGCAGGGGTTCTCGCGTTTTTGGAGGACTGTTTCATTACAAATTCAGGTAAAGGCCTTCGTTTCATGCCATGAGGTGTATTCCATATGTATGCTAGCCACATATTTTAGACCAGTCGGCCCTAGATGACTAGATGGACGATTTGGTCAATATTACGCAGATCGCCTTTGCTTGCCATGAATTTTCCAAGCATCTATTTTAGACTGGGTGACCTGGAAATTCAGATCTGTGAAATACAAATCCTCCTCCTCGCTGAGTATTCGAAAGCAGGACCACTACTCCATAGCGGTTCCCATGCTTGAGTAATGTATTAGTCATATCACGTAGCTAGAGTGGTGCCGGTCTCCGTGACAAAGGCGTGACGGACGCGGTTCGTAATTCCGCTTACCTGCGTTCGAAACACAGCTGCGACAGATTTGGCAGCAGACCGTGTCGCGCTGGGTTTTAACGTGTTGGTATGGGAGCCGGTTATTCATAAATCAATGGCAAACTGCTGAACGTAAACTTACCACGACATCAACTATAGCAGTGTTGGTGTTGACAGCGATGTCCTGTAATTAGGACATGCAAAACAAAACAGAAAACAAAACACAAAAGCTAGAGTGGTACATATAATGGAGATGCAAGTTAATTGTTGGAGGCAGCATGTGATAAAGTAATAGTTTTATCTGAGATTATTAATTGCAACGAGAGTGGTTAACAGAGACCACAGAAACGGGCAACTTGGTAAATATGAAAGCTTTTGCTTGTCAATATAATGGTCCGGGTTAAATCCCCAGTGTTGGAATAATTATTTTCCCATTTAGTAGAGTTCTAGCGTGGACCAGCCTAACAAAACGGATACCAAACATTCTTCAGAAATTTCTGGAAGTGTCAATGAAGGAAAGGCAGACAGGGAGGGAAGTGTCCAACTATCCTTATACCGCGGTCTAGAATATGCAAAGGGGCTAATATCACTTCTTAATGGCCGTGTCTGACATGGGGTGTTTATTTGGCGCTCGCTCGCTTTGAACTCAAGCGTAATACATACATGTTCTACTTCTTCTAGTGCACTGGACTGATGGTTCTATGTGCAATAAAAGTAGTAACATGTGTATAGACTACGTTTGAGTTCAAAGCTGGGGTCCGAATAAACAGGTACAATATCTCTCAGAGGCTGAACGAAAGTGAACACACACACACACACACACATTAACACACACACACACACACACATTCACACACACACATTCACACACACACACACACACACACACACACACGCGCGCACACTGATCCAGGTGAACGTTTCGTCGGAAGTCTTTATCAAAGCCAATCCACTGATAAAGACTTGGCTCGGAACGTTCGTCTGTATCTGAATGTGTGTTCCATTAGTCAGCTTCTTAGCTATATTTTGTCTTTGCATTCGCACTGTACTAAACGTAGTTTGAGTGTGAGAATCCGTGCGCGGGCAGTAAATTACTTACATGCCATCCTCTGTCAGCGGCTCTGGTGTCGTTGCTGTGACCTCTGTAAGTGTGTTGTTTGTAAATGTTATGCTGAAGGTCATGTGTATATAAAGAGTGTGGTGGTGATGGCGGCGGTACGGTTGTATAATGTTGGAAGTGTGTGTAAGTTCGAGTGAAGAGGAGTGATTGTTACACACTATAAACATGCGCAGTTGAGTGTGTGTGTGTATTAGTGGGTGTGTGTGGGGGTGTATGTGCAATATTGCCATACATAGAAAGTGATGAACGTCTACTAATATCTGAAGCGCTAGATAGTGATAGACATAGATAGAGTTGAGTGTTTATTGATGGGTGGGGCGTTAGATTCTGTTTGATGTTCTCCAATAGCCTCTCTTCTCATCACATGACCGAAGGAAAGCTGTTTGTCTCTTCCTTATTGTTGTATATAGTGTTCTAGTTTCATTAGCCTGTTTCAGGCAGTCGTTGTTAGTTACTCTGGCAGTCCAAGGAATTCGCAATCATTCGTCTCAGGAACCACAGCTCTGTTGCTTCTAATTTCTTCTTAATTTGTTCATTTACATTCCAATATTCACTGCCATACAGCAAAACTGGTTCTACATATCATTTCAGCCCGCTCTTTCTTACATTCAGTGATAGCGACTTATTGCATAAGAAATTCTTCATTCTTTGAAAAGCGGCTTTTGCCAGCCCTATTCTGCTCTTAATGTCTATTGTACATCTTCCATCTGATGTTATAAATGCCCCTAGGTATCTAAAATTATCAACTTGGTTAAGAATTTTCAATTCTATTTCTATGTCACATTTTGGTGTCACCATTTTCTTTGATATCACCATTGCTACTGTTTTCTTGATATTCAAGAAGAGTCCTTTCCTTGCAATCTCTGTTACTACAATGTCCAACAATTGTTGTAGGTCTGTTGAATTATCCGCCAATGTGTCATCTGCATAAAAAATATTTTGCATATCCTTTACAGGACATCGCTGTCAACATCAGCATTTTTCAGCTGATTGTTGATTTCTTGGCAAGATTACGCTCAGTAGTTTGCCATTGCTTTCTGAGAGGCCGGCTCCATACTCTCATAAGTCACTGGCGCGACTCGAACCACTTCCAATTCTCATGCGCTCACATCAACCACGAGAGTATTAGGGGTTACGGAGAAAGCTGCTAACCCTTCGGCCAGGGAGACCGGCGTCATCTGCATAGCATATATTATTTATATTACAACCTCCAACTGGTATTCCTGACATCTCTTTGATCTCTCCCATTATAACTTCGCTATATAGGGAGAAGAGATCTGGTGGCAAGACACACTCCTGTCGTACTCCTAGATTTATCTGTTCGTAACTACCCTCTTTATTTCCCATTTTAATTGCTGCTACTTGGTTCCAGTAAATACTCTTTATTATTCTTAAATCTTTCCCATCAATGTTGATATCTCCTAACATTTTAATCAGTTCATCATGTTTTACTTTATCAAATGCCTTAGTATAATCTATGAAGCACAAATATATGTCTCTCTGTTTCTCTATTGACCTTTCTATTAGTGTCCGTAATGTATATATTGCATTGTTTGTGCCCTTTCCCTCCACAAATCCATACTGTTCTTCACTAATTTCCATTTTTATTTTCTTTCTGGTTCTTCTCATTATGATTCTGAGTTGAAGCTTAGTGATATGATCTATGAGATTAATTGTACGAAAATCTTCATATTCAATTGCTCCTGGTCTTTTTGGTATAGCTATAAATTTAGATTTCAGCATATCGCTCGGTAAATATCCACTGCTGTAAATATCATTCAACATTTTGGTTAATATATCTACTCCAAATTCTCCCAATACTTCTAATTCTTCTATTGTGGTTTCATTTGGCCCTGCTGTTTTTCCTTTCTTCATATGTTTTATAGCGTCTGCGATTTCTTCTTTTAGAATAGGTGGGCCTTCTAAGTTACTTTCTTCTGTTAATTCTTCCCTTTCTCCATTATATAATTCTCTTATATACTCATTCCACCTCTTCATTATAGCACCTTCCTCCAATAATATATTTCCTGTTTTTTTATTTCAAACACCGTGTAATTATTCTTATTTTTCTTCCCGTGAGCTCACTGATTTGTCTGAGCATATCTTTTCAATCTTCAATGAAATTTAATTCAATTTTTTTTTTTTTTTTGCACTGTTCGTTTAACAACTTTCTTTTGCCTTCACACATTTATCTTTTATTTATTTATTTATTTATCTTAGAGTATTCTTATTTATCATTTTTACTCTGTTTTCTTTTGTCCATCAACATTAAGATTTCTTTATTCATCCATTTTTCTTAACTATTTGGCTTCTCTCCGGTAATATTTCTTTGCTAATTTGATGAATGGCGTCCCTTAACATTTCCCATTGTTCATTTATACTCTGTATTTTAGCTATTGCATTGTACCTATTTTTCACAGTCACTCTGTATTGTTCTTGAATTTCTTTATCTACTTTCAGAATCTCTTTATTAAGTCTCACGTTCTTAACCATTTCTTTTTCACTCTCTTTAATCCTACTTTTATTTGTCCACATAGTGACACATGATCACTATTACAGTCAGCACCAGGCATCGTCTTTACATTAATTAAAGCATTTCTGAATCAATTATTAATAAGTATGTAGTCAATTTGGTTGCGTATTTTCTTATCAGGGATTTTCCATGTGTATAGTCGTCTTTTATGGTGTTTAAACCATGTGTTCCCAATTATCATATCATTGATATTTGCCCATTCTATTAGTTTTTCTCCTCTTTCATTTGTGGTACCTAAACCATAATTCACCACTACATCCTCTATTTTCCCCTTTCCTACTTTTGCATTAAAATCTCCAAGTATTATTTTTATTTCTTGTGATCCAATTTGAGCCATCGCCATGTCTATTTCGTCGTAAAAGTGTTGTATTTCTTCATCACTACTGCTAGTTGTTGGTGCATATACTTGTATAATATTTATATCTATTGGTTTGCCTTTGATTGTGACCATTACAACTCTATCTGAAAACACCAGTATCCATTAATTGATTTGGCTGGTTTTTTTTTCATCTAATATTATTCCTACACCTTTTTCATGTGTATCCCCTCCATAATAAATTATTGTGTGGTTGTTAGCTATAGTTTTGCCCGATCCCTTCCATCTAATCTCACTTACGCCTAGTATATTCATTTTCATGCTATCCATCTCTCTTAGAACATTGTTCAACTTTCCTAGCTCATTTAATGTCCTAACATTCCATGTTCCTACTCTAAATTTGTTTATCTTAGTTATTATTTTGTCATCAGTAGCTGGATGATGGTCTGGTGTCACCTGTGGCTCATGACTGTCCCTACCGGACGAGGATGTCCTAAGACAGCCATTAACGTCGTTCACTAACTCCGAAATTTGTTTTGCCATGAAGTCTTGGGAAAATAATATGGTGGTTTCCCCCTTGCCTTCCACATTCACATGGGGGTCTTTTACCTCTACATTTGACAACCATTTCCGAACTGTTAAAAAAAATCCTTCCGTTGTTAAGGATAAATCAGGTGAACAAAGAGCGAAACGCATACTTGCAATTCATCATAACGTCAGTAATACCCGCAACTACATCACATTGTTTACCGCGCCTGTTTACCTACACAATAAAACGAAACTACACGACGCTTTAATGTTTTCCCGCAATTAACAGTAATACTAAACCTCCTGTAAGTTGCCTTTCTTTGACAGCTCCACCAGATATCATTTCTCCAGCCAGATGGCCTTTCGTAAGTTTCTCAGATCTGCTGCATCGCACCTTGAACTTGACATTGCCTTGTTCTTCTTGACCTTGACAGATTTGGCATCTCCTAGCTGGGAACAGAAATCTGTTGATCTCTCAAATCTGATTAGGCAAGATTGCTGTTAATATGTTCCTTCCACTGCCGGAGAGAACAGTGACGGGAGGTTCCTGGAAGACGCGGCAGGGGTCTAGTAGCACGAAGATGGACACACAAGATTGTAGACACCTTGGGCAGGCGGTCGCAGGAGGCTGGAGAAATAACCAGACTTTATTTCTCTTTGCATTTTACTCAGAAACCACATTTCGACTGCTATTAGATGTTTCTCAGCTTACCTGCCTATTGTTCCTTTTTTTCTATGTAGCACTTGAACACTCTTTTTACTAATTGCAAGTGACAAAGTTTTAATGGTCAGTATGTTTTCGATCTTGCAAAAAGCTGCCTTTTTCATGGTCACATTTCATGACTCTTTATCTCAATACCAGGTAACAAATCTTTTGTAGAACTTCACTCTTATCACAACTCGTGACATGACCATCGATTCTTGGCTAGTTCCTGTCACTAAGGACCCTTTCCCATGCCTTGGGGACAGACTGGATGGGTTAAGACAAGAACCGATATCACTCGGAACATTTCCTTACGCGCTCAGTCACCTTTGACAGCCATTGAAGAGTCCCAGTTCCAATGGTACAAGTCGCAGTCTTATTGTGTGTTCGTCTGGCTTTCTCTAGGTGCATTGACCAGATCCTCTGGTCACTCCAGACAGCACCATTCTCTCAAGGCCACTTTGATTTATCTGTTCTTTCCATACAATACACATGATCTCAAGTTGCTATGACCACACCTTCCTGATCTTATTCAGACCAGTCACTATGTCCACCTACTCGTTTGCCAACACACCAGCATGTCCCGGAGAAAAAGTCAATCAGCTGCTCCCAGTCTTTGACTTTTAATTGAAACCCGCCACTCTTCAGGAAGCAGGCACTCCCTATCTCTTTTCAGCATGCACGGTGAGTACGTTGCACTCACGACATGTTCGTTATGCTTGTGCTCCAGCTATCGGAACACCATCACATTCATTCTTAGACTAGATGTTGTGGTATCATATGACAGGTTCTCCTGCACTTAACACTGTCCATTACACCATGAAACCCTAGAAGGTGTTGTGTCTCTTAGCATAATGGCGTAATTGATATATAAAGCTAGCTCCATATTTTTATAGATCAATCTGCAATCTTTGAGTGTTAGGTAAATATCACGCAGAACTTAGAAAATTTGGTGACAGCTGGCAAGATCGAGGGGAAGAGAACAAGGGGAGGGTAAAGAAGTATATACCTGGATTCCTTGACCACGTTGTATGGTCTAAACAAGAACACTGACTTGATCCATGATTCTGGTGATCGAGTGACATGGCAAAACATGACCGTCCACGCTTACCGGGAAAGGCACACGATGATGATGAAATATCACGCCGATCGCCTTTACTTCCCAGAACATTTCATGGTATCCATTTTAGGCAGGGGACGCTGCGGAAGCTTGGCGGCTAGACGCCTGCTTGCTGGCACGACTGTCATGGCTTCCACCGACAAGGGAGGAACTCGTATTTTCGCATTTTCTAAACTGATCTTTTACAGTTCGAGATTACTATTAGTGTTGGAACTCTTCGCTGGCTGCTGAGGATGGGGACGGAGCGCTTATGGGAATGCCCCAAATGCTGTGATGTCGGTTCCTAAATCAATCAATCAATCAATCAATCAGTTCCAGATCTACACAGCCTAACATAGGTACCAAGAAATGTCTTTGGAAATAAATGTCCATCTTTAATGTCCTTGTTGCATATAAAAGAGTCCTTTATTTCATTTTTTGCGCTCGCTGGCATTGAACTCAAGTGTAGTCTATATACACTTTTTCTAGCAGTGATGGACTGAATTTTGCGTGTGGTTTAGCGAACCCACTCCGACATCAGAGGCACTTGTAATTTACGTCCCCAAGTCAAGGACGATAGGTCAACATTTCAGTCCAACAAGCCGGTGTAGAAGTTGAACCCCTTACCTCGCATCAGCACACCGGATGTTTAAGAAAAAGCATTCTTATCCATTCGGCCATGCTGGCCTCTTTACTTATTTATTTTATGTTGGGCCGACCTGGGAGCCTAGGTCAATTTTTTGTTTAATTGATATCCGCCTGAAAGGACCTTGGAACACACAACCACTGGACCAGTATGCAAGCCTGCTAGCCACTGCGCTACAGCTCCCCCACTCCCCACCCCTATTTCCCATGCCCCACATACTTTCATGTCCATGCTGTCTTTAAAGCCCTGTATTCCCCATTGCGCTATAGCTCTCCCACTCCCCACCCCTATTTCCCATGCCTCACGTACTTTCATGTCCATGCTGTCTTTAAAGCCCTGTATTCCCCACCATTTGTTTGGGGTATTGTCTTTTTTTTTTTTTGCGTCTTCTCGCTTTAAACACAAGCATAATCCATACACGTGTTACTACCTCTAGTGCACTAGACGGATGTTTAGCCTGCGGATTAACTTTCCCTATTACCAGTGTCCCTCGCCAACAGGCAAACCCACTCCGTCATCTGAGGTACTTGTAATTTATGTCCCAAAATCAAGGACGAGAAGTCAACATTTTAATACTAACCAGTGTAATGGTTGAAGCCGCTACCTCACCATCAGCACACAGAAAGGTTCAGAGTGGGAGCTCTTAGCCCTTCGGCCATGTTGATCTCCATTGTCTCTTCTGATAGGAATCATCTCATTTGATCTTTATGAAGTACCGAGACATTTGATGTGGTTTAATTACTTCAGTTTCCAAGATATAATACTATTCATGGGTCATTTGCTTTCGATTTTCAGATCTTGTAGGCCATCTCTATTATTTGATGATTTTCATGTGTATCATGTGTGTGGGTCATCTGCCTTCGATTCTCAGATCTTGTAGGCCATCTCTATTATTTGATGATTTTCATGTGTATCATGTGTGTGGGTCATCTGCCTTCGATTCTCAGATCTTGTAGGCCATCTCTATTATTTGATGATTTTCATGTGTATCATGTGTGTGGGTCATCTGCCTTCGATTCTCAGATCTTGTAGGCCATCTCTATTATTTGATGATTTTCATGTGTATATAGCAACAGTTGCATATCCTTCACAGGACGTAGCAGCCAACCCCAGCAATGTTTGGTTGTTTGTGATTCCTGGGTAAGTTTACGTTCAGTAGCTTGCCATTGATTTCTGAACGGCAACAGTTTGTCATTAACTGTCATTTACTGCCAATATATTACCAGCGGTGTATGGAAGGGGGTTTTGAGTCTGAGGAATTAAGTCCGCCTGGCTATTGCAGTCGCTGCGAACTGTGCATACATATATCATATAAATGCTCCAAAAATAGTTCTTTTTCAAGTTGAGTGAAATAAGGTAAAAGGCAATTCCATTTTCAATGCATTAGAAGGTATGCGAACGGACTTTCACAAGAGTTAAATCAATGCAACATGGCACTAGGTGCCCACCTCACTTTTCGTCTTCTTTCTTACCTTCCATCATCATGCATATAATATAGGGTGTATTTGTAATGACTGATACAGCGTTTGAAAATATTGCTTGTCAAAGTTTTGTATACACCCTCTGTAAAGTTCATGCAACATAATAGGTAAATACAAAACTTGGACCAGCAATATTTTCAAACGCTGCGCAGTCATTAAAAATATACCCTATTTAAAAAAAAAAAAGTAGATAGTCAAATATTAGTGGTTCCCTAGCTTTCCAAGCAGAGGGCCAAATCTACTATTTTCGGTAGTTACGCGGGCCACAACGTTATACAATTATAAAAGTCGTGCAATATCATTCTTACCTTTCTTAACTTTCGTCAACAAAATTCTAAAACTTTAAAGAAGGCAGACAGTGTCAGTACTCCACTGCGGCAATTTTTTATTTTAAAAAACATTTTGTTGTTTAATTTTTTCTTTTTAAATGAAAAGTCCATTTAACAATAAATTTTACATCAGTTTCGAAAACTCGCTATTAATATACTCGTATATAATTTACAATTGTAACTGTTCTTCATAACCAGTTACTTAAGTTCAGATGCCTGTTTATCAATGTCTGGGCACAAATCTGCAGGCTTGGCCATGGGATGGGACAGCACTTATTTGTATTTTCCATGGGACAGAGCCATGTCATAGCAACTTGATCTACGTGAGAGCAACCCTTAATTTCTTTTTTAACCCTTTTAATCCCTTTTTATCCTTTTATTTCTTTATATATTTATATTTTTAATATATTTTATTTTTTGATCCTCCACCAAACAAAGCACTTAAGTTTGATGACCCCAGAAACAAATGCCTTGAGGATGAAGTCACCATGTTTCAAAAATTTCGGCAACCAGCTTCACAACCATTAAATTATTGGGGAAACCGGAACTGAGCGGAACTGAGAACTCAGCGACAGTTACATTGCAGGGTTTCGGAACACATTCCGAATTGGTTGGACAAGATACTACACACAGAAGATGGTAGCCTAGGCAGGCCGACACACCGGAACAGTCCAGCTTCATCGGTCGGGAGACATGTGCTCGAGAGCGGTCACGTGGTTGAAAGAAACAGTGCCTTCCGTGTGTTGTTCAACACACAAAGTAGTCGATTGTTAAAGTTTGCTGAAGCTATAATAATCAACCTTCATAAGCCGTCCTTGTGCAAGCAGAAAGACATGTTAGTCAGTTTAAAATTACCGTGGTAGACAATCGAAATTACTGTGCGAACATGTGTATATTTCAGTTTGAAGGATTTATCTAGTTAATTCACGTAAGTTGTGTGATTTCTGCAGTATGTACCTGACGAGATGCAGCAAATTATGCCAGGCAATAAATCGTGAAATCTATTGTTTGTGTCTTCGTTATTCAAATTCATCACGGGAAAACATTGTTTTGAATTTAACTGTAAAGTTTTATTTGAAAAATCCTAATTTCAATACAATACTACCGACTCTGCTAAACGGTTGTAACAGACGACAACATGGCGTCTTGCACACTCTGATTGGTCGACAAGGCTGGGATATGGGAACTTCATAACGTTTCGTTGGGAACTGAGCAGGCACATTCGATAATATCTGAGCATAACAACCACGAGCAGAGTAAATCATCGCAATCTAACGGGGCGCTCAGAATGCATTTTTGAAATTATGAAAATATGTTATATTAAATAACGAGGCCTCGCGTGCCACTTTCTGACAGCTGGCGGGCCACAAGGGGCCAGCGGGCCGTGGTTTAGGAACCTCTGTCTTATATATATATATATATATATGGTAGTCATGTTGTTTATAGGGTAAGGGTCTCTACTGGTCTGTTCAAGAAAATCCAGTTCAGCCACGAACCACATTATCTCTCATCTGTGACTGGTCTGAACAAGAACGTCCAGTCGCGGCATTAAATTTGCTGTCTCTCATCTGTGACTGGTCCGATTATGAAGACCCAATTCTGTCACGAATTCTCTTGGTCACTTCTGCGTTTGCTTGGCACGGCCGTGAACATTCCGTCACAGAAGTCACGCTGTTTTGAAACTTCCTACTCCATGCATACGCTTGCTGGACTGACAGGCATGCAACACCATACTGGACCTTCATTCGCCGAGGAATTTCTATAGGTTTCACCACTTCACTGATTAAAAATGGATAACGGAACACCGTTCCTCTTTGGTGCATGTAAAAAGTGAGCGGCCATCTTTATACTGTCCTTATGATGTCACCATGTTCGTCTGCATTGTGATGTAACGTGCTAAACACTATTGAAATTCTTAACAACAATATTGACAGGCTACAAGACAATGACATGGTTATTGCAATTTCTGTCATACTTTTACGGCTTTCATTTGAAGCCCCCTAGTATTTCCGCCTCATATACTTGTTATAAAATTATAAACGAAAAACACACAATAATTTATTCGGGGGGGGGGGGGGGGGGGGATGCACACGAAAAAGGAGTAGGGCTAATGTTTGATAAACAAACAACCAAATCAATGAATGGTTACTGGTGTATTTCAGATAGAGTTATTATGGTCAAATTGAAAGGCAAGCCAATTGATATAAATATTGTACAAGTATACACACCAACAACAAGCAGTTGTGATGAAGAAATGCAATATTTTTACGATGAAGTAGACATGATATGTCTCAAATTAAATCAGAAGATATAAAAATAATAATAGGTGATTTTAATGCAAAATTAGGGAAAATAAGATTGGCGGATGTAGTGGGGAAGTAGGGTTTAGGTACAACACATGAACGAGGAGAACAACTAATAGAATGGACAAATATCAATGATATGATAATTGGAAACACCTTGTTTCAACACCATAAAAGACGACTTTACACACGGAAAAGCGCTGATAAGAAAATACTCAACCAAATCGACTACATGCTTATTAATAAAGGTTTCGAAATTAATTTCGTTAATTAATGTAAAGACAATGCCGGGTGCTGACTGTAATAGTGATCATGTACCACTGTGTGTTATAATAAAAGTAAGACTGAATAGAAGAAAAAAGTGGTTAGGAACATGGGACTTAATAAAGAGGTTTTAAAGAAATTCAAGAACAATATAGAGTGATTGTGAAAAATAGGTATAATGCAATAGCTAAAATACAGAATATAAACGAACAATGGGAAATGTTAAGTTATTCCATTCATTAAACGAGCAAAGAAATATTACTGGAGAGAAGCTAAAAGGCTAAGAAAAAAATGGACGACTGAAGAAATATTAAAGTTGATGGCCAAAAGAAATAAGAGTAAAAATGATAAGCATGTATAGAATGAGTTAAATAAAGAAATAAGAAATAATTATGTGAAGGTAAAAGAAAGTTGGTTAAATGAACAGTGCAAGAAAATTGAATTAAATTCTGTTAAAGATACAAAAAATATGCACAAACAAATCAATGAGATTACAGGAAGAAAAATAAGAATAAATACAGGTTGTTTAAAGTCAAAAACAGGAAATATATTATTGGTGTAAGATGCTATAATGAAGAGGTGGAATGCGTATATAAGAGACTTATATGATGGAGGCATTTGATAAAGTAAAACAGGATAAACTGATTAAACTGATGAAAGATATTGTGACATGTTAGATTGATTGACAGAGGACCTAGTTTGTAGTGTTCTCTGGAGATATATCTTGAATAATAAATAACAAGATAAAGGATATGATTTAGCACGTTTTGTCTAGAGGTCACTCAAATGAGCTAATCATTCCCGCAATAGCCTTTTTGGAGAACCATTTTTCTTTGGCTCAAACCCCCACTGTGAGACCACTATGTATCTACACAGAAATTTATATAAGAAGTAACTAGTTCACCCAAGGCCAGAGAAGATCTGAACTATTAGCCCCTGCACAACTGAGGATCCATCTCACTCATTATACTGTTGACAGTGTGCTGTTCGTCCGTCACATTAGATCTCCTTTCTTTATTTTGTCAGTGTGACCTATATCAGTTTTGTCCAATTGCTTTGGGACTGTAGGATTCAGGGTTTGTAGACAAACTCAACAATAACTGTACATTACATCTGTTGGACAAGACATCTACATGACAGTTTCTTGACAAAAGTGGGACATACATTCACAAGGAATTGTGTACACCAGCCATTGTACAAGACTTACATCATAAGAGATACTTGACAACATCTATACAAGGACTTTTCACAATATGTATAATCAATCACAGCACTTAAGACAGTCACCAGAGACAACACTTGACAGCAACTGTACAAGAAATTCACTGGGGACATGTACTTAAAACACTGATTCATTAATTACACAATTTATTGAGCTGATGGTGAGTTGAGTGATGACCATTGTTTCATCCCCTGGCATGTCAACACGTCAATAATTACATTGAAGTTGCATAAAATATTCCACACATGCATGTTGATAAACAAGATACAACACCTCCCCTTTTACTCCACCACCCAATAACTAACTCTCCTCCTCCTCTCTAATATCTAACTACACCATCCCGTTACAGTATCTGTATCTATCATCATTTCCTGTCTCTTGGGAATTTAGGAAATCCTATCCATGGGCAACTCAAGGAAGAAACTACTGTTCTGGGTCTGTTGAATCCTTTTATCATCAGCATTGATGTTGGACAAGCTCCAGTTAGCAGCTTCCCCAGAATAAGCTTCATGGCAGATTCATTCCTCTTGAAGACAAGATTTGGTATGATGATATGGTACTGCATCTCACGGTTGATCAGGCTGTTAGTGAAGGCTGTCACTGGGTACTTCAATAATGACATACATAATGTCCCATACATTGCAGCTACTCACTTAGCCAGATCAACTTCCCTACTGTTCAATCACATTCTTCAAGAATCACTGTGTGAGCATCCGGCTGGATATTTTCTAAGGGTGAGTCTTAGATAAACAAACACTCCAAGTTACCCCACAGTTTTCTATGAATGTAATTCATACTACACGACTTGCTGTTAGTCTCAGTTGACCCTTGACTGACTCAAAGATCACTGTCCAGTTCACCACATTGGTAGTGCTTCAGATTGTGTTATGCTCCCATTTGTGCATTCAGCTGTTAAAGAGCTGAGAGAAAATTCTTCTTAGATTTTCCTGCCTTTTGATAGGGAGTCACTTCTGGATCTAGGACTTCTGGTTAGAGGTCCCAGATGATATATGGAAGGCTTCTCCACCATCCTTTTTGTTCTCTGTTGATATACAAAATGGCACAACATCTCTTCACATGTGTTAAAAGATAATGTTATCATACATCAACATACACAGATTGAGATGGGGAAGGTTAAGGTGGGTGTTGTCCAAGCACACCTCTCCTAGTTGATGATGTAGTGAATTTCACTGTGATGTACTGTGGTAATCACAAGACCATATGCTGAGACAGGGTAGCTTAACACAATTACAAGCATTTATGTGGTCTAAGTTCCACCATGTTTGAACCACAGTAGACCTGGGCACAAGGAGGACTAGACACAATACAGCAATCATTGTGACATAGCAACATGGGACAGGCATTGTGAAGGGAAATGGAAAATAGGCATTTACAACTGCAATATGCATTATGTATTAACTAATGGCATTTACCCAATTAGCAGACCAGACATCCATTCCAATGGCTGTGATGTTGGTGCATGAATGTCCTATTCCATATACACTTACACAGCAATGCCAGACCTCACCCTTTTTCACCAGACTTGTCTCACAGGTACATCATCATCATCATGTGCTCTTTCCCCACTGAGTAATTTTCATGTCTACTACAGTAGGTAACAGAAGCTCAATTGCATACGCAATTGTTCACATATGCACCAAAGCACATATGTGGAAAACATGTTTAGTCCTTGTAAGTTTGCATGAGCCATACATTATATTCAGCCAACTAAGACACAGGTTCACACACCTATTGTCCTCTTAGGAACTAGTTTATATGAACCTACCAACAGTAGAGGTACCCGTGTAATGCTGCAGAGAGAAATGGTATTCTCTTGAGCGTAATCTAGCCACCAGGCCATCACATGAACTTTGCAATTCTGGCGTGCCATCACGTCCCGCCTACATATTGAGATTGAAGCATCTTTCCTTCTACTAATGTGAGAGGCTACTTATCAAAGCACCAGCTCATTCACTCCAACATTCTCAGCGTTTTACAAAGGAACTTGTACATGTTTACATCACCCATTCTAATTCAGACTGCCATATGTTAACTCGCGAGAGCAAAGGTACAGTTGATTTAAGAATGAGTCATCCTAGGCATGAAGAATGCACAAGGGGTTTGGGTTTGCGAATTTGCATGAGTGTACTATACATTCATCAAGCATACGCACCCAGTCACAACAAGGGATTGATATGCACTTGGAGTATACAGCGTGAAAGACATGTCAAGGTTGAAGAAGCAGTATCCAGAATACTGGCGCACAGAAGTTAGGTTTTCCACTTTCACATTTTATTCATAAAATACTCTTATATTCTTCTCTTTCGTTCACTAGGCATAATCACAACATTTAAGTATGTTTTAATGTGGTACCTGTTATTCCAGAGAACAATATATTATAGAATCTTTAAGGGCATTTTTGCGTCATCACATCACAAACTAGCGACTGCTCCTGGTGGAATCCCCGCTCAAACTAATTGGATATTCTGGCCCAGTGAACAGCGTGGGCTGCCACGTACTAGCCAATGAAAAGACAAGCGCATACCGCTACCCTCCCCTAACTCGTTCTGGAACATTCGATCTAATAATAGCCCTTTTATCTGGGATGGTCCCCGTTCAGACTTAAAGTATTTTTATGAATGTGTCGGGCTGGGAATGGGGGTTCTGTTCCATCATGTTACAGATATTAACATTGATGGGAAAGATCTCAAAATAATAAAAAATATTTACTGGAACCAAACAGCAGCAATTAAAATAGGAAATAAAGAAGGAAATTATGAACACATAAAGTTGGGAGTAAGACAGGGATGTGTTTTGTCACCGGATCTCTTCTCCCTCTACAGCGAAGTAATAATGAGAGAGATCAAAGAAAAGCCAGGAATAATATTTGGAGGTTATAATATAAAT
>JACEFZ010005116.1:350000-507434 GCA_014155875.1 Cepaea nemoralis
ACATCAGATCAGTCCGCTGATCACAGCAAAGATAGACCACAGCACGTTACGTCAGAACAAGTACGTCTCACCCGTTGCCGGAACCATCCTGCCGGATACTGCTTTGCTTCTGTAGACCTCTGGTAATCCCATTTCATGAACATGAGAAATAGACACCGGTGGTATGAACAGTTACTTATGGACCGGATTCACTCTACACAATGTCCGTTCCTAATGTTCTCTAACCAACTGCACAAGTTCTTTTCTAGTGTTTACACAGTTAGTAAAGTTAAGTGTTAGTCGACAGATCATCCTCGTTGCACATCGAACCATTCAGTCCGCAAGTGCTAATTACTAATGTTAATTGTTACTGTACTAGCACTAGTTACTCTTAACCGGTTCTCGGTTCGTTACCACTGTTTAATGCTGTATGGTGCAACTGTAATCTTCACTATGTTGGGTGAATCAACCTCCCTCTAGCTTTTAATCACGTCTGTAAGCAATCTTTATTGATTGCCGAACTGGTGTTCTTCCGACTGGGATTTTCTTCCTTCCCAAAACTTTATTGAGCTTCCTTGGATCTGGTAGGGAACCTAGGATAGAAACAACACACCTGGTGATAGTACTAGTTCATGATTCTTTCGGCTGAGTGTAAGCCTATCACCTTGCCTAATGATCGTTAGCTAACTAGACTTAGTCATAGAGCAGATTAGCTACCCACCTAGAATCGAATCAGGTTATGACAAAGAAAAAATCAGCAAACAGAATGTGGAACCCCTCCCACAAGGGACACCTACGGGAAATCCCAATTATCCCTCATTACTCAATTCTCAACTAGTAAAGCTTATCAACACTTCACTAATCTATTCTAGCTAACAGAGTCAAGTATCACTTCCCTACTCTAGCTAGTTTCCACTAACAGTGCTAATCATCACACTATAGTTTAACAAGGCTACTGCCTAAAGTAATTATAACGAATATATTATAATAGGTTATACCTTAAATGGCACCACTGCAGTCCTATCAATCATATCTACATCTGCCATTATAGGCACGTGTAAAATTAAGTCACTAATTAACACACGGTAGATATTATTTCCACTAGGCGCTGCCGTGCCCTGGCACTCTGACTAAAGCATAATTTCAAGTCCTCCCTAGCTGGTCACAACTAGAGTTTATATGGCAAACTACCAAAGTTGTCCACGTGACTTTATCCTCTTCTCCCCCACACAGGTGTTATTTGGACATATCAACCATTTGCAAGGATCTATTTTTCCGGGCTTAAATCCTGTCAAAGTTGTCAGTAATTGTTAAGATTCTCAAAACAAGCCAGCGAATTTTATGACGACTTCCAACAACAGTTGCAAATAACCCCGTCAAACTCTTCATGTTCCGGAAACCAAGAATTGACATATGTACTGTTTTCTCCCTACTAAGTACTTCCGTTTTACATTCAAATGTAGACAAACTAATCAAGGCGATGCCAGGACCTGTCACCATCAACACCGACCGTTCCAAATCCGTTATAGATGTACACGTGCAGCTACAAATATTGTCCTGAGATTTTGACATCCGCGGTGTTTTTCCAGTTAGTAAAATAATGGTGCTGAAAATACACGCCAAGCAAACGTCGGGAATATTTATCTGTTTAACTCATGGCAATCTCGCGACATAGGCCCCCTCTTAAGAGAGTAGTCCATCTCACTCTCCTCCACCATGAGTTAAATCCAGATAATTCATTCCTCTTCTTCAGGAGCTGGGTGTCTTGACAAGAAATCCGCTCCAACATTTTCCTTCCCAGGAATGTACTCTACTGTGAAATTATACGGTTGAAGTAACAACGACCACCGCATCAAACGTGCGTTGAGCTTCTGAGAAGTAGCCAGGAACATCAGGGGCTGATGATCCGACTGAACCCGAAACTTAACTCCATACAAATATGGCTGAAATTTTTGCACTGCCCATACGAGGGACAAGCATTCTCTCTCGACGGTTGAATAATTCCTCTCCGCCTGTAGAAGTTTCTTACTTGCGTATGCCACAGGTTTCAAAACCGAAGCATCGTCTTTTCCTTCCTGTAACAAAGCGGCTCCAATTCCAATCCCACTCGCATCCGTTCTCAACACAAATGGTTTGGAAAGGTCAGGGAGCTGTAATACAGGTTTGCTGACCAAGGCCTCCTTTAACTGACTATAGGCATTCTCACATTCTGGTGTCCAAATGATTTGATCCGGGAATCCCTTTTTCAAGGTTTCGGTCAACGGAGCTCCCAGTTCCGTGAAATGTGGGATAAATTTGTGGTAGAACCCACACAACGAGAGAAAAGATCGCACATCCTTCTTCGTTTTTGGCCTTGGTGCATTTCTGATTTTCTCCAGGTTCTTCTCTTCTGGAACAATGTGTCCTGGAGTGATGGTGTGACCTAGAAATTCCAGAGTCTGGTAACCAATCATGCACTTGGTTGGACGAGCAGTAAGCCCTGCTTCCTTGAGCCTATTAAACACTCTCTCCAAGGATTGTAAGTGGTCATCCAGGCTGTCACTGGAAATCAGAATATCATCCATAAATGAGATGATGGACGGATCCTGTAACGGATCTAGTAAAGTCCTCATCATGCGTGTAAACACACTAGGTGCATTGCTAAGTCCAAAGGGCATGACCTTAAATTCGTAGTGTCCACTGGGTGTACTGAAAGCTAACAGTGGTCGAATCTCCGGTTTGACTGGTATCTGATAGTACCCCCGACTCAGATCCACCTTTGAAAAGTACCGAGCCTTATGGAGCCTAGCGAATAGCTGAGTTGGATTCGGCAAAGGTTCCACCTGAAACTGTGTATGACTGTTCAGCAGTCGGTAATCTATACACAACCTGTGTTCTCCACTTGGTTTGCGTAACAAAACTACCCCCGCATTGTATGGGGATGTGGATGGTGCAATCACGTCATCCTCCAGCAATTTTTTTATTTCCTCCTCCAGGGCCTTTTCTTTAGAGAATGGCACTGGGTAAACCTTCTGACGAACCGGCTCCTGTGTGGTCAAAGTCATCTCAAACTCCACCAACCTCGTTCGTCCAGGTTTATCAGTCAGTATCTCCTTATGAGACTTGAGAACCTGGGTTATCCTTTCCCTCTCCTGGGAGGTCAGATCAGGGTTCACTTGTACATCCTTATAGGTTTCCTGGTGTACTAAGGGATATTCCCTGCCCTCGCTGGTTCCCACTTCTGTCTCCACTGCAACTGCCATTGCCATGAGGTGAGCTGCCTTGTCTCCGGGTCTCTCTTCGTATTTCCGCAAGAGATTGATATGGAAAATCTTCGACTTTCCCCGGATCCGGATCTGATAGTTGGTTCTGGATATCACCCTTTCCACGGGAAATGGTCCTTGCCAACCTATCTCCAGTTTGTTGTTTCCCGTTGGGAGTAGCAACAAGACTTTATCTCCCACCTCTAGAGATCTTTCTTTAGACCTACGGTTGTAGTAAGCCGCATGTCTTTTCCTGGCCTTTTTCAAGTTTTGATTTGCCAGAGTCCATCCCTTGTGGAGTTTTTCTTTCAGTTCCTCCACGTATTTGTAGGATGAGATCACTTCTTCTGACGTCCCCTCTTCAGTCCAACTCCTCAACATGGCTTCCAACGGTCCTTTGATTGGACGACCAAACAGCAACGTAGCAGGTGGTAGTCCTGTTGAGCCATGAGGAACTTCCCGATAGGCAAAGAGTGCTGCTGGGATATATTCATCCCACCTATCAGGTTTTTCCTGCGCTAATTTCCTGAGCATTGTCATCAACGTGCCGTTGAAACGCTCTACTTGTCCATTGGCTTGAGGGTGGTAAGGGCTGGTATGTATGTGGTTAGAGTGAAACACCCTAAATACCTCCTCCATGAGTTTTCCACAAAACTGAGATCCATTGTCCGTCAGAATTTGATCCGGAAAGCCTAATCTGGTAAAGGCCTCCATCAGTGCGTCCGCCACTCTTTTCGAGTCAATCGTGGTCAACGGTATCGCCTCACCCCACATTGTACAGCAATCCACCATTGTAAGTATATACATGTTCCTCTTCCTAGTCCTGGGAAGTGGACCCACGATATCGATGGCTACCCTCTCGAAAGGAGAGTTCATGATGGGCATCTCACCCAACATCACCGGTGCTGTCCAGTGTTTCGGTGCCACCCTCTGGCACTCAGGGCATGACTTCACATACCGACGCACATCATCTGTCATTCCCGGCCAATAGTAGTGGCAGGAAATCCGCTGCATGGTGGCGGCAATACCCATGTGTCCACTAAAGGAGATGGTATGCCCCATATGAAGAATCTGGGACCGATGAGCTTTCGGGACGACCAACTGACCGTATAGGTTGTCTCCCCTTCCTGCTCTCCTGTAGAGTATCCTATTCTTCATGTAGTACTGCCCCCGTCCTGGTGGATCAGCACTTTTCTGCAGCTTTTTGTAGCAAGGACGTAAAGTATCATCCTCACTCTGGGCAGTTCGTAGCTCCCCCGGCATTGGGTTAGTCACAATTGCGTCTGCCTCTTCCGTTTTCGCCTGAGAGCGAGTCTGCATTGCTCCCATATGAATAGGCTCCCTGGGCATTCCCAGAAAGACATACCGGCAACCTAGGATGACTGGAAAAATGGGATCGGTCAATACAGCGGCCTTGATGGTGCCGGTGACGTACCGTGACCGAATCTCCACATTAGCAATGGGCAACTTCATGACTACAGCACTCTTCTGTGCAGGCTGTATATCCAAGGTTTCACCTGTGAATTGTTCTGGATGTACTAGATCCGCAGAAATCACGGCCTCCCCGTCCAGTCCTGTGTCGTATAAACACTCCACTTGACGACCGTTAACCTCTACCAATTCCACTACAGGTGGTTTTTCCTGGTCTGGAGTCTCTTCCTCGGTCTCGACCTGTTCGGTGGGCTCCACCTTAGGTTTTCCTGAGCACACGACGAATTGAGTGTCTCCTGACTTTCCCCTGCAGTCAATAGCATTGTGCGTGTTTGACTTGCATTCGTTGCACCATTTCCCTGTCCTAGATTTTCTATTGTCGGACTTGAATGAGCTCTCCTGGTGGCGAGCTTCCTTGTTGACCTTGGCATTTTCCGTGACAACCTCCTTGGAAGTCACTTGACATGCTGCAAAATGAGGGTTCTTAGCCTTCGATTTGCAGTCCCTCGTATTGTGAGAGGGTGACTTACAAATTGAACACCACTTCTCCGACCACGGTCGTTTAGGTGTAGAGCTTGAGGTGCTCTTGCTTCCCTCCTTCTTCTTCTCTGAATTATCCTCTGATTTTTGCACATAAGGTTCCCACTTTTTGGTTCCTGAGTTTTTGGCTTTCTTCTTGTCATGTTTCTCTTGACTTTTGGTGTTGGTGGAAAGGTTTTCCCCTGCCTCCCCATGTACCTCGACGAACCGTTCTGCTAATTTATTCACGAGGTCAATACGTTCCGCTCCTTGTTCTCCCAGGAACGTCCTGAGAGGTTTAGACATTTGCTTCTTCAGCTGGTCGACCACCATGAGCTCTTCCAGACTCTCATAGTCATGTGCGAACCCAGCCAAATCCATCCACTTATGGAGATAAGATTTAAGACGCAAACTGTAGGCGGCAAACAACTCTCCCGGTTCTCGTTTCGCTGCTCGAAATTTTTTCCGGTAGGTATGCGATGTAACCTCGAATCGTTTCAGCAGAGCCGTCTTTAACTCATCATAATTGTTCTCATGTCCTGGTGGCAGGCGAGTATAAACCTCGTATCCTGTCCCGCGTAATCCCTGGGATAGCTTAAGATTCCATTTGTTACGCTCCAGACCCATAGCAACTGACATAGCCTCGAAGCGTTGAAGGTATTGGTCAATCTTCTCTTTGTCCTCCTCGTAGACCGCTAAAGGAAACTTCATAGCATGGTACCCATGTCCACCTACTGGTGTTGATCCTGGGATGGAGGAACCTCCAACTGCTCCCTCAGTTTCTCCATTAGATTGACTCTTCAACTCGAGTTCCCTCATCCGGTACTCGTGCTCCCTTTTCTGTGCTTCCTGTTCAGCTTCTAATTTCCTAGCTGCTTGCTCAGCTTCAAATTTCCTAGCTGCTTGCTCAGCTTCCAATTTCCTAGCTGCTTGTTCCAACTCCATCCTTCTCAATTCCAGCTCGGCCTTTCGATCATCCCTTTCTGCTTGACGATACTCTCTCTCCACTTCCTGTATGTAATCCGTTAGAGCAGACCCCGCCAATCCCATTTCTTCCCCCCTTTCCTTTAATTCTAACGTGCTAAGTTTAGGGGTGGCCATTATACAGAGAGGTAAGCTAGCAGGTCCAGTACAATATAACTGCAAATTACTATACCGATATATGAACAAGTACTATAAATCTCGATATTACCACACACAGTACATTCACTCAGTGACAAGAGTAGAATCAGGACCACAGACCTATGCAGACGTGTGAAGTGTGAACAGGTAAGATATTAATCCTAACCCCTATCCACATTCACTCTAGCTGGATTCTCCAAAATGATATCTCCCTTTTATAACTAAGGATCCCGTGTCAAAAGACCCCGTTGTCAGAAGATCCCCCTGTCAAACGTTCCTGCTTGCAGGAGATCTCGCTGTCCAAGGATTCCGTTTACGGGAGATCTCGCTGTCCAAAGATCACGTTTACGATAGATCCCACTGTCCAAATATCCCGTTTACGAGAGATCCCACTGTCCAAATATCACGTTTACGAGCCCCCAGTAATGTCGTGTCCTCCTTTAAAGTGTCGTCCCTGGAGTGAGGAGATCCGACACCCACATTATAATATTATTTTTTTTTTCCCCCTCAATATTCTGGAGAATCCACCAGCTTCCGTCCAACACACTCCATCAGCCTATGGACACCTTTTCCTATCACTCTCACACTGTCGTACTATGCCCCTTCTCATACTTCCCCAACGCAACATACTCAACAACTCTTACTTCTAGAAATTAATAAAGATTAATTTATTAAAATAAAAGTGTAACGTGTATGAGACGTGTATGCGAAGAAAATGTGTGACGTGTTCTATAAAGTGTAGAGAATCTGACTCTCAGACATCAGATCAGTCCGCTGATCACAGCAAAGATAGACCACAGCACGTTACGTCAGAACAAGTACGTCTCACCCGTTGCCGGAACCATCCTGCCGGATACTGCTTTGCTTCTGTAGACCTCTGGTAATCCCATTTCATGAACATGAGAAATAGACACCGGTGGTATGAACAGTTACTTATGGACCGGATTCACTCTACACAATGTCCGTTCCTAATGTTCTCTAACCAACTGCACAAGTTCTTTTCTAGTGTTTACACAGTTAGTAAAGTTAAGTGTTAGTCGACAGATCATCCTCGTTGCACATCGAACCATTCAGTCCGCAAGTGCTAATTACTAATGTTAATTGTTACTGTACTAGCACTAGTTACTCTTAACCGGTTCTCGGTTCGTTACCACTGTTTAATGCTGTATGGTGCAACTGTAATCTTCACTATGTTGGGTGAATCAACCTCCCTCTAGCTTTTAATCACGTCTGTAAGCAATCTTTATTGATTGCCGAACTGGTGTTCTTCCGACTGGGATTTTCTTCCTTCCCAAAACTTTATTGAGCTTCCTTGGATCTGGTAGGGAACCTAGGATAGAAACAACACACCTGGTGATAGTACTAGTTCATGATTCTTTCGGCTGAGTGTAAGCCTATCACCTTGCCTAATGATCGTTAGCTAACTAGACTTAGTCATAGAGCAGATTAGCTACCCACCTAGAATCGAATCAGGTTATGACAAAGAAAAAATCAGCAAACAGAATGTGGAACCCCTCCCACAAGGGACACCTACGGGAAATCCCAATTATCCCTCATTACTCAATTCTCAACTAGTAAAGCTTATCAACACTTCACTAATCTATTCTAGCTAACAGAGTCAAGTATCACTTCCCTACTCTAGCTAGTTTCCACTAACAGTGCTAATCATCACACTATAGTTTAACAAGGCTACTGCCTAAAGTAATTATAACGAATATATTATAATAGGTTATACCTTAAATGGCACCACTGCAGTCCTATCAATCATATCTACATCTGCCATTATAGGCACGTGTAAAATTAAGTCACTAATTAACACACGGTAGATATTATTTCCACTAGGCGCTGCCGTGCCCTGGCACTCTGACTAAAGCATAATTTCAAGTCCTCCCTAGCTGGTCACAACTAGAGTTTATATGGCAAACTACCAAAGTTGTCCACGTGACTTTATCCTCTTCTCCCCCACACAGGTGTTATTTGGACATATCAACCATTTGCAAGGATCTATTTTTCCGGGCTTAAATCCTGTCAAAGTTGTCAGTAATTGTTAAGATTCTCAAAACAAGCCAGCGAATTTTATGACGACTTCCAACAAACAGTTGCAAATAACCCCGTCAAACTCTTCATGTTCCGGAAACCAAGAATTGACATATGTACTGTTTTCTCCCTACTAAGTACTTCCGTTTTACATCTGCCATTGTGATCTCACGGCTTCCATCTGCATTCAAATGTAGACAAACTAATCAAGGCGATGCCAGGACCTGTCACCATCAACACCGACCGTTCCAAATCCGTTATAGATGTACACGTGCAGCTACAAATATTGTCCTGAGATTTTGACATCCGCGGTGTTTTTCCAGTTAGTAAAATAATGGTGCTGAAAATACACGCCAAGCAAACGTCGGGAATATTTATCTGTTTAACTCATGGCAATCTCGCGACACTAATATATGTGTCACTTTGCCTGGAGTCTTTGTGAGGTACAATATAAGAATGTATCTCTGTTGTTTCCCACCAGGATTTCAATTTGCCTTTATTGTTTCGTTCTGAATTGCCATAATCTGCTGCAGTCGACATCCTTCCTATCTACTATACCGGAGGTCGCTACACGTCGCAGTTACTAGGTCATAATATCTTGTGACATTAAGAACTTCTTGATTCGAGTTTCGTACTCTTATACATCTCTTCCTGTAAGTTTCAATATCTCTCTCCTTCGTTTTATCAGTGTATATCTCACTATATCTCTTTCTATGTTCTCTCACCATCTGTGTGTATGTGTATGTGTGTGTGTGTGTGTGTGTGTGTGTGTGTGTATATATGTGTGTGTATTAGTGAGTGTGTTTGTATAACCCTTTAGCCACAGTATAATTTCGCATTGGAAGAAAAACGATCATATTTCTTCAATGTTTGCAACGGAACACGTAGATGCTCTGCTTGTATATGTTAGGAGAATTTCTGTAGGCTCTGAAAATGGTGGGGAAGAAACATCTTTCAGGAATATTACCTTGGAAAGATCACAGATGATGGGTATAAAAGGTAAGATAAATATGATGCGAAATGTGAGCTTTTGACCTCAAGAGCTGAGTTATAGAGTATCTGTAGAGCAAGGAGATCAAATTCAAAGGGCTAAGATTTAAAAATAACATATCCATCTTATATGGCGATATCTAACTTAAAACCGAATGTCACATGTTGTTCTCATCACAAACTAGTATAAAGCTTCTGAACATGCGACATCTGCATTCCACATTTGTGACATGCTCATTAACTAATTTATAGACAGATAATGTGATGTTTTCCCATGACTTACTCATCTGAATACCTAGTTTGTGACCTCCACCTTTAACTGCAGTTTGCGGTTGTCAGCATAAGTGAGTGTCTAGTTCTGCTCAGAGTTGTCTGTCCACTTATTTTGACAAATGAATGTTCTGTCCTGCTCAGAAACAGAACACTTATTCCGGCTGTCAGCACAAGTGAGTATTCCACTGGTTTAGATACAGAGCTGCCAGATTTTTATGACAAGTGAGGGTTCTGATGCAGAGTTGTTGAATGATGTCGGTGGATACTCAGACGAAAGAACTGTCTTTGCCACATCTTTGTGTTTTGTCGGTCCCCTACCCTAGCAGGCACCGTCGAATGTTTTCTTTTAATATAGATAATGCTATGATAGTATTTTTCATACTCGTCCAGATTGAATATAGTGTTTTAATTCATTTGCGTAAATATTTCCTCCTTTGAATATTTCTTTGATGAGTCTCACTGGCATAGAGGTATCATTCCCACTACAATCCCTTTGGCTAGACCAAGCATGAATGTTTTTGCGCATGTCAAATGTACAAGTCCGCTTTATTCATTAGACCATCTAGACTTTGGCTTGGGATCTGTTGACAAAACATATTTAAAACTCGTGAAGGAAACATTATCACCAGAGGCCTAATCTCAGCCAATGTTTACATGCTACGTTGAATCATGACCTGATTAAATTCCTTATTTGCCCTTCCGTAGAGAGTACCATCTTGTTCACCCTATTGGTTTCTGTGTATGGAGAGTAGAAGTAAAGCCCTGCGTCATAGTCCCCGTGAAGATGGTACTTCGGTACCAGGTCGGATAGAGTGTCTCTACACAAATCTCACTGCGAATAATTTCAGGGCCCTGATGATCTGAACGTCAAAGCATTGGACGTAAGAGTTAACACTCATTCTTCCAAAGGGTTCACGAAAGCACCAAACATCCACAAACAAAGCAACCAAGCATTTAAGCAACCAATAAGAAAAGCCAGCAACGAACAAATTACACAAGCAATCAACCAATCAACCAACATGCCAAGCTAGTAAGCATTCATGTATCCGACCAACTAAATTAAACAAGCAAGCAATTAAGAAAGGGACCGGCTAGCAAAGCAACAAAGCACCCACCAACAAAACAATCAACTAGCCAAGCAAGCACTCAATCAACCAAGCAACCAACCACCCAACAACCAAACAATTAACCGAATCAGCCAAGCAAGTAACCAACCAAGCAAGCAACTAACGAAGCTAGTAAGCAACCAAATAAGCAAATAAGTAAGCAACCAGCCAAACAACCAACAAGGCAAGAAAGTTGTCAAGCAAGCAAGCAACCAAACAACTAAGTAACCAGTCAACTAATCAACTAAGCAAGCAACAAACCAAACATGAAATCAACTAAGCAAGATGCCAAACAACTAAGTAAGCAACCAATCAGTTGTCTTCTCGCTTCAGGGGCTAAGTAGAACATGTAATGAAGTAATGTTATTTCCCTTAATATATTATATTAACTTATTATTTAAATAACCAAGTAAATTTCATAAACCGTTGGAAAAGAAGCACAATAATTCATGTACAAAACCAATGAACTATATAGGCAGTCAATTCAGCAGAATGTAAATAGCACATTTCACAAATGAAAATTCACATATAATGAAATCATCAAACCTAACTCTAAAATGAAAGTCGTCGGATTGTAGAGGTAAAAAAAAATTATGGTATCAGTTTTCCTCAAAATACCCCACACAGAAACGAGCACATAGTTTCCATGTATAGCAGAAAAGCCTGGGTGTCTCACAAGGAATAGGTTATGTACATAGGCTAATGTTTCTTTCTGAATCATTGTTATAATGTTAAAACATACATTATGTTTAATAAGTTGTTAGAAGCCATACTATTACCGCTTTTAGAATACCGAGTAGTAGTAGTAGTAGTAGTAGTAGTAGTAGTAGTAGTAGTAGTAGTAGTAGTAGTAGTAGTAGTAGTAGTAGTAGTATTAGTAGTAGTAGTAGTAGTAGTAGTAGTAGTAGTAGTAGTAGTAGCAGCAGCAGTAGTAGTAGTAGTAGTAGTAGTAGTAGTAGTAGTAGTAGTAGTAGTAGTAGTAGTAGTAGTTGTAGTAGCAGTTGTAGTAGTAGCAGTAGCAGTAGCAGCAGCAGCAGCAGTAGCAGCAGCAGCAGCAGTAGTAGCAGCAGTAGCAGCAACAGCAGCAGTAGTAGTAGTAGTAGTAGTAGTAGTAGTAGTTGTAGTAGTAGTAGTAGTAGTAGTAGTAGTAGTAGTAGTAGTAGTAGTAGTAGTAGTAGTAGTAGTAGTAGTAGTAGTAGTAGTAGTAGTAGTAGTAGTAGTAGTAGTAGTAGTAGTAGTCTTCCATTTTTTCCCTCAAGCGTCGAGGGGATGAATATAGGAGGCATCGCAGCGCCCGACGGGTAGCACTGAATAGTGTCATTCTATGTGATTGCACAATATCTGTACTGTCGTTAATCCATGTCTTTCTCGGCTGTCCTTTTGATCTCGTATCAGATCTTCTTTTATGTAGCGCCGGAGTTGGTAGTTGCAGATGTTGCATTCTAACGAGATTACCTTTCAATATATGTGGCAAAAGGTGTTTATCACACTGTCTGACTGATAACATAATTTCTTATTCGGTCTCGGATAGTCAAGCATTTAATCTCGCAGGTGTTGGTTTTGCTTAAGTTTGATTCGGATAATGTCAAAGTGTAACATTGATAGCATAAGGTTGGTTTGAATGTGTTGTTTAATATATCTGTCGTTTCGTGAGTATATGTATAATTTGATGATTCAGTATGGGTGTTATTTGATATATAAGCGCAATTGCTTTTTGTGTTTATTTTGCCATCTTCTGTGATCATTCTTCCAAATAATCTCAATTCATTTACTTGTTTTGGACGTGTACTATTTAACAATATATTTAACAGACCGCAAGGCGTTGATTTCGATAGTAAGGGGCATCGGCCGTTCAGACAGCAATGTCAAACTAACAAATTAAATTTTGCTTAAACCACAGACAGATAATAAACTCTGGGGTTGATTGCAATGTCTTGTAAAGGACATTCAACTAACGTGTATACTACACACAAGAGCGCGCGTTGATGTAACGCTTACGACGTCACCCTGACAATGGCATGGCCATGTTCGGAAAGGGTTTTGTGCCAACCCTCGTCATTCGCTAAGCAAGAGAAAAACTAGTCATCTATTCCTCCCAGCTCTCTGACCAACAAAAATGTGATGGTTCTAACACCTCATAAACCCCAAGCAGGTTCCTGCTATACTACTTGTTTTAGTTAATAGTACACATATATTTTAAGTGTGAGGTGAACTTTCGTAACATAATACTGGATGGTATCAGTTACATTGTCATTTTGCAATGGCTACCGATTAAACGAAACAGCGTGTGCTACTGACAGAATACGCAACAAATGTTACGCTTGTATATTTGCAATTAGACCATCATTTTTATGTCTGGCCCAACCTGTTTATTTTTGTTTATGTTTGGCTCTGAATCAGTTAGCGTACGAGTCCATGTAACACACAGACCAGATGTAACGCTATCAACTTCATATTCAAGGAAATTCATCTTGTCACCGTAGCGTGGTTTCTATATGAATGTCCTGTCTTTTAATGTGGTCAAAATAGTTGATATGATGTGTTTTATTTCTTCTATCGACAATACTTGCATTCACACCACATCTATAATCATTACGTTTCTTTATTTTTTTAAAAAAGTATTCTCTTAGTGAATTTACATACAGAAGCCGCAAACAGTATGTTGCATGATTTGTTGCCTGGCATATTTCGCGTATATTCGAACAATACCGGTGACTATGTGTTTTAAATCAATAACCTAATAGGAACATTTCAGTGTATAAAGAAGATCGTCGGACAAGGTTGTGTATTGTCTCCTGAGTTTTTCTCATTGTACGGTAAACATATAATGAGATCTACAGACAGTTTGTCAGGAATCCTAGTTGGTGGACATAATATAAAGAACTTTATAGGTTGATGACATTGTCCTGTTAGCGACAAGTCAGACGGAACTACAGGAAATCATAGATACAGAATTGTAAAAAGTGAAAAAAACGGGCCTTAGTTTCAATAATAGAAAGATAGAAGTCATGGTGGGATCAAAGAAACAGATTGTGCCAAAGTGCACAATTAAAGTAAATGGCCTTATTGTCGAGCAAGTGCAGAAATACAGACATCTTGGCACACGGATAACATAAGATGGAAGATGGATCACTGAGATACAGAACAGAATAGGACAAGCAAACACTGTATTCTATCAAATGAAGAACGTTTTGTGCAGTAAGTCATTGTCCTTGAAAGTTTAGAAAAAGAGTTCTTGTATGTTACATCGAACCAGTTTCAACATACGGCTGTAAATCCTGGACAGTTAGTAAACAGGCAAAAAATCCCTGGAAGCCTTGGAGATGTGGTTTCATAGAAGAATGCTGAGAATTAATTGGACAGCCAAAATGAGCAATCTGTACATTTTGAGGGAAGCTAAGTCGCAAAGACAACATATCACAAACATCAGAAAGAGGCAGTCATCGTGTTTTGACCACGTTATGAGAAGACAAAAACTGGATTATGTCGTGACAGCCGGAAAGATTTGCGGAAAGAGAGATAGGGGAGGACAGCGGCAGAAGGTTCTTGACAATCTTGTATTCTGGCAAGGAAGGGAATAAACACACGAATTGATCCATGCCGACGGAGATTTTGTGGAGAGGATTAATCGCCCACACCAGCCGACATGACAATGGATGATAATGATGATGATGATGATGATGATGATGATGATGATGATGATGATGATGATGATGATGATGATGATGATGATGGTGATGATGGTGATGATGATGATGATGATGTGCTTTAAGTGTTTCAGCTTAAGTATTATTCCTGTATCCACTTCGTATGTTATTTAACTCTGCAGTAAGCACCAGACAAGAAGCAGCGATATATGCAAGGCAATAAATCATGCAACATATTGTATGTGGCTTCTGTGTTTAAATGTCTTCATTGTCCATGAAACACGATCCCTTCTTAGGTAAATTCATACATACATAGGCTGTGTCTTTTAGTTATATAATTGTTTTCTCACTGTCCCTTCTTTACTGTCATACTGTAATGTTGATATTTGACCACATACATTTAAAATAAGAACCGTCAGGTGTACATTTTATGCCATTAACATACCTGAGATTGCTCCGAATGTTGTAAATTGTTAACATGTGTGTATGATTTGCTAGGGTCTAAACACATCACTTATGGAGTGAATGGTTGGATGTGCAATGAGGATGATCTATCGACTAACTAACTAACTAACTAACTAACTAACTAACTAGGGTCTAAACACTTTTATCACATTACTGCCTGCATGCTCAATATTTATACCCTGAATATATGTAAACAGATAGAGTGAAGGCCAAGACAACGCTGATGGGGACATAATAAACTTAAGATTTAGCACACAGTAGAGTTTTATTGTCTGAAAGAGAATCTCCAAGAATGTATACATCAAGTACAAAAACTAAACAATTAGAATAGCTGTTTGGAACTATATTATACGCCTTCGTGAGTATCGGTTGTATGGTTAAGTTAGTTGCATATCCTTTACAGGACGTCGCAGTCAACCTCGGCATTTTTAGCTGTCCGTGATTTGTTGGCAAATTTACGTTCAGAAGTTTGCTATACTTTTGAATGGACACCAACTCACGGCGGTCTGTTTCCTAGCCTCCCGCAGCTGTGTTTCGAACGTGGTATGCGGAATTGCGAATTGCGTCCGTAATTCCGTCACCACGGAACCGGCGGATGTATGGTGCTTGACTCAGATTTCATATTGTGTATAAACCAATGGGCAGGGGATTGGAGATGTGGTCTGTATCACACCTAGTACCGCTCGCTCTGATACTTCCGGTGTGCTGAAGCCGAGGTAGACCGTTCAACTCCTACACCAGTTAGTTGGACTAAAATATTAACTTCACGTCTTAACTTGGGGACGTAAATTACAAGTACCTCAGAAGCCGGAGGGACAGTGGTAAAAGGGAAAGCTAGCCCACATGCAAAAATCAATCCAGTGCATGGACAACGCTTGAGTTAATAGCGAGAGAAGGCAGAAAAATATGCCTAGTACATTTCTTGTGCCTGATTTTAGGCTCGGTCGACCTGAGCACCCGGGTAAAATTTAGACGTCCGCCTCGAGGGGGATTTGAACACATGACCGCCTAGCCGAATGGCTAAGAATGCCGGGTTTTCCCTTCGGGTGACCCAGGTTCGAGTCCCCGGTAAGGTGTGGATTTTGTTCTGTCGAGTGTAAAAAGAACACCCTAATCTGCATAGTTTCGCGGCGACTGCCCTAGCCAGACGGCCTTAATTCATCAGGCTCAAGACCCCCCCCCCCCCCCTTGCCATACACAGCAAGGTGGACAGTTTTCCTTTTGGGACAGCTCACTGATCCGGCGCACTTATCCTTGCTGCCATGCTGACCTCTACTGACCTCTTATTGAACTAGTAACTGTGAATGCACTTGGCTACACTCGGAAACATAGTATGTTATACAAACATTTAAGATATCCAACAACATTGGGAGCATACAACATTATAATACACCTAAATGTTATAAGGACATTCATACTTACAGTCCTCTTCTATCTGTATCCAACCACGCGTATCGGAAACTTTACCTCACAAGATACAATGAGTGGCATATATGTTGTCCCCAAAGTGTGATCTAGTAACACACACATATTGCACACACTAGCATGTATGTTAGAGTGTTACTGCGATGTCACCTTGCATACCTTGTAACCGGATAACTTACTTTAGTTAACATGGCGTCTGTTAACGGACTATCGATTAAAAAGAGAAAAAAAGCAGCTGTGCTACCGTGACATTAAATATACTGTTTTACTGGTTAATAAAGGATGGTTAATGGTATCAGGTATTGCAGTGTGGCTATGTGGCTCAGTAAACATTCACCTACCTTGCTTCGACGACTGTATGGTTTGATGCCATGTGAGGGGCACGCTCTTGATTTGAACTGACTAGCCTTGTAGTGCTGCCAGTTATTGATTATATACATACATATATATATATATATATATATATATATATATATATATATATATATATATATATATATATATATATATATATATATATATATATATATATATATATATAATAGATTTAGATTATTCTGGGAACAAAATCAAAATCTATGAAGATAACAGAATGCACAAAATTACAAATAGTGAAAAGGGTGAGTACTCCGATATAAGCCAATAAAATGTCAACACTGGGCTGGGGGGGGGGGGGGGGTGTTGCAACTACTAGTTGCTGAAATGATGAGCCACAGATTAGCAGTCCTAGTCTAGAAGATGAGTCCACCTGATGAATCAGCTGCTTGGTGTATTTTTCTGGATGTATTCCAGAATCCAATAACTGACTTCACTTCGTAAACCACATTGTTCTTCAGTTTCGGGTATGCAGAAGCATTGTCTAAATAGCAGGGTCAGAGGTGTCCCTTTTGGTAGAGTCAAATCTACGGTTCTGTTGATGATAAGAAGCGTGACTGCAACAGGAAACTGACCATCTGTTCTAGCACACTCCACACTAACGTCACAGTGTATTTCTGAACCATTAATATTGTACACACCTCTATTTTTAGTTCTGAAAGATTCACACCGACACTCGTCTAACAACAGGGACTTACTGCGCGTGGTGCCAATCGCCCTCTTCTCCCAAGCGAGGAAGGATCGTTGAAAACAAAACAGACCCTAATTTACAGACCTAATGGAATGGCAGCTCCAATTCTCCATAGGAATCATGCAGAAAACCAAAATGTCCCCATAGGTAATAGAACTCATGCAGTAGCTGACCAAGAAACTACAGCTGAAGACTTGTAGTACACTCATAAGATGCAAAGGTTGAAGTAGGACTAAGGTTCGGTTCAGGTAAGTGGCAATGTTGATAATAAATTCCTACGGAATTATTTGCGAAGGATGTCAAACCACACATAATCTATTCATGAGTCTGAGTATGATCGTAATCATCCGATTAGGAAATAACCAGCTATTTCTAGGATTTCGATTAACCTCTGAAACGTTTAGATCAGAATCGCGCATTTCAGATGTAAAAGAAAGAAAGACAAAGAAGCAGAAGAGGTAATTTGGGTTACGTTTATATGAATGTTTGCACTGAAACAGGAGTGAAATAGATGCTGTGGAGTTTCTTTATATGATACAATCTCCCCGTTTATTAAAGTATCACTCTCTTGTCTGTTTGTATCTGCTTTCAGATTCATCATCTCTATGTGTCTGGCCAGCTGGTATAAATTTTCATGTCTTTCTACACTTCTCGGCCCTTGATGCTATTTGATCACATCTGCTGATGATGTTCCTTCACCGTCTCATCCATCTAGCACAATTGCTCTTGGTCTCCCTGTGCCGCTTTTCCCACTGATCTTTCCAGTTGTTACAATATTCTCCAATACCTCTCTTCTCATCACATGATCAAAGAATATAGCTTATCTCTTTCTTATAGCCGTATGTATTGTTCTTGCTTCATTATTTCGTAAAGTCAATCATTGTTAATTACTTTGGCGGTCCAAGGTATTCATCCCAGGAACCACATTTCCGTTGCTTCCAAGCTTTCTCTGATTTGTTCATTAATGTACCACGATTCCCTGACATAAAAAACAAGTTCTATATCACATTACAGCACTCTCTTTCTTACATTCAGTGATAATGACATATTGCATACTTTTCATTTTCTGGAATGCGGTCTTTGCTTAACCTATTCCGGTCTTAATTTATGTCTTGCATCTTCAGTCATTCATATATCAAGACTTCCATGGACTCTGTTATTCCTTCTGTCCATCCTTTACATGGTCGGCCTCATCTTCTGGTTCCATTTGGTCTGTACGTGATTGCTTGTTGTAGTCTACTGTTAGCTGACAGCCTAGTTATGTGGTCGAACCATTTAACTTGCTGTTTCTAATGAAATTATAGCACAGCTATAACCCCAACTCTAGTCCTGATTTCTTTAATTCTTATTTTCTCTCTTCTTGATACATTGAGTATTCTTCTCTTTCTCAGAAATCTCATTTCCGTTGTTGTAATTTTTCTTTTCTCGTTTTGTGTGTTTGTTTTTGTCATTGTCTAGGTTTGGCATTGGTAGCATAGAGATGACAGGATGTGTTGTAGAGTGTTTGTTGTTAGTATCTGCTGATACGTGTTTGTTCTTTTGCATTGGTGTCATTTGTCAAATGAGTTCCATCCATCATGTTTCATGCCGGTAAGCGTGGGCGGTCATGTTCTGCCATCTCACTCGATCACCAGAGTCGTGGATCAGCTCCGTTGGGTTCCTGAGTTGGGTTCCTTTATTGCATACCACTGAGTGAACTAACAAAAAGACAATGAAGTTCATATAAGAAACAACACTGCAGATATTGACAAATGTAAAGCAAACGAAAAATTAAAACTGATGATGATAAAATGTTTTTCTGAGCACATCGGGGTTGAAAAAAGATAGAACCAGTTCAATTGTTATCTCACGTTGAGGCTTTTACTGCACAGTCGCATAACTGGGCACTGTGATTATTACATATGTCATTCAATTAATCTCAGTGGACCATTTTGTAATAATCTTTTCCTTCTAGGCGGTATGCCCAGGCAGTTCGTGAGAGTTAGATGCATATCTTTTAGAGGACGTCGCAGTCAATCCCAACATTCTTTGGCTGTTTGTGATTTCTAAGCAAGTTTACGTTCAGTAGTTTGCCATTGTTATCTGAACGACCGGCATTCATCCCATTTTTTATGAAAACCAAAGCAAGGCGTTTCGAACACGGTATGCGGGATTACGAATTGCGCCACAGAGCCGGTGAGAGACAACAACATAAAGACTAAAACGTCTTCTATCTTAGCATGTTTTGCTAAATCACGTTATGCGCAACGGAGTGGAAACAACACCACATGATCACTACTGCCCCTTGCTATGGCGTTGTAAAGGATACGCTGAGGCCATGATCAGGTAACAGATTCATTGCAGATATACCTCCGCATCACAGTTAGCTGAAATGATTCTCGAGCTTTCACTAGTCTCCCCAAAATCATACATATACATGATTGTTAGTTGTTTTTGCTTTACATGACGTGGCAGTTAGCCTCAGCATTGTTTTGGCTGTTTGTGATTTCTTGGCAAGATTACGTGTAGTAGTTTGCCATTGCTTTCTGAACGGCCGACATTCATACATTGTATGAAAAGCAACGCAAGGCGGTCTGCTGCCAAATCCCCTGCAATTGTGTTTCGAATGAGATGTGTGGGATTACGAATTGAGTCCTTAACCCCTCCGCCACAGAGTTCATGTTTAGGGTGAATTGAATGCCTTGTGTCTACAGCTGTGATGGTTGGCCCCTTACCTATTTTCATGTCCAAGAACCACACCTACCATTAATATTCTTTCTAAACCATTTTGACAGTTGATGTGGCCAGGTATTTCAGTTTCTGAGACATTATACTACTTATTAGCCAGTTGTTTTCGATGTTCACACCTTGTGGGATGTCGGTATTGTGTCCAGTCTTTATTTACCGTCGTCATCATCATCATCAAGTGCCATGCCAGCTGGCGTAGGCGTTCATGGCTCTCCACAGATCTCGGTCTTTGGTGTTCTGGATCAACTCTGCTGATGATATTCCTCCATGCCACCGTCTCAATCCAACCAACATCATTTCTCTTGGTCTGTCTCTGCCTCTCTTCCCCTCGATCTTTCCAGTTGTCACGATGTTCTCCAATGCCTCTCTTCTCATCAC
Source organism: Cepaea nemoralis (assembly GCA_014155875.1). Classification (NCBI taxonomy): domain Eukaryota; kingdom Metazoa; phylum Mollusca; class Gastropoda; order Stylommatophora; family Helicidae; genus Cepaea; species Cepaea nemoralis. The sequence goes on from JACEFZ010005116.1 coordinate 370,408, forward strand.
ATGACCAAAGAAATATGTTTGTCTCTTTCTTATTGTTGTATATAATGTTCCAGTTTCATTAGCCCCTTTCAGGCAATGGTTGTTAGTTACTCTGGCAGTCCAAGGAATTCGCAACATTCGTCTCAAAACCACATCTTTGTTGCTTCCAAGTCCTTCCTAATTTGTTCATTTACATTCCAGGATTCACTGCCATACAGCAAAACAGGCTCTACATAGCATTTCAGCACTCTCTTTCTTACATTCATTGATGGTGACTTATTGCATATGATACTCTAAATTTTCTGAAATGCGGCCTTTGCCTGCCCTATTCTGCTCTTAATCTCTGTTGTACATCTTCCATCTGATGTTATAGATGCTCCTAGGTATTTAATATTATCCACTTGGTAAGAATTGTCCTTTCTATTTCTATGTCACATTTTGGTGTTTCCATTTTCTTAGATATCACCATAGTTATTGTTTTCTTGATATTCAAGGAGAGTCCTTTATTTGCACCCTCTGTTACTACAATATCCAACAATTGTTGTAGGTCTGTTGCATTATCCGCCACCAATACTGTGTCATTATTTACCGTACTCAAGATTTATTTTAATGACGTGTAAGTTTAAGAACCTCGATTTTCTAACTCAAGTTTCCCTTTTATTTGATTAGGCTGGGTGATCATACCTAAGGAGCAATGATGTACAGACCAGATGGAAGCATTGGAAGAGGCGGACCAGGTAAACGATGGACGCAGGGAATAACAGAATCCATGGGAATATCGATACATGAAGTCCATAAGCGGGCACTCTCCCACTGCTTATACTTCACCTCGACACCGCAAGGTACAAGAGGAACATGATGAGTTGAGATGGGATGAGATCACAACCGTATCTGTTATGTCAGAAAATGTCTGCCTGTGGTTTACTGTCAAGAAAACTGCCATCTACTGCCTATAGTACCATGCGGTGTAGGACAAGGGAGATTTGAGCCTGGGGCATTAGGGCCGCCTGGCTAGTGCAGTCGCCGCAAACTATGCAGGTTAGGGTTTTCTTTCCCCCCCCCCACCCCCACCCCACCCCCGTCAGAAACAAACCCACACCTTACCGAGCCGAGGATCGAACCCGGGTTTCCGGAAAGAGACACACGCATATTGTTAGCACGTGCAGCCTGGGGTTTAGTGAGTTCACTTTCACAATTCACCAACATACCGGGTGGTGGGTTTGAAATCAGTTTCAGGCGATATTTCGATGGTAAGGAAATAGGCTGTTCGGAAAGCAATGACAAACTGAACGTAAGAATTGCCGAGTAAATCACAGATAGTCAATAATTACTGAGGTTTATGGTAACGGTCTGTATAAGGACAGGCAAGTAACTTGTATATTACCTCAGGGAAGATGCTTGTTCCCACAAGTGTTACTTTGATTCGTTTTACACTGAGGTGTGCCAATCATAAAAGTTGTTTCACATAGCGAGAGGGAAATATTGGAAGAGCTGGAAGAATAATCTAGACCAGTGGTTCTCAACCGGTGGGGAATGTTAGAGATTCCGGTGGGAGAGAGAGAGAGAGAGAGAGAGAGAGAGAGAGAGAGAGAGAGAGAGAGAGAGAGAGAGAGAGAGAGAAAGAGAGAGAGAGAGAGAGAGAGAGAGAGAGAGAGAGAGAGAGAGAGAGAGAGAGAGAGAGAGAGAGAGAGAGAGAGAGAGAGAATTAAGATTATTTCAACATCATATTAATACAAGAACCGATTAATTGATAGTGTTTTTTCTTTCCATACTTTACGGCTCTGTACTTCTCGCCCTTTTGAAATTCGTTTTATAACGTAAGTAGACCAGCAAATCACGTCTTATGTGGACGACTAGGCATGTTCTAGTATGTGTTGTTAAATTTAGCGTCCATTTTTACGCATACTGTGTAAGGATGGGAGTGGGGGATTTATAGGGAGGAAATACGAAATGAGGGTGCAAGGGGTGCATGGGCCAAAAAAGGTTGAGAACCACTGATCTAAACCAATTACTAGGCCAATTACGAGCTGTTCGTTTTAAAACTGACCATCGAAAAGAGTCGACAAAATGAAAATGAGCTCTCCAGACAGACCGACGCAAACCTGGAAAAGCAGTTGCAAGTATAGCAACATCATCATTACCAGCTAACATTACACGCCTCTCTAAAGAGAAGCAGTTCCAGCTAAAACATTACAGGTGTGTTAATTACAAATTGGAGCAAATATAGCAGGCTCATTTTGAAGCTGTTTTATGAATCCATGGCCAGCAAATCTTCTTCTTCTTCTTTGCGATCATCCGGAGTGTTTTTTTTTCAGATGTGATTGCGGTGTGTCTGTTATGCGCCCTTGGGCCGAAATCCGTAGGCCAACACAACCGGCTTTAGCGTGCTTTTTTGACCAGGTAGCATTCCTGGGAGACTCTCACTGTTTGCGGTACCGTCCACAACCCAGCTGGCCAAGTTGGAACGGGTTAAGACAACGGTCGTCCCTCAAAGGAAGGCAGGGACAGTCCATAGCATTTTCCGCCATCCAGGGTGGCTTCCATAATTGCAGGGCCGGCACATAGCGCCCTGCGGCTGGGCTCACCGAGGGAATCGTCACGTCCTGCTTTAATTCCTCACTTCAATATATTGGGCATTTCGTTCGCCCCGGGCCGTTCCTGCACAGACCAGACTGGTCTGCAGTCAATATCCACTCAGCGAGTTTTTCGGACTTGTGCTTGTCGTTGTGTCCGTCAGAGCTGTTCCAGACACGTCGGACATTCGGAAACTACCTAGTCAGAGCTGTTCCGAACAAGAGCGGCATTCGGAAACTAGGTAGCTGTTCCTAGCACGAGGGAAGACTACTTAGAGCCTTTCCGGTCACGAAAGACATTTCACTCGGACGTAATTGCGTAGTGCCATTTTTATTTTGCCGCCCGTAGGCTGGCACTTCCGGCTTCAGCGGGCATTTTTGATGAGGTTAGCCTTCCTCGGGTTTCGAGACTCTTATTTCGACTTCCACACAGCAAGCTTTCGCTTCGGGCTGCCACGTAATGGATTCGCAAGACAGGCGATCCATTTCGTGTCAACGAGACAATTTTCCTCCTTTGACTACACTCACTCCATGAGTACGGTTACAGACTATCTACGGAACGTGCGACCGAGGTGTTTTTCCACCTTTTGTACTCGCTCACGAGGTAAAGCTACATGTGCTGCCGGCTCAGCACCAACAAATAGACGCTAATTTATTTTCCTCCAAAATAAAGCAGGTTTTTCCGTACCATCCGAAACCTTGCCGTAGAGGTCATTTGTGTTCTCGAAGTAACGACCCTACAGTTCCTAGCCCAATTTCCAACCATTCTTCACCGCACCGAGGGCACTTGAGTATATTTTTCTTTTTCTATACTTTAAGGAAGCAATTTGAGGCACGTGTTGTCATTAGAAATATATTGTAAATTGTTCATTACTAACCACTTATAACATATTTTGTGTGGCTGGTATTTCATTGACATTTTTCATCATGTCTTCATTATTTGATTTCATTGATATGGGGATAAAATTACATTTGACAGGTGAAGAATTGACAAAATGGAGTGAGAATAAATACTCTGAATACCTACTAGTACAGGAGAAAGCTGCTGAACGCGATGAAAGAGCGGCTGAAAGAGCATTAAAACAGGCAGAGATGGCCGCCAAGCAAGTAGATGCAAATACAGCCTTAAAGCAAGCCGAATTAGAATTAGCTGCAAAGGCAAAGCAAGCTGAGATAGATAGTGAATTAAAGAAGGCAGAAATTGCAGCTCAGAGTAAGAGAGAAGAACTGGAGTTACAGTTGAAAATAAAACAACTTGACACTGAGACTGCGATTAACAAAGAGTCTAAGAAATCTGAGAGACTGGAGAAAGAAAACCAGTACAAGAAATATCAAGGTATTGTACGTAATTATACCTCGGGTGACTGCTTCGCAGCCTTTACCCAAAATTTTGAAACTTTAATGGAACATTACCAGGTTCCACTGTCTGAATGGAATATTGTTTACATGAGAAGTTTGTCAGGGGAACCTCTTAAAGTCATTGAAACCATCCCCAAAGACCTCAGAAAAGATTACCATTATCTGAAATCTAAGATTATGGCACATTTTATGTTAGACGAGGCAGGTTACAGAGAACAATTCAGTAAGTTGAGCCCAAAACCAACTCAAACGTTCTCTGATTACCTCTGCTTAGTCCGAGATATATTCACCAAATGGACTTCAGCAGCTAAAATTGACAAAAATTATCAGAAATTAGAAGATCTGATCATTAGAGACAAAATTGTATCATCTATTCCTTCAGCATTTTCTAAATTTTTGTTAGAGAATGAATGCACTAGTGTGGATGAGATTGAGAGACGGGGTTCGGCGTACTACACAGCCAACAAACATTGTTTTGCCACTGAAGCTACTGACATTAACTTTGTAGCAGCGGCTAACTATGACAAGCCCTACAGTAGGCAGAAACCTCAAAGGCCTACCTCTGAGAAGTTTAAGCATTGTATTTATTGTAAATTTTCACATAATCAGAATGAAATGTGCGATAAACAACCAGGATACCATACGTACCTATTAAACATAGTAAACAGACAAGATCAGGAGCGTAAATCCTTCAGAAGTTTGCGTAAATGTTTCCTCTGTAAGGCGTACGGACACCATCGAAAAGATTGTAAAGGTAGGCACATGACCAACAAAGCAAATGCCGCCTTGTTTGACAGTTCGGCGTCAGACGAAGAACAGCCAGAGAAACACCCTGTGAACTCAGCACAGGATTTTGACATATTTAGCGCAAATAAATGCTCTGTTTGTAACACCTTCTATGAAGATGGTATTTTAACATGCGGTCACGCCATCCCTATTGCCAATGAAGAAGCTAATTTGGTAGTAGATTCAAAAGGCAAGATAATAATCCATCACGGATATGTGAATGGCAAGGCAGCTACAGTCCTTCGTGACACAGGCAGTTCACTTATTGGTCTAAAGAGAACGTTCATAATGCCTACAGACTATACAGGCAGGCACGTAACATGTAGAACATTCTCAGGCAATATTGAGAAATACCCATTAGCATGGGCATATATTGAAACACCTTTCCTCACTGGGAAAGTAAAGTGTGCTGCATTAACAAACCCAGTGTGTGATGTAATTATTGGAAATTTACCAGAGGTGAATGATAAACCTCATGACATAACATCTCTATGTATTGATGATAACATAACATCACCATCCAATGTCTTTGAAAATGTCACACCACCTATTGATTGTATAGTAGCTAATGTAGCACTAAGTTCTCATGACATCATTGATAACATTGTTCCATCCCCATCTGATATCATTGAATGTGTGAACGCAGTAACGAGATCTACTGCTAGAGTGCAAGATGAAAGTAAGCAAACTGAGGCTATACAAATGCTTAGCCCAGAATCACTACCTACTAACACCATGAAGGAAACATTTGTAACAGCTCAAAAAGCTGATCCTTCATTGTCAAAATACTTTAATCTGATCGGCCAAAAGCCAAAGGTAACAAAGAATGCAAAATGGCATTTTGCTATGAAAAATGATATACTCACCAGGTATTACACCAAAGGTGACAATACAACAGAGCAAACTGTTTTGCCAACATATTATCGCAAGCAAGCCTTACATCTTGCTCACGATATACCTCTTGCAGGGCACATGGCATACGTTAAGACCAGATCAAGGTTATTGACACAGTTCCATTGGCCAAAATTTTGCAATGACATTAAAGAATATTGCAGAAGTTGTGACACCTGCCAGAAACTGGTAAAAAAAAAGGGAAAAACCCACAGGCAAAGTTACAAGTTACTGACTTAGCCAGTCGACCTTTTGAAAAACTATCTGTTGACATAGTGGGCCCTCTTAATCATACAACAACTAAAGGGAATAAATATATTCTAACTGTCATTGATCAATGTAGTCGCTGGCCAGAAGCGATTCCGCTAAAGAACATTACTGCCAATGATATAATGGAAGTTTTCTTCCATATTTTTTCTCGGATAGGTTTTCCAGATACTATCCAATCTGATAGGGGCACTCAGTTTATTGCCGCATCCACCCAAGCTTTCACCAAAATGTTGGGAGTGAAGCAATGTTTCAATTCCCCTTACCATCCTCACAGTAGTGGAATTGTGGAAAAATTTAACGGGGACCTAAAGCACATGCTTGCCAAAGTAACGCAAGAGCACCCCAATAACTGGGATGTATATCTACCAGCTATTCTTTTTGCTTATCGCGAGGTACCTCATTCTAGTACCGGTTTCTCTCCTTTTGAACTTATCTATGGTGCCAAACCACGCGGCCCATTAACCATTTATCACCAAATGTTAACTGATTCTACTCCAGTACTTAAACCCATATCATCATACGTATATGTCACATCATTGCGTGAAAGAATCATCAAATCTTGTGTTATTGCAAAGAATGCACTAAAACTATCTGGTGCTACTTATAGACAGTATGCTGACAAAGGTAACAGGACGATAACTTTGACACCTGGACAGGACGTTCTTCTTCTACTACCTAGTGACAGACACCTATTGACTGATTCTTGGCAGGGACCTTTTAAAGTGACGAGACAGATTTCACCTGTAGACTACGAAATCCTCATAAAAGACAAACATAAAATATTTCACATAAATATGCTAAGACCATACCACAACCGAGAAAACGAACAAGACGATACGACAGCTTGTACAGTGATAATAGATCACGAAGACGACGATGCTAGTGACGAGATTCCAACGCCTGCATTAGACACGACAAACTGCTTGAAGGAGATCACAATCAACCCAAAGTTGACTCAAGCAGAGACAGACAGTTGCAAACAGCTTAAACAGCAATACAACACCATCTTTTCCAACAACCCAGGACAAACAGAATTAGTACAGCATCACATCACACTCACATCAAACACACCCATAAAATGCAGACCATACACCATTCCATTACATTACAAAGAACAGTTACACCAGGAAATCATCAACTTAGAGAAAAACAACATCATAAGACGATCCCAGTCAGACTTCTCATCTCCAATGGTGATTGTACGCAAAAAGGACAATACAATAAGACTGTGCATCGACTATAGGAAGCTAAATAAAATAACTGTTCTAGATTTGGAGCCAATGGCAAACACTGACGATCTTCTGACAGAACTGACAGACGCTAGGTTCTTTACGACGCTAGACATGACCAAAGGATATTGGCAAATAGCAGTAGACGAACAGAGCAGACATCTGAGAGCATTTGCCACACCTTGGGGACTGTACGAATGGTGCAAACTTCCATTTGGGCTAGTCAATGCCCCTGCCACCTTCGTACGTATGACACGACTTCTTCTTGTAGACATTCCTAACATAATTTGCTATATCGACGACATCTGTGTTCACACAGAGACAATGACAGAGCACATTAAGACGTTACAACAGACATTTGAACGTATTAGACAGCACGGACTGACTGTAAAGCCTGCAAAAGTAGACATAGCCTACCAGGAAATAACTTTCTTGGGGTACAAAATATCCAAGGGCTTTGTCATGACAGACGATAAAATTGTGTCCAAGATACTAAAACTCTCACTTCCGACTACTAAGAAACAAGTCAGAAGTTTGTTGGGATTAATACATTATTACAGGCAGTTCATTCCTGATTTTTCCGAACTGACCGAAGTGTTTACTAATTTACTAACCAAAGACAAACCAGAGAAAATTGTAAACAACGAATGCCTACAAATTGCATTCCAAAAAGTGCTATCATATTTTTCTGATAATAGTTTGAATAATCTCATCCTCAAATTGCCCAACCTCCGTTTACCTTTCAGATTGCGTACAGATGCTAGCTCCGTGGCGATTGGAGCAGTCTTGTTGCAGGAGTACAACAACATACTCCATCCCGTTTACTTCGTATCCAGAAAACTAAAGCCCAGAGATCGGGCGTGGTCTATCCCTCAATTGGAAGCCCTAGCTTTAGTGGTAGGTATAACCAAATTGTCCAGATTTCTTCTAGGACGTCACTTTATCGTGGAATCTGACAGCAGCCCGTTACGGTTTATAAATTCAGGAGTACCCTCAAATCATATGGTAGCGCGTTGGTCTCTTACACTTCAAGATTACAGCTTTGAGGTTCGACATATTCCAGGCAGATCCAATTCAATTGCCGATCTTTTGTCCCGTTGTCCGACCGACCCAGTAAGCACCAATGTCTGAGTGCAGTATGTACAAATACACTCAGACCGACACAGCCAGTTATAAGTGAATTATTTTTTCCATTCACAAAAAGCTGTGCAATGTCTACAATATTGTGATAGGGATTAACCCCATTATAAATAGTGATCTTATTTTACTAGTTCATGTAGTGATTGTCCTGTATAATTGTGTAGTGTGTGGTAGAAAGCGAACTTTATTAATTGTATATACCAAAAACAATAACAGTGTCACATTCGCGCAAGTACTTACCTTAAGCGAACTATCCAAGTTAACAGTGACATCTGCGTGTGGATCATTCCATTTTAATGACGAGTATGAATGTGTAAACTGAACATTGACAGCTACTCCACTGCAGTGAACCGAAATCCATAATGTTCGGTAGTGAAACATCCAACATGAACATTCAATCGTAATCCAGAAGGTTTTGTGAAACATCGAACACATGAACTGTGAGAAAGGTACTTTCCGTAACTACTTCAAACTGGAACAAGTGTGTTCTACAAGCTTCAACATCAGCTGATTTTAATGTTCGTGTGTACTTCCGGATTAGTTAGAAATTTAGAGTAAAATTAGCAGACGACTAATAAAAGTTCAAATATCTATGACGATTCTAGAATCTTTAGGAATCTATAAAATGAAATACACGAATTGTGTGTTTATTTATTTATGTAGTGTAATCTTAGAATCATATCTTGATTAATGTATTCATATTACCGACTTTTTCTCGTTAATATGAAGAAACGTCAAGCGATGACACTAAGAAATAAAATAATTATTGTAAATTATTGTATTTCATGAATGTTAAAATTATTTCCCTTTCATTTATTTGTTATTACATCCTTACACAAAGGGCCATAATTTGAAATGTATATTCTAATGTGTTGTGTATAAATAGCCAAGTGTTGCCAGACTATTGACACAACAGGTAGACATCTACTAGCATGGCAGAGGGTTGCCGACATTGCAGACCAACACGAGAGCTACTGACCAAATAAGGGCAGGGTTTGAGCGTTTTATACGACTTATATAAAGTCGTATTTCGGTCTAGCTAGATGGTTTTTGTTTCAAGAACCATATTATTACGTTTTTTTCTATTTGCTGCGAGGTAGATGCGTGAAGCTGGAACTACCGATCTGACTGGGTCACTCATGCAATTGAGGTAATCAGCCATCGAGATGATGAAACCTGACAAGTGTTAAAGGTTGAACACCACATGTCGTTGAATGCAACTTCCATTTCTTATATATTTCTATGGCATATGTGTATTTATTTGTATTTTGATAGAAATGTACATAACAATAGAAGGGTCGACTCTGACAAGGTTTAAATATTAACCCATTATGTATATATATGATACATGAAAGATGACATCTTTCATGAATTTGCCGGGGGAGCGTGTCAGAGTCCAGAAAGGGGACGATGATGCAGTGACATCGTTACGCCCGCCAGGCGACTTAGCTCCCAGTAGGGACGCAGTAACTTCGTTACGCCGCCAGGCGAATAGTGGTTACCGGCCTGCAAGACTGCTGGCTGACAAGCGACCAGCGGTCAAGCAAGGACGACGCTAAACGCACGCATGCCTCGTGACGTCACCTGAGGTGAGAGGCGAGTTGCGAGTTAGCGGCAGACAGCTCTGGGACTTCGACTCGGACAGACGTGTGCAGAGAGAAAGGCGTTGTGTGGTATCTGTACTGAAAGTCGAGTGTCTGGACATCTTGAGTGAGACTTGTGAGCTGTATGTAAGTGTATTGAAGTATCGAGTATATATTGTTGTGATCATCGTTCTGTATTTGATATGTGAATAAATCCATAGAACGGTGTGTCGTTGAGTCTTACGTCAAATCACGTTGTACTTGTACTGTCCCACACTGTTAGGTTAGCGAGCCAAGTTTAAGACCCTGACAGTAGTCATATAAGTTCCCATTCCCGACTATCTGTCTGTCTGTCTGTCTGTCTGTCTGTCTGACTGTGTCCGGCTTCACCCAGTCCCTGGTGGGGAGCATCTCATTTAATTCATATAAGTAGTCATATAAGTTCCCATGCCCGACTATCTGTCTGTCTATCTGCCTGTCTATATGTATGTATGTATGTATGTATGTATGTATGTATGTATGTATGTATGTCTGTCTGTCTGTCTGTCTGTCTGTCTGTCTGTCTGACCCGGCCCGGCTTCGCCCAGCTCCTGATGGGGAGCATCTCATTTAATTCATATAAGTAGTCATATAAGTTCCCGTTCCCGACTGTCTGTCTGTCTGTCTGACCCGGCCCGGCTTCACCCAGTCCCTGGCGGGGATCTGTCTGTCTGTCTGTCTATCTATGTATCTATCTATGTATCTATCTATCTATCTATGTATCTATGTATTTATGTATCTATCTATCTGTGTATCTATCTATCTATCTATCTATCTATCTATCTATCTATCTATCTATCTATAGCCAGGGGATTTAACTTAAGATATAGCAATCCTACTAAAAGTTATGTCCCTTGTTTTATTTTTTCTTATGTTGAGTCATGTAATTACAAAATTAAATTTTAGTAAGTAAATAGATGATTGTACACTAAGAAACTATTACAGTTGGTTGAAAAGGAATGAAAAGAAGACGTGTAGAAAATTTCATCTCAATCGGATGGACCATTCGCGAACGCATAAAGAACGGACATACATACATACATACATACATACATACACACACATACATACATTGTGTTTTATAGATATAGACAAGAAGAAAGAGACAAAGCGCTTTCTTCGATCATGTGATGAGAAGAGAGGCATTAGAGGATATTGTGACAACTGAAAAGATCGAGGGGAAGAGAGGCTAGGCAGACCATGATAAATAATACTGGATGGATTCTTTTTCTTCTGCTGCGTTCAACCGAAGAGTTTTTTCGGACGTGATTACGCTGTGCCTGTTTTGCGCCGTTAGGCCGACACATACTACTTCTGCGGGTAATTGTTGACTGGGTTAACCTTCCCGAGTGTTTTGAAAGGCATTCCACTCTCATTCGGACGTCTTTGCGTTGTACCTATTTATTTGCGCCTTTCGGCCGACACATCCGACTTCTCTGGGTGTTTGTTGGCCGGGGTAACCTTTCCGGGTGTTTCGAGGGACTTTCGACTCTCACTATTGTGGTGTCGTCCATATTCCAGCTGGTCAAGATAGAACGAGCAAAGGCAAACCGGTAAACCCTCAAGGGAAGGCAGGAGCACATCATGGGAATTCCCTGCCATCCAGGGAGGCTTCCATAATTGCAGAGCCGACACATAACGCTATGGTACTGGGCTCACCCAAGGAATCGTCAAGTCCTGCGCATGGCTGCTTCACTTCCTAATTTCCGTGTACTGGGCATTTCGTTTGTCACAGGCCGCTCCCCCACGCAAACCAGGAGAGGTCAGTCTGCAGACGACATCCACTCAGCGACTTTCGGTTCGGACTTTCCATGAAATGGGGTTGCCAGCCAAGCAGTATTCCTATTCTGGCTTCTGTGTCGCTTTCTCAACTCTTACTGTTGTGGTGTCATCCCTATCCCAGCTGGTCCACCCAGAACAGCCAAAGACATCCCGGTCGACCCTCTAGGGAAGGCAGGGGCAGACCATGGGCATTCCCCGCCATCAAAGGAGGCTTCCATAATTGTAGAACCGACACATAACGCTCTGGTACTGGGCTCACCTGTGGAATCGTCACGTCCTTCACATGGCTGCTTAGCCTCACTTCCTTATATTGAGCCTTCCGTTCACCACAGACTGCTCCTCCAAAGACCGGGGGGACCTGTATGCAGATGACATCTACACAGCAAGCGTGCCCTTGGGACGCTTTTTCCTCCCTTGAGTAACGCTCACAGGGTAGACTGTAGATTAGGGGTGGCCAACCTTTTCAGCAGGCGGGCCAAATTTCAGAAATAATATTCCCTGCCGGGCCACGCACCTAATTTTTCTATTTCTTGTTTTTTTAATTTAAATTTTTTTTTTACATTGCGAATACAGCGTATACATTCATGTACACGTGACGTTATATTCTTGGCATGGTGTAGTAATCATTTGCTCCCATGCATACCAAACCATTTAATTTGAACTTTCACACAGCAGGCAATCTCATGTAAGCTTAGTTTCCTGCAAACAAGTTCAATAGTATTACTGAATCCCAATCACTCCCTTAATCACAAGTGCAAAGGATTTGTTTGTGGCGGGCTGGGCTGAGAACGGGAAAGCAGGCAACAAATAGGGGGAGAGAGAGAGAGCTGGGGGAGGGAGGGGGAGAGAAGGGGAAGGGGGAGAAAGGGAGGGCGCGTAGATTGGAATTTGTTTAGTTCGCTACACAGGATGGCAAAATTCCACCACTACAGGGATTTTACCTGAGCTGACTTCTGGCGATGGTCAACCCTCGGTCGACAAGACTACTGACTCACAAAGGACACCTTCCCATCGTGTCTAGTTTGGGCCAATAGACTCAGTAACAAAGAAGGAACATGTATTCAGTTATTTGGCCCTTTTCCCCCAATGATTGAGCTTAGTGGTACCCATTAGGAGTATAGAAATATATGTGAGAATGTGTGTTTGAACATGTATGTTATCAGTTATCAGTTATCAGTTGGGGTATCTTCGTTGCACTCCGGACATGTCCATAGGTGCTCAGATCCTCCCCCCAGCATATGCATCAGCGTCCGGTGGCTAATAGTGCCAGTTCTGTGTTGATTGACGAGGCGCTTTGTTTTCCCGATGTACCTCTCGCGTCTGGCTGTGCCGATTCTTACTCCCGGTCTTTCATCCTGGACAGCGATGTGGAATCATTGACGTCAAAGTCCTCTGTTCTCGCCATATCTTTAAGGACGTAAATAACATCGGCACGATCCATGGGCTGGCCATCTACAGGGGGTGCAGAGCCAGCCAGTTTGTCAGCTCGTTCATTTCCCTCGACTCCCGCATGTCCCGGGACGAAGATGAAGGTGACTTTACGGACAACAGACTTCCGCAGCGATTCAGTCCACTGTCTACGTACAGATCCAGCTTAGACCTTCTGAATCATGCTCATTGAATCACTTAGTACACACACGTTGGTATAATGCTGTGACTCCAGCCATATGAAAGCCTGTGTAACTGCCATCACCTCCATCGTCATGCTGCTCGTGGTCATAGAGTGGGCACCACTGGATTCTTGAACGGTTCGGCCCGCTGCACGGGCTGTAAATGCCCACGCACTTCTCTGCTGCTTTACAACAGATCCATCTGTATAGATGAGCACTTCGGGGCTAACTGAGTGTTCATAGATGAGCGCGTTAACCTCTGCATTGACAGCGGCAGGGTTCTGCTTTCTGCACCGTCTGTCGAGTGTGATAATGCAGGAGAAAGTGCACTTAAAAGCTGGAGGCACCGGCACCCATTCCTTGCCGGGGTTGATACTGGTAAGACTGCAGACCTGTCTGATGACATATTCCGCCCGACCCATCCATGATTTGCCCCTCTTTAGCCTGTCACCCTTTTCTCTGAATATAGCGTCATGCAGAGGGTGCTGCTCATCTGCACTTATTTTTAAGTATGCACGAGCTCTCCAGATCTTGATCCTGTGTTCCATTGTCGGGAAGTTAAGGAGGTATCTCATTGCTACACAGCTGGTGTCTCTCGTGCAGCCCAAAATGATGCGAATGGCTTCGTTTTGTACCTTTTCAAGTCTTCCAATCTGTGTAGGGCTGACAGTGAGGATGGCCAGGGCATACTCGATGCGTGAAAGCACAAGTCCTTGGAACAGAAGTATTAGCAGTCTTTGCTCGATATTGGCAGTATGTTATGACATGTATGTTATGTACTGTAAACCTGGTGGGAGTGACGCTTGCTTAATCAGCGAATAGCTGGGAGATTTTCTGTTGAAAAATCTGAGATAGTATGTGTGGGTGTATTGTGTGGTGATTGTCAGTGGCCGAGTTTCGACTAGACCATATTATGTTTCTATACTCCGCTAGTAGTGCTACGAGAAGTTTAGTGTGTTTGTCTTTTGTGGTTGTATGTATTGTATTTAGGAATATTGCTTTGTAAACGTCGGTTATCTTGTTTGTGTGTGTTTCTATTAACTGTTGTAATGCAGTCTCAGTGGCTGTGATTGTTGGGCATCCATAAAACAGATGGTCCTCTGTTTCCTGAATATTGTGTCTTCATAATTGGCATGGGGCTATTTGCTTGGATGTCTGTGCTGTCCTCTCTGTTGTCGGGGTCATATTATAAATTAGCCTGTATGTTACTTCTTTGGATTTCGATGTGATATGTTTGTTGTGTAAGTTAGTGAAGGTGCAGTTATAGTCTTTCATATAATATTTGTATCCTCTTTTGATTCTCAGATGTAGTGGTGGGGCTTGTTGTTTCACTAAATATTTGTATATCTGCTTGGTTGTCTGTTGTATTAAATGTTCACTGCCTTGAATTGCTTGCATACATGTTCTGTAGAAGTGCGGTAGTGTGCCGTAATATTGCGGTTTTGTTTTGTCTATTTTCTTAAGTTTGTGTAATCTAATTGCAATATTGTATAATGCTAGCGAGTGTTGATCTGGATGATTGATGATGCGCCCTATGTGGTTGATTCTTAATGCTTGTATTTTTGTGTGTAGGTCCTGTTAAGCAACTCCTCCTTTGTTCTTATCATGTATTTATGTCTTGTGCTTTATATTGTGAATTGTGTTGCTGAAGATGAATTGTCTGATGTGTTTGTTTATGTCTGTGATTGTTTGTTTTGGGGGGTCTAACACTATAGCTAAATATATTATTTTAGGAATGATGAAGGTGTTTACAATTGTGATTCTTACAAAAATTGATGTCTTGTACTTTAACCCATTTAGTATGTCTATAATTTGTTTTGTTAGTGATTGCCATGTTTCTGTATGTGTTTTTCTGGGGTTGGATGGAAATGTGATCCCATATATTTTCATGTTATCTGTGACTGTTAGATCCGGGGGGAAATCTGCTTTATTCCTCCACTTCCACAGACCCATTATTTTAGACTTCTGTATGTTTATTTTGGCCCCACTTCCTTCACCAAACTGTGTGAAGTATGTTCGTTATTTAAGTGTTGGTTGTAGGGAAGAAGGCGGTGTCATCTGCGTAAGCAATTAATTTCTGCTCCCCAGACCCTTGTATAAATGTACCTTTAATGTTAGTGTCCTGTCTAATTGCTTCTAAGAGTGGTTCTAGTGTGAGTACATATAGGACTGGTGATAGTGGACACCCTTGTCTGACAGATCTATTGATTCTGAAACTGGCAGTGAGTGAATGATTCACCAGTACCTTACTTTCAGGATTTTTATACAATATTTCTATCCACTGTCTATAGTATTGTCCTATGTTACAGTGTGCTAGTGTTTTGTGTAAGTATGAGTGTGAAATTCTGTCAAAGGCCTTCTCCTGGTCTAAGGATAAAAGGGAGGATTGAATGTCTTTCTGATGGGTGTATGTGTATGTGTATGTTGATGTATGTTTCTGTGTTGAACACTGCACTGTTGGTCTGGGTGGATGAGTGATGGCAAGAATTTTTTAAAATTTTGTTTGCAAGTGATTTTGCTAGAATATTGTAGTCTGTGTTTAATAATGAGATGGGTCTATAGTTTTTCAGTTGTGTTTTGTCTGTGTTGTCTTTAGGTATGAGTGTTATATATGACATGTTGCAAGTGTTCGGGAGTTCTTGTTTGTAAAAAGCTTCTTGGTAGACTTTTAGAAGTAAATTGCCTAGGATAGGAAAGAAGTGTTGGTAGAATTCTACTGTGAGTCCATCTGGTCCTGGTGTTTTGTCTTTTTGCATTTGATTGAGTGCATGTGTTATGTCTGCTAATGTAAGCTCTGTGTCTATTGTGTCTTTATCTATGTAAGACAGTTTCTTTGTGTATTGTAAGAACCTATTTTGTTTTTGTGTGTTGGCCTGTTCTGCTGTATATAGGTCGGTGTAGTATTGTTGGAATGTTTCTAGTATATGTATTGCCTCTGTTTATGTGTTTCCTTGAATGTCTGTTATTGCTCCTATTTGTCTGTTACGTTGAACGTTTTGTTCTAATGCAAGGTGTTGTTTACTGGGACTTTCTTCTGATATGTTAGTAAGTTTTGTTCGAAGGAGTGTACCACGGAATGTGTGTTGCTGGTGTTGTTCTAATTGTATTCTAGTGTGTGTAGGTGTAGTGTATTCCTGTCAGTCTGTTTTGTGAGTTGTATTGCTGTCTGTATGATATGTTCTTGTTGTTGTCTGTCTTTATGTATGATGGATGCTAAATGTTGTGTTCTATACCGTATTGTATTCTTTAGTAAATCCCAAATTTATGTTATGTTGTCGGTGGGTGTACTATTAGTGTATGTTAGAATAAGGTGTGTCATGTGTTGTACATAACCTGTGTTTTGGAGTAGGGTGTTATTGAATTCCAATATGGTGTTCTTTTTGATGGCCTTGCACTTGTAGTGTCTGTAGTGATATGTGCTAGTACTGCTTTGTGATCTGTGTATTGTAATGTCGCTTGTAGATGTTTTTTGTGTATTATGTGGTGTGTTGAAGGTGTGTATATTCTATCTAGCCTGACTGATCTATTGTAAGCCCTATTTTTGTGTGTTGTTGCAATGTTATTAGGGTGTCTGTATCTGAAAGCGTCTGTTAAATTGTGTGTGTCTGAGGTATTGTTTAGTATATCCAGTTGATGTATTCCATTTCTGTTATTTCTCCTTAATAGTGTCTTGATTCCTGCTCTGCCTCCCCCTACGATATCCAAATCTGAGAGTACAAAACTGAAATCCCCTGCAAGGATAACATTTTGCCCTCTGTATGTTTGTATAAGTAAGGTGTCTAATTCTTGGTAAAAATTTGGTTGATGATTGTAATTAGGTGGCGCATGTATGTTCACTATGGTGTATGCATGTATAGTGTTTTCAACCTGTATTATGGAGATTCATCCCTGGTTATCCGTGTGTGTTTTAATTATATCCCACTTGTCTGATGTCTGCAGAATAGCTGTTCCTGACCCAATTTTGTGTGTGCCTAAACTAAAGCATGAATGTTTGAGGCCTAGCTGTGTGGTGATATGTTGTGCGAATGTTTTCTAACATATGTTTGTTTCTTATAGTAGTATAACGTCTGGTGTGTGTTTGTTTATTAGTGTGATAATGTGTTGTAATTTTGTACGTATTCTACAAATGTTTAAAGTACTAATAATTAAATCACTAGTCATTGTAATTTAAGTAAAAACAATAAATGAGATATAATAACTATATCGATTCACACACAAAGTTGTTATCTATGATGGGTACATTTAGGCGAGCAAGTCTTTAGTGGCAAAGGTTTGTGTGAGAGGATCATCTTGATCCTCGTTCTTATCACTTGTGTTGGTGTCTACAAAGAGAGTGTCTGGTATGCGATATGTGTCGTCTTCGTCTTGTACGTGTGTCTCCTCTTGTTGTTCTTGTTCAGTTTCCTTTGTCTTGCCTATAGTGGCTTTGACTTTTTCTTTCTTTGGCAGTGATAAGTCATCTGTTTCCGTGTCATCGCTGTGTTTTGACGGCAGTAGTCTTCTATTAGCCCATGTTCTCTTCTTTGGTTTGCTGACGACTTGAAAACCGTCAGAGTCTTCATTCCTTGGATTGATTTCTTGTGTGTTATTTTCTTGTGTGTTATTTTCTTCTGTGTTCCTGTCTTCTTGTGTGCTGATTTGACTATTGAAAGTTTGTGTCAGTGCAATCTCTCCCTGCGGAGGAGTTTCTCGTTCGAGTGGTGGGAAATCTTCTTGGCTTTGTACACTGACTGCTGCTGCCGTTGGTGACATCGGTTGTCGTCGACTTGGGCATTTATTTGTCCAGTGGTTGTTTTGGCCACACGCTGGACAATTGGTCTTTCTCCCCGGCATCGTGATCAACACTCTGAGATTATTGTTCGTAATGCCAGGAGTGTAGATTCGTATATAATGGGGAACTTCCGTTTTGGGGTTGCAGAGCGCTCCCCACTTGCCAGCCCCATTTTTAATCCTAAACACCTCAGCCTTTTCATCTCCTGTGATGCTGTGCACCAGGTTTTTAACTCCTTGGGGAGCAATCGTGACGGGTAACCAGTTGATGATCAGCCTGTCTGTTTCTTTCTCTCAGTGCTCCAGAGATATGTCTATCCTTAGACTTGGTAGAGAAAACTTTTTGCCGTGTAACTTGTCATACACGGCTTTCTGAGCCTCTGCTGACAGGTGAAAGTACCACCTAGTGGGAACTTCGAACCTATGCAGGTCGACGACGCCTCCAAAAGGTACACCTCCTGGACCAGTTAGGGCACTCATAATAAGTGCAGGTGTTGCTTTAGCAGCAGCCCCGGGACCAGTTATGGAACACACTATCGTTCCGGATTGGTGAAGTAGCTGGACATCGTAGTCATTTATCGAGATCCCGACTTCAGTGATATTCGAATACAACTTGAAATTTTTTGTTCCAGGTAATAATTCCGGGGAAATATCCAGAATATCAAATCCAAAGAATATCACCACAAAATCCGGAAAAAACACACAAATTTATAGTACGTAAAGCTAGATATTGTTCGAAAAAAATGTTCTTCAAAATACCAAACAATTTTCAATGAGCGCCAGCAAAAATTGATACGTTGTGATATGGTGCTGCACTTGGAACACACAAAACAGATTTAAATTTATACGTTGTGAAGAGAAAAGGAATTTTCGTTCAGATAGAAGTGATGATACTCTTTGCTTCTGTAACTTCTAGTCCAGTGTTTACAAACATCATTGTATCGTGAACTGTGAGTTTCGTGTGAAATGCTTTCGAATCTGCCCGAGGTGTTTTGGAACGTGAGTGCATGTTCGGAGCGATGGCAGATGGTTATGTCCCAGAGTTGACTAACTAACTAACTAACTAACTAATTAACTAACTAACTAACTAACTAACTAACTAACTAACTTACTTACTTACTTACTAACTAACTAACTAACTAACTAACTATTGTATCGTTGCTTTCAATACGCTTTTTTTAAAAAACATCTTTTATTGCGTGTTAAAATCGTTGCAAAGTGTATTGTTTGTGTTTTTACAGTGCGTTGCATGAGGGCGTGTAGGTGACATATGCGCAAAAAATACAAATATTTTATACATTTTAACATTTCTACATTGAATTTGTTGTAGGGTAACACCTTACAGAAACAACAGCATGATGATAGTGCACAATTATTTATTTCCCCTGCCGCCTCCCTCTCCCGTCGACTCTAAAACCCTTAATTTCATCTTCACCACTCGGTAATGATGAAACTGGTAGTATAAAATGTCTGAACCGATCGGAGATGGCGGCAGCAGGATCAACAAACAAACAGTATCAAGGTGGTGGGAATGGGAGGTGTAAACAGTATCGGGGTTTACAAGGCAGAAAGGGTAGTGGTTGCATTTATAATGTTTGTGTTGTTACATGCGTTTTGTGTATTTAGTATTTGTGTAGGTGTGTTTACGGAGCGTTGCATGTGGGCGTGTATGTGACGTGTGCATATTTTATTCATTGGGCATATTTACATGTGAAGGGGAGTAGATATGGAGTAGGATACAACTTTCCATTTATGTTTCCATTGTCACACTCTCACCCATTTGGACCCACCACTCTAATGCCCTCATCACCACTCTCTGGTAATGATGGTAAGGGCATGGTAATTTTTGGAACCAAAAGGTGATTGTATCAGTAGAGGCAAACAAACAAACCATGAGCAAGGGAAGGAGGGGGGGGGGGTCACATGGGAGATGAGGTTATATATTCATAAAGGTAACTATAATAATAATGCAAATAAAACCAAATACATCAATAATAATGATGACAAACATTAACCTACTAAGGGTGTTAACAGTACTGATAGTAACAGCAATGATAATAATAGTTATGATAATGATACCACTTTCCAAGACTGTGATTCCATTTGCTAGAATGATTTTCCTAGGAATGGTGTTAGCATAACATAGTAGGTACATATAATTGCAACATGCAATGTTCAATAATAGTAGAAGTAAAAGGAGTTGGTTATTTTTTTCTCCTTGCTTATTTTTTTTTTGGTCTTATTTGTAAGGGTTTTTTTTTTTTTTTTTTTTTGGCAAAAAAAAACAAGCATCTGTATTAGCACAAATTTTACACTCTCATTGGTTTGGTAAACATATGTGGTTTTGTATTCATTCATTCTTTATTCACTCACATCTTTTTGTTTCTTGCACGCACTCATGTGTACTAAAATTATAAAATCAGAAAGAAGAGTACTTGTGTTTACTCTGGAGATATCTGTGATATTTTATGTTTACAACATAGGAAATATATCCATTAGCATATTCCATTTCTTGAACACATTTACATGTGAATAGGGGTTAAACAAGGAAAAGGGGAAATCTTTACATTTTTGGGTACTTCAATTTTAATTCACCGCAACAAAGAAGAATCCCTTCGAGCCTCATTTGCATCGGTCCGGCGTTCATTTTCCGGTTTAGTGTTCGGTGGACTGCTAGACCGATCGATGGATGTTCTTAAGTTTTTGGGCCCGTAGGGCCCTCACTGTAGACGACATACTGTGTATTTAGTATTTGTGTAGGTGTGTTTACAGAGCGTTGCATGTGGGCGTGAATGTGACGTGTGCATATTTTATTCCTTGGGCATATTTACATGTGAAGGGGAACCTTGTTCATCTATATAAAATATATTTAATATTTTTGTCCGCCTGTGAAAGGCCAAGTATCATTAATCACTCTCTCTGTCTCTCTCGTGCGCGCACAAGCAAATACCTTTCAATACTTTTTTTTTTTTTTACTGAAAAGAGCTGTTGATTTAATGCACTAAATGAATTGGGGATGTGGGGATTTAGAGCACAAATAAAAAATACGCCAGCATGAAATGTACACACCACCATGAATACACACAGCAAACACACGACATAGGAGCTGGATCTCTTTACATCGTCAATTCCATTATAGCATTTGTGACGAGTTCACCTTGGATAGTGAGAGTGAACCACACCCGAGGTGTCTCTGGCACTCCCGTGTATTCTAGCCCCAGGGGTTGGACGAGCAGATACACATTTTTACTCTGTGGTTGATCTCATATTAGTTAATTACGTCTACAAGCCCCTCCAGATTCTAGACCCCCACTAACTACCTACTCCTGTGGAACAATGAACATTTAGGCATCGTCCGAGACCACACTCAATCATTATACACAGAGCAAGTCAACTTACATAAAGTTTATTCTACCCTTGAGAATATAGAACTGAAATGAACATCCTGATAGAAGAATCTATTTACACAAATAGAAAATAGAGTAGAGACAGAATCAGAGATGTAGGTGTCTTCATCGAGTTGAGAAGTAGATTGGATGCAGATGTCCCGTCCAGTCGGTCCGCCACTCACCCGGCTTCCTTCCAGTGAGATGACTAGAACCTTGGAGACCACTCTGTCTCCAGAGCGTGGATCCACAACACTAGAGTCACTGCTGGACCACACTTCACTGGACCCACTGCATCTATATCACTCCCACGGAGTCACTGTTAATACCGTTCTCGAACAATACCGGTTGGGAGACAATCCTCCTGGACTTGACTCCAAGTATTCGTCACTTCGAAGAACTTAACTAGTCACTGACCAATCGAATGGTCTATCACTCCTAACACAGTCCCACTGCAGAACAGATATGGCATGGACCAATTCAATGGTCCCTTCATCACATCACCGGAACATGAATGGAAAATTGTCACGGACCAATTCAATGGTCTCCTACCGTCACACTGCTTGTAGAATCAGATATGGCTACTGAAATGTTACTGAGTCCTTCTAGAACACAGTTGATAATCTGGATACTGCAACAGTACATTAATAGAACCAGACATCTCTTTCACGGAAACAATTCAGGTTGGACTATAATCCCATAGTCCCTTCCACCGGGGTACACTTGCCACGAGTCAATAACTGGTGTAGTTCTTCTCAAGACCTGCTACTAGAGCTGTCCAAAGAACCATTCAAGTGTCTGAAGAGTAGTTACTTCTGCGTTTAGGCAGAACCCCCGTCAAACTAGACGGACCGGTGTTCCCTGTCGTTGAGCATGATTACTCAAAATACTGAAATGTTCTTAGCAAAAACAGAGTGTCGTCTATTATCAAAACGATCACAAACCATCACTTCCCACACGTGCACCTTCAGGGTGGTTGTATGTCTTGAGGCAACCTTCACTCATGGTGACTCACATTGGGTACCTGGTGTGGATGAGTCTGGCGTGATAAGTAAAGAACTGAACCCTTCGCTCTGTCACACGAAGTGGTTTCCTGCCAACAACAATTATAGTTGACTGGTTCCTCAACAGGCAAACTCCTGAAAAGGAAGAGCGACCGGTGAGAGTATACTGGCCCAAACATAAGTCCACATGCATCCTACCAATAACTACTCAACCCTCAGTCATGCTACTTAGTTATGCATATAACTAAAGCATTATCTCTATCTGGAGAGTAGTACAGCATGGGTTCACAAATGTCAGCTGGCCTCACAGAACAGCCCGTCAACCAGAGCAAGATATCAGAATGACGAGTCTGATCTTTGGTCTCACCTATCCCTAATCATCTACCAGTCGTCGCTAACGTCAGTAGTGATACAAGGCTGTTATTATAGTTCTAATTTAATCGAACTAAACATAGGTAAAGAGTCCCTGGACTCGTTCCTAACATCCTCAATGTACATTAAGAAACATAATCTTGATCAATATCCCATCCCTCGGGATATAGGAATAGGACATGATCACATCCACTATGTACACAAGCCTGTTTGCTGGTGGGACCACCTGCCCCTGCCATAGCAAACTCTTCTTATCAGACTCTGCCTTAGAGTCAAGAAGCCTTCTTGAGAATACATGTTCCCCACATGTTCCAAGGGTAATCTTCCAGTTCTGTCCTCCCCAAGTGGGTTAGCCTTGGCATGGACTGAACTTCATAGTTGGCTTGGCCTACCAACACATACTTTCGTAACTTGCTTTTACATCCCCCATATCCTATATTTCCCCAGTCTCATACAGCCTCCTTGCATCCTTCCATACTTCCAGCACCTGAGCATTCACTCGCACTAGCGCCAGTATGAAAGAAACAGGATAGCTCAGACAAGATTTCAGAACGCATATTTATATCGCGACGGCACGCAGTGTTATCTCACGACGACCTATTCGGCGTTCGGACTTACTCCAGGAAGTATCACATTCCATGACCTAATATATATACACAATGTCACATCATATATATAGATAGATATAGCACCAAAGCAACTTACCTTTACACAGAAATCCGCTGTTCCACACAATGAATTCACTATTAAGTAATTACACAATAGTTACATCATTCCTGGTGGCACAGAACGAAGTTCTTCCTTTACTTATTAACTAAGCACAATTGTGTCTGAATCTCCACCTACCAACTTACCTGGTTTTCTAACCGTTCTTCTGGCTTCAGCAACTGACTGACATAATCTAGTTTCCATCCGGCACAAGTAACTAGGTTTTATTCTAACACAGCAACCTAATAGATGCAACGATTGGCAAAATATGGTACATATATTTGAAACCCAAATCGCCCACATCACAATACGGCGTTCCTAACAGCTGATTCGCGAGCACACGGTAAACAAACACGATTCGCCGTCAACTGCGTTATCGATCGGTTTGCTAATTAGTATGCAAGGACATCCGCATAGGTAATGAGGTTAGAACAATGGCGTGTGGAACACACGTACAAAGTTAAATGATTTCAACAAATATCTACCTGCATTGGTGAACCAAATCTCCAGTCAGCTCCGAACTGTTCAAGGGCTTCTCAGCTTCCTTGACATAACAGTCAGCCGAATAATGGTTGAGGGGAGACGCACACAAAAATGGCTCACATCAGGCCTGCGTCTGTTCTGTTCCAACGACAGTAAGTGAATGACTGATTTAGCCACATTCCCGCTTCGTGCCAACTCAATGCGCACTAGAAGCGAGTGCTTCTTGAGAAAAGATACTTTCTCGGGGAACCGTCATTCCCCGCCTAGAGTTTCTAGATCTCTCTGCACGGGAATTTAGAGCGTTACCCAGCATCACGGGTTACTCGAATTTCGGTGTTTCGAGAATATTCTAGATCGTAAGTCCTTCATCGGCTTCCCTCAGTCTATTTTTAGCTGGGAAAGTCCCCGATGACGCGCCAAAATAGTGCGGAATCTTGACGACCCAAGACAGATAATCGCGTTTCGTCACAGCATTGACAATATCATTGTTGTTGTTGAGGAGAGCTTTGACAGCCTTGGCTTTAGAGACGTTTGCCTGGGACATGACCAGCTCAATGTCCTTCTGTTCTACACCGGTGTCATCAACCTCCTCATCTTCCTCCTCGGACTCTTCCTGTATGGGCTGGGACACTGTGCTGACTTGTTCACCTGTGGCGCCGGCACTGTCAAATGCTTTAAATTTGTTGGCAGCTGCAACTTGGGCCTGCTGGTTCAGATCTTCAATCTTGGCTTCCCCAAAGACAATGTAGGTATCTGAGGCTGGGATCTTGTAGACATCTGGGGGACTAATTACAAATAAGATATTCTGTGATTTCCTGATGGTGACTCGGGTGACACCGGGCACTGGTTTCAAACCCAGTTTGGACATTGCTTTGCGTGCTTTCTTTTCACTGCGGCTTTGCTTGGCCTTGGACACTAGCTCTTCTGGCAGTCCAGCGGCTGCTGCGACCTGGCTCTGTTGCTGTGCGGCTGCTGCGTCATGTTCTCTAGCTCAAGGGGGGGGGGGGGTTCATCATCATCATCTGAATCAATACCTTTCAATACTTTTTTTTTAAACTTTTATTAAGTGTTAACAACTTTGCAAGGTGTATTGTTTGTGTTTTTACAGAGCGTTGCATGTGGAAGTGTAGGTGACATATGCGCACAATTTTACAACATTTATTTCAACATTTATACATTTGAAATGAGGGATAACGAAAAACGAGTACAAACAACAACAAGACGATAGTATACCATTATTTTTTCCTCTGCCACCCCCTCACCCGTCAGCTCCAACCCCACCAATACCCTCCTCACCATTGGTAATGAGGAAAATGGCAGTAACCTTGTTAGAACAAACGGGTGAATGCAGCAGCAGCATCAAAACCAACATTATAAAAAAGGGGGGAGGGTTGTCAAGGGGTATACTAGTTTACAATGCAGAAAAGGTAGTTGTTGCATTTGTATTGTTCGTGTTGTTACATGCGTACTGTGTGTTCAGTATTTGTGTGCGTGTATTTACGGAGCGTTGCATCTGGGCGTGTAGGTGACATGTGTGTAATATTTCAACAATAATTCATTTGGCATAATTACATTTGAAAGTGGGGTAACCCAAAATGTATGTTATTTTACCATGTTTGTTTCCCCTGTCTCCACCCTGACCAGCAGCCGGCTCCAAAAACCGCCAACACCATAACCACCTCTTCGGTAATGTTGATAAAGGCAGTAAACATTTTGAACCAACCAGTTAGGGCGGCATCAGCATCAACAGCAACAGTAATAAGCGGGGAGAAGGCGGAGATGAGGGAGGATACTAATAATAATAGTGATCTTGAATTAAATTTAATAGCAATCAAACCATAATAATCATATAGTAATACAGAATTACCTACCAATCTCAATAAGAGAGCCTCTTAATAGCAGTACAAATGCATTTATATTGTTAGTGTTGTTACATGCGTCATGTGGGTTCAGTATTTGTGTGCGTGTATTTACCGAGCGTTGCATGTGGGCGTGTATGTGACATATGCATATTTTATTCTTTGAACATATTAACATGTGAAAGGGGGCAACGAAGAGAAAGAAAAAAAAATTTGATCCCATACAGTTTCATGGTGTCTGTGTGTCTCAGATCTGGAGGGAAATCAGACTTTTGTTTCCACTTTCCCAGACCCATTATCTGTGATTTTTGTACATTTACTTTGGCTGCACTGCCTTTTCCAAAATGGGTAAAGATATGGAGTATGTTCCTTATTGATGTATTGCTGGTGGGAAAGAAAGCAGTGTCATCTGCATAAGCGATGAGCTTCTGCTCTCCTATCCCATGCAAGAAGGTTCCCTTAATACTAGTGTCTTGTCTTATCTTTTCTAATAGTGGTTCTAGGGTGAGCACATACAGGAGTGGTGATAAGGGACATCCCTGCCTTACAGATCTTGTGAGCCTGAAGCTTGCTGTCAGTGAATGGATCACCAACACTTTACTCTCAGGATTTTTATACAAGATCTGTATCCACTGCCGATAGTACTGCCCTATGTTACAGTGTTCTAGTGTCCTATGCAGGTAAGTGTGGGAAATTCTGTCGAAGGCCTTCTCTTGATCCAAGGACAAGACGGAGGATGGACGGAGCAATGATTCCATTTGCTAGAATGATTTTCCTAGGAATGATGTTAGCATAGCATAGCAGGTACATATAAATTGCAGCAAGCAATGTTCTAGAAAAAAAAGGAGTTGGTTATCTTTTACTCCTTGCTTATTTTTTTTGTCTTATTTGTAAGGGTTTCTTCATTTTTTCCCTTCCTTTCGTTTTTTTTTTTTTTTTTTTTTTTTGGAAAAAATTAAAACAAGCATCTGTATTTGCACACATTTTTTCAATCTCATTGGTTTGGTAAACATATGTGGTTTTGTATTCATTCATTCATTAGTTTGGACATTGCTTTGCGTGCTTTCTTTTCACTGCGGCTTTGCTTGGCCTTGGACACTTGCTCTTCTGGCAGTCCAGCGGCTGCTGCAACCTGGCTCTGCTGCTGTGCGGCTGCTGCGTCATGTTCCTCTAGCTCGGGGGGGGGGGGGGGGGGGGTTCATCGTCATCATCTGAATCAATACCTTCCATACGGAAGTTATCAGACCGGTTATGGCGGACAGCGAAGCATAAAGCATAAAGCCTTTTAAATAAAAGTAATTTATACGTTGTGAAGAGAAACCAGAGTAACAATGTAACGGCCTCAATGGGAGACAGTCGTTAACATCGTGCACGGAGCTTGCAGTGTTGAAACATTGTATATATTGCATTAACAAGTATATTTTATTCATTTTTAGCAGTCAATGTATTTGAATCTTTAGGACGTCAAATTACTGTGAATAGATGGTGTCCTTATTTTAAACATTTAACAATTAATCTAACTAATGGCTTCTTTAGAAAAACGTTGGCGAGTTATGTCCCTTGTAAACAATAAAATAAATATTATGTTACCGTGAAAAAAAGGTATTTGTTTCCCCTTAAATTTCGCTTACCAAGTGCACAGACCGCCGAGAGCGCGATAGCGAATGGTTAGCCCGTAGATCAGGGGTGGCCAACCTTTACAGCAGGCGGGTCAAATTTCAGAAATAATATTTCCGGCCGGGCCACGCAACTAATTTTTTTTTGGTTAAATTAAAGTAAACAAGCAAGCGTACTACAGCTTCGACCACATGGTCGTTTCCCACTCCGCGGGCCCCAACATGACTACCGGCGGGCCTCGTGTTGGTCACCCCTGCTGTAGATGCTGCCGGCTCAGCATCTCACCTCCATGCAGCAGCGGGTGAATAACGGCCAGGCCCTCAAATCCGAGGGATATTGCCTTAGAGGCGTTCAGCCATATCCCTCAACTGAAACACGTAGAACAAGCGTCTGGACCAAGCAGTTCAATGAGCCATTCGTGGTTTCACCATAAGACAGTGTGATCTTAGACATGCATAGCTTAATCTTTGAGACAAGCATGTGACTACAGCAGGATCAACCAGATATCTATCGCACAAACGGACTATTCACACACACGAAGGCCAAGAGTAGCAATCGCTCAGCTCGCTCCCTCGGTACCCTGTGATACACGCAAAACCACTGGACGCCAATCGACGAGCTCTCAAACTACACCAGGCAAGACTGACCGAAAAACTATGCTAGCTTACTGAGAGAGAGAGAGAGAGAGAGAGAGAGAGAGAGAGAGAGAGAGAGAGAGAGAGAGAGAGAGAGAGAGAGAGAGAGAGAGATAGAGAGAGGGGGGGGGAGTCGAGACTTTGTCGAACGGTCGTACAAAAATTGCTCTCTCGGCCGCTCAAACTACGAATCTGGCTTCGCACTGCGGTCACAATCTCCATGCTAACTTGCGTCGGCTGGGAATTTCCCGAATGGGTGCACTTCACACAGCCATCCGAGACAATGAACGCCAGACGCGGGGCTGATCTTGCGAACCAGACCAACCCCCACGCTGGATGGATTGAGACGGTGGCATGGAGGAATATAATCAGCAGAGTTGATCCAGATTACCAAAGACCGAGATTTTTGGGGAGCCATTAACGCCTACGCCAGCTGGCAGGGCACTTGATAATGATAATAATGTGTGAATTCTGCAGTAAGTACCTGGCGAGATGTAGCGAAATATGCCAGGCAATAAATCGTACATCGTTGCTATGTGGCGTTAGTGATCATGTCTGTCTACAGCTTTCTGTCTGGTGTTATTCTTATAGTCGTTGCTGTGTGGTGTTGGCGATCATGTCTGTCTACAGCTTTCTGTCTTTTATCATTCTTATAGTCGTTGCTGTGTGGCCTTGGCGATCATGTCTGTCTACAGCTTTCTGTCTTTTATCATTCTTATAGTCGTTGCTGTGTGGCCTTGGCGATCATGTCTGTCTACAGCTTTCTGTCTGGTGTTATTCTTATAGTCGTTGCTGTGTGGCCTTGGCGATCATGTCTGTCTACAGCTTTCTGTCTGGTGTTATTCTTATAGTCGTTGCTGTGTGGTGTTGGCGATCATGTCTGTCTACAGCTTTCTGTCTGGTGTTATTCTTATAGTCGTTGCTGTGTGGTGTTGGCGATCATGTCTGTCTACAGCTTTCTGTCTGGTGTTATTCTTGTAGTCGTTGCCGTGTGGTGTTGGCGATCATGTCTGTCTACAGCTTTCTGTCTGGTGTTATTCTTGTAGTCGTTGCTCTACAGCTTTCTGTCTGGTGTTATTCTTGTAGTCGTTGCTGTGTGGCGTTGGCGATCATGTCTGCCTACAGCTTTTTGTCTGGTGTTATTCTTATAGTCGTTGCTGTGTGGCGTTGGCGATTGTCGTAGTAATCCTTTATTACTTTAGTGTCGTCCCTGGAGTGAGGGGAATCAATACCCACCTTTTAATTTACCCAATATTATTGTCCTAGAGAAACCACCAGAATCCGTCCACAAAACTCCTTCAGTCTGTAGACACCTCTTTCTTACTATCACTCATCCCTGGATCAATCCCCCTCTCATTCTCCCCCAACACAACATACTCAACAACTCTAGATTTAACAAATAAATACAAAAAATAATTTATTAAAGCAAAAAGTATGTGTGTGAGAGGTGTGTGTGTGTTGAGAAAAATCGAACAAGAGCAAGGCAAAGAATGGCAATCATGAAAAAGCTTGCTGGTACAACGTGGGGAGCTGATGAGAAAGTTCTCAAGAAGTTATATACCGGACGGGTGAGGCCAGTACTGGAATACGGCATTGCAGCTTGTGCAACAGCAGCTAAGTCAAACTTTAACAAAATAAGTAGAGTCCAAAACCAAGGAATGCGAATCATAACTGGAAGCCTGAAGACAACGCCTATTAATGAACTAGAAAAGATCACTTGTTTACAACCAATGCAGGACAGAAGAGATAGCAGAGCCCAGCAACAAGCAGACAAATTTAGAAGATTGACATACCACCCTATGTATAACAGGTTTAATGGTTTTGGAAAAGGAAGACTGGAGCGTAGCAACTTTGTAGAAACTGCAAAACGAAAGATTAGGGCAGATCCCATACTTAACATATCAACATTCAAGCCCATTTACAATGCACACAACTTCCCAGCTTGGAGACAGCAGCAACTGCCTGAGATGATAGAAAACATTCCTGGTATTGAGAAAAAGAACACTCAGAATGAAACCGAAAGAAGAAAAATAACCCTCAACTACATAAAAGAACATTACCCAAGCAGCAATTGGACCCATGCATATACAGATGGATCAGCCAAAGATTCAATTAAAAATGGAGGAGGAGGAATTCTCCTTAATTTAAAAAATGGAGTGATAAAAACACAGTCAGTGGTAACTGGAAAATTTTCAAGTAACTTCAAAGCGGAGGTAGAGGTTAGGAAAACTGCAGCAGAAATGTTCTTGATGGAGGACAATAAAGAGAAGCAAATAGCTATCTTCACAGATGCAAAGTCAGCTGTCTCAATACTGAAGAGCAAAAACAGCACAGAACTAGCTGACCTAAGAGCAGCATTCCATGGTGTATGCCAGAAATCCAAAAAAAGTTGTAATACAGTGGATCCCATCACATTGCAGTATACCTGGAAATGAAGAGGCTGACAGACTATCAAAAGAGGGAGGACGATTACCACAGCCTGACATAGACATAACCTATAATGAGGCAAAGAGATTTATAAAAAGCACTTATAGAACCAAATGGGAATCAGAGCATTCAGACCACCAGAAGGATGACGCATATTACAAACTCGACCGAAGAGAACAAGTAGCAATTGTCAACAACCTACTTGTGACAGGTTATTCAGGACTCCCTACTTTTGCACAACACGAATCAATAACTCGTGTGGTTTGCAAAATGATACATTTTTATTTAGAGCTTATGTCACACAAGCTCGGCGAGCGGATTACTTCATGGATAATCAACAACATGTTATGTTTCACAGGTGCAATGAAGAGGTGGAAGTAATGATACTATTTACTAATTGGAATCTAAGGTCTAGCTAACACTATTGTCTATAAACTACATAGGGTTCCTAGCGAACACGTCTATTCTCTCTCAGTCCTTGTCCCCTGTCTGAAGCACGCTTCTAGTTGCGCGTTCAACTTCGGACATTCGTCCTGCGTGTGCTCGCAAGTTTGCGTGCGTAGAGTCCCCGCACGCTTGGTCTGTTAACTTATGTAACTGGTATTCCCCAGTTACTCGTTGAGAGGCGAGTTTCCTATACTCTCGCTCATACGCACTTAATGACACAAGGGTGTCCTGTTGTCAAGCTAAATATAGCGCCTGTGTCTCTCCTGTCTAGTATTCTTTGTAAGCTCCGTCTTAACTCTCTACGTCCCTGTGTAGGTCTTTGACACACTCCTCCCCTTGGTGTGTAGTGTTACAACCGTTTAACTCCCGCATGTAACACGTATTCGTCACTGAAAAATTGGCTGTCCAATTTTTGTCAAAGAACTCATCAGGTTAAGTATCTCTTCTGGGGATAGAATAAACTCTCTTCTTTTCCCTTTTCACACTGTTATATTGATTCACTCGGCTAATTAAGTAGTGCATCACATCAATATAGTTGGCCATAGACCTCTATTATATTCTTGGGAATTGTATTGATCCGGAACCGTTGTCTTATGACTTATGTCCTGGCTTCCGTCGTTTGACCCTATGTCTTTTGACTTTCACCCGTTGACTTATGTCTCGACCTGTCCTCAAATTGCCTAACATGACAACCCGCAACAAGTTGTCTCTATTAAGAGAACAACACATGAGCATCTCTGTTCATGTTCCCCTATAATGTTAGTACCAACTCGTATGCTCTATGTTCTACTCTTCACCTTTTAACTTCCGTTCGTGAATAAATATTTTCAATGTTACCTTCAGGTTTTTTAAAGAAGTTATTGTGTCCCCTGTGTTATAAGTTACCGTTCTTTGCCCAAAATGGTAATTGCAACTTTTATGTGTTTGTTTTCCTGTTTTTTTTTGCGTGTTATTTAATAAACTACAATGTATTTAACTTGCTAACATGTGTCTGTGTTTCTATTCTACATGTATGTATTCCTTCAAGCGCCGTAACTCGGATTATTGTGGCTATAAATGTTCGTTACTTTTATTTATGACCACAATTTCGTTTTAAGATGCTCAAAGTACTTTCTCTATTTACTACTACTATTTATAAAGTATGGCAGTTACACACTTAAAACTGAACTACACATTGGTTACACAGATTGACACAGACAAGTCATAACAAGGCGATTTGTGCGGAGAAAAAAAATTCCGCTAAATCTCTCTCTCTCTCTCTCTCTCTCTCTCTCTCTCTCTCTCTCTCTCTCTCTCTCTCTCTCTCTCTCTCTCTCTCTCACACACACACATTCATGTTTACTTTGTCTTCATCCACTCCTCTCATCTATACATCTCTCGTTCAACTTTCATACCATAGTTATGTTAAAACATTCATCAGTCCTTAAAATATGGTTCATGATATTACATAAATGAACAATACATATTTACAATAAATGATTGGCTGAATCATACAAGTTTTCACGCCACATGACTGTGCTATGAGTTTGCACGCGTCATATCTATACAACATATTATACATGTTTGCAATGATGGTTAGTTACCGATCATGTGTTACTACCTAAACTAACTAAGCTATAGTAATTTCGTGTGATGTCATAAATTAACCTAAGGGAAATAACCTAATTAATTAACTATCTCTAAGCAAAGTGGGTTAGTTACCTTATAGTATTATTGGTAAATGAAATGATGTTAATTTTCTAATGGTTGGGTTAGTTTAGAAATGATGTTTTAAGGAAATTAATCTATAAATGATTATGTTTACATGGTTATGTGATAAAGTAATGCCTAATAATTACATTTCTAACGTATGTGTTAAATTAACTGATGTTTACAAGTAAATGTAGATGATTTATACCTATTAACTAACATAAATAACGTCATAGAAGTAATTGAACATTTGCAATTCAATTTTAAATATACACAATGAGGTTATGCGCACTGTTTTAAAAATAAAACACAATATAATGTACATATCACAATTCCGTTATTATATAATTACACTAACGTCGTCCTTTCCGGTGTAATGTTCGAGCACTGTTCCTGGTAGACTAGTTTTATAACATAGTTCAATTCACCACAGTATTATCTGCTCTCCTTTCAGGATAGTGTTTATATATAACGTTGCCTACTAGTTTACGTAGGTTCAAGTCTAACACTTTCGATGTAATTCTGGCGTATCTATGTGTTAGCGCTGTAACAATGTTACTAATGTGCCTGTTCATTTACTCATAATGGCACTATTTCTCTTACACAGTATAGTAGACTGGCGATATTAACGCACTTAGAGAACATAATTGAATGTAACTTTCTACCACACACGGCACTGATTTCTTTAATAACTACAGTGTCACTGTTTCTGGTGATAAGTCGTCGTTCTTTTCCTGTACTTCAGGTATCTCTATATCTGAAGGTTTACTTAAGACGTCCGCTAAAGAGTTCAATGATCCCTTCAAATATTGGATTGTAAAGGCGTAGTTTGCCAATATTAAGGACCATCTGTAGATCCTGTTGTTTTGAGGGATGCCAGACTGCATTACAGCAAGTGGAGAGTTGTCGGACTGGATTACAAACTCTGTACCTGCCAGAAACCTATGCAGTTTTCTAACGCAATAGATTACGCTAAGGCCCTCCAATTCAGTAGCTGAGGGGTAACTTTGCGGCTTACGAACATCACTGGGTGGAACCTCCCATCATAAAACTGGCCCAAAATACCAGATATGGCAATCGCACTTGCGTATGTGCGGAGGAAATAGGTAAGATTTTTGTTAGGTAAACAATATAGGTGGAACACTGAATAGATGTTTCAACTTTGACAAAGTTCCAATTAACGCTGCATTTTGTACATTCACTTTAGCCGAAGCTTTCAAAATGTTTGAAAAAACACTGGTGATTTCCGCCAGATTGGGAATAAATTTACTATAGTAGTTTACAAGACCAAGCAGACTTCTGACATGTTTCTTGGTCGTTGGCATAGTCAAATTTAGAATCTTTTTGACTATTTTCTCGTCTGTTTTGAGTTGGCCTCTGCAGATGGTATGGCCTAGGAAGTCAATTTGTTCCATACCCAACTCAACCTTAGTTGGTTTGACGGTAAGACCGAATAATCGTAACCTGTCGAAGACATGTCTAAGTTTCTGTAGGTGTGACGTCCAGTCTTCAGTATGAAAGCATATGTCATCTATATATGTAGATGTATTGGGTACCCCGTGGAGTAGATCTCTAGTAAGACGTACAAAAGTGGCAGGAGCATTACGAAGGCCAAAAGGAAGAAAGCGCCACTCATAGAGACCTAGAGGTGTAGAAAAAGCTGTCAAAGGAATTGAATTTTCTTCCATCGGGACTTGCCAGTAACCTCGAGTGAGATCAAGTTTGGAAAATATACGAGATGTAGACATATCTAGAATCAAATCCTCGCATGCTGGAATTGGCTCCGCATCTATTTTTGTTATTCTATTTAGACGCCGATAATCGACGCAGAGGCGAATTGTTGAGTCCTTTTTGGCGACAAGAACGATAGGAAAGGAATATTCCGACTGTGATCTTTGAATTATTCCACTCGACTCAAGAGATAGTAGTTCTTTGTCTAGATTTGCCCTATAATTTAGAGGGATGGAATAAGGTCGACATTTGATAGGGGTATTATCAGTCAGAATGATAGCATGCTCTATTCTGTCTGTCTTTCCTGGGATGTCGGAGAAAATGTCCTTGTATTCTGTCACTAAATCTATCATCTGTCGTCGTTGCTCGTCAGTAAGTTTGGTTTCTATCCGTATACTGTCGATGATCCCAGTCGTGTCTACAGTAGGGACTGGTAATTCTAATCCGTCGTCATCTGTCTGGTTAAGTACTGTTGTGGTATTAGCTGTGTGTGCTGTTATCTGGCTAAGTGTATTTGCGATGTCGCTGTCGTGTGTCGGCCTACCTAGTGTAGTTGTGTTGTGTACGTCTGTCGTCCGATTGCTTGGTGTGGGTGCGTTTTGTTCGTCTGTCGGTAGTTCCTGTAGTGAAAAATATGGTTTCAGCATGTTGATATGGAATATCTTTAATTTTCCCTTTATTGATATTTCATAGTCAACATCCGACACTTTTCGTTCGACGTTGAATGGCCCTTGCCAAGATGTTAGCAACAGATTTCGTTTATCAGGTAGTAACAGGAGAACTTTCTGATTAGGTTCAAGGTGTATTGGTCGTGATGCTACTAATGACCGTTGACCTTTGGCCGTTACATGCTTACCCTTTCTTACAAGATGTTGACACATAGTACATGAACGACAGAAAAATTTTATATCAGTACAGAATTTCGGCCAGTAGAAGTGTGACAAAATTCTGGCTCTGGTCTTGTCATAGGCCAAATGTCCAGCAAACGGTGACTCATGTGCGATCTTTAGCACAGTTTGTCGGTATGTTACAGGTAACACCGTTTGCTGAATTTCATGGTTATTATTTGTGTAATAACGCATGAGAATTCCGTTGTGTATCCTAAAATACCAAGATGCATTTTTAGTCACTTTCGCTCGCTCACCTAACAAGTTAAAATAAGGTGCGATAGTTTGATCGGTGCGTTGTGCCTCGCTAAATTCTTGGCGTGTATTATTGTTAGTAGCACCGCAAGGTGTTAACAGCTGTAACATCTCGTTTTGTAGGTCAGTGTAGTGTGTTTGAGTTTCTGACCTCGTTACAGCGTTAGCCAGGTTCGTTTCCTTCCAGGCTACAATATCATCGTCAGTACATTTCTTTAATGAAGCCAAGCATCCTAAAATAAGGTCCGTACAAGGATCTTGCAGGATTGCGCACGTAAATGTGCCGGTAAGAAATGGGGTATTTATATGCGCTTTTGCCAGTGGATATTTCTCAATTGTTCCTGAGAAAGTACGGCATTTGACAAATTCACCCGTGTAATCTTCTGGTCTCACCAGTTCTTTTCTCAGGCCAAGTAAAGTGCTCCCGCTGTCTTCCAAACACTGGCATGGTTGATTATTGACCAGTGCATCGTAGAACTTCAGTTTACCTCTGGAGGCATTAACTGCATTAGCATCTTCGATGGCATATGGAAAAACGTGACCACATTTTAATTTCCCATCCGCATGAAATTGATGACATGTAAGACATTTATTGAAATCAAATATATCAGTAACTACTGCCACACTATCACACACATTCTCTGGTAGTACATTCTCAAGCTCAGAGTCAATGACACTATCATCATCAGATGACGTATCGATGAGCATAGCGTTGTTTGCTTTCATTCTTTGTCTGCCCAAACACTTTGCCGAATAGTGGCCATAACTTGAACAAAAATAACATTTGATGGCACGTTTAAAAGAATTTCTCCTATTCTCTTGCTTCTTTATGACCGTTTCTAAGTGAGATGGATAGGCTTGGTATTTATCACACATAGAATAACTAGGATGATAAAGTTTGCAATAAATACACTGTGGAGGCTTTTGATAAGGCTGGTCTTTCTTACGATACTCTTTTTGCCTATACGATCTACTTGGTTCGTTTTTCACGAAGGCAGTGATCTCAGTATCATGGATGGTGGTTTTAAAGACATCACGATTTGCCGAAAAGTAAGCAGACCCCCGTTTTTCAAGCTCTTGGATGGATTCTATGTCTGACTGTTGTAAGAACTTTACAAATGGGGTAGGGACTGTAGCTATAACCTTGTCCATTACCATTAGATCTTGCAGTTTGTCAAAGTTTTTACCCACCTTCGCCGCTTTAAGCCAATTGTTAAATGTACTTTGGACGTTAGAGACGTAATCTAGGAACGTTTCCGTAGGTTTAGGCTTTATTTGTGAGTATTGAATTCTATACCCCGGAACATCAAGCAGAAAGTGTTGCATGATTCTATCGTGGATGTATTGATAGTTACTCCTTAGTTCTGTAGGTATAGATTCTATTACTTTTAATGGCTCACCACTGAGATTCCTCATGTAGATCATTGCCCAGTCATCTAAAGGTATTTTCTGAGTCTTGAGTTGGAACTCGATATTCTCCGTCCATGCAGAAATGGAATCGCCTACACTGTATGGCTTGATGAGGCCTTTATATTTGGTAAACTTATTCTGCTCCTCCTGGCTCTTCTGTTTACTAGAGGCTATTTGGATATTTGACTCTACCTCTAACTCTTTCATCTTTAACTTTGTCTCTGACTCTACCTGAATCTGCTTTTCTTTCATGGCATGATCTAATTCTAACTGTTTTAGTTTCGTGGCCTCCTCTGTTTCTTTCAGCTCTTTTTGATGCTGTCTTTCTAGTGCTCTTTCGTCTCTATCTATAGCGGCTTTTCTCTCTGCTTCTTCTTTCTGTAGAGCAGTTTTTCTGTCTGTTTCTTCCTTGTATCTTTGTTCTACCCATCTCTCTAATTCCGGTCCAGTATGGCCTAGTGCTTTGCCTGCCTGGACACAGTCATTTAACGATGCCATTTTCTGATCTTATGTTATGTTACAATAATAATTCCTATAGTATTCCTATTCTGGCTTCTGGGTCGGTTTCTCAACTCTTGTTGTGGTGTCATCCCTAACCCAGCTGGTCCACCCAGAACAGCCAAAGACATCCCGGTCGACCCTCAAGGGGAGGCAGGGGCAGACCATGGGCATTCCCCGCCATCAAAGGAGACTTCCATAATTGTAGAACCGACACATAACGCTCTGGTACTGGGCTGACCTGTGGAATCGTCACGTCCTTCACATGGCTGCTTAGCCTCGCTTCCGTATATTGAGCCTTCCGTTCACCACAGACTGCCCCTCCTAAGAACGGGGGGACCTGTATGCAGATGACATCTACACTGCAAGCGTGCGTTTGGGACGCTTTTTCCACCTTTAGTAACGCTCACAGGGTAGGCTGTAGATCAGGGGTGGCCAACCTTTTCAGCAGGCGGGCCAAATTTCAGAAATAATATTTCCTGCCGGGCCACGCACCTAATTTTTCTATTTTTTTTTAAATTTAATTTTATTTTTTTACATTGCGAATACAGCGTATACATTCATGTACATGTGACGTTATATTCTTGGCATGGTGTAGTAATCATTTGCTCCCATGCATACCAAACCATTTAATTGGAACTTTCACACTGCAGGCAACCTCATGCAAGCTTAGTTTCCTGCAAACAAGTTCAATAGTATTACTGAATCACAATCACTCCCTTAATCACAAGTGCAAAGGATTTGTTTGTGGCGGGCTGGGCTGAGACCGGGAAAGCGGGCAACAAAGAGGAGAGAGAGAGAGAGAGAGAGAGAGAGAGAGAGAGAGAGAGAGAGAGCTGGGGGAGGGAGGGGAGAGAAGGGAAAGGCGGAGAAAGGGAGGGTGTGTAGGTTGGAATTTGTTTAGTTCGCTACACAGGATGGCAAAATTCCGTCACTACAGGGATTTTATCTGAGCTGGCTTCTGGCGAAGGTCAACCCTCGGTCGACAAGACCACTGACTCACAAAGGACACCTTCCCATCTTGTTTAGTTTGGGCCAATAGACTCAGTAACAAAGAAGGAACATGTATTCAGTTATTTTGCCCATTTTCCCCAATGATTGAGCTTAGTGATACCCATTAGGAGTATAGAAATATCTGTGAGAGTGTGTTTGAACATGTATGTTATGTACTGTAAACGTGATGAGAGTAGCGCTTGCTTAATCAGCGAATATCTGGGAGATTTTCTGTTGAAAAATCTGAGGTAGTATGTGTGGGTGTATTGTGTGGTGATTGTGAGTGGCCGAGTTTCGACTAGACCATATTATGTTTCTATACTGCGCTAGTGCTACGAGAAGTTTAGTGTGTTTGTCTTTTGTGGTTGTATGTATTGTATTTAGGAATATTGCTTTGTAAACGTCGGTTATCTTGTTTGTGTGTGTTTCTATTAACTGTTGTAATGCAGTCTTAGTGGCTGTGATTGTTGGGCATCCATAAAACAGATGGTCCTCTGTTTCCTGAATATTGTGTCTACATAATTGGCATGGGGCTATTTGCTTGAATGTCTTTGCTGCCCTCTATGTTGTCGGGGTCATATTATAAATTAGCCTGTATGTTACTTCTGTGGATTTCGATGTGATATGTTTGTTGTGTAAGTTAGTGAAGGTGCATCTATAGTCTCTCATGTAATATTTGTATCCTCTTTTGATTCTCAGATGTATTGGTGGGGCTTGTTGTTTCACTAAATATTTGTATATCTGCTTGGTTGTCTGTTGTATTAAATGTTCATTGCCTTGAATTGCTTGCATACATGTTCTGTAGAAGTGCGGTAGTGTGCCGTAATAGTGCGGTGTTGTTTTGTCTATTTTCTTAAGCCTGTGTAATCTAATTGCAATATAGTATAATGCTAGCGAGTGTTGATCTGGATGATTGATGATGCGCCCTATGTGGTTGATTCTTAATGCTTGTATTTTTGTGTGTAGGGCCTGTAAAGCAACTCCTCCTTTGTTCTTATCTTGTATTAATGTATTATGCTGTATACTGTGAATTGCGTTGTTGAAGATGAATTGTCTAATGTGTTTGTTTATGTCTGTGATTGTTTGTTTGGGGGGGGGGGGGGGAATCTAACACTATGGCTAAATATATTATTTTAGGAATGATGAAGGTGTTTACAATTGTGCTTCTTACAAAATTTGTTGATTTCTTGTATTTGAACCCATATAGTATGTCTATAATTTGTTTTGTCAGTGATTGCCATGTTTCTGTGTGTGTTTTTCTGGGGTTGGATGGAAATGTGATCCCATATATTTTCATGTTATCTGTGACTGTTAGATCCAGGGGGAAATCTGCTTTATTCCTCCACTTTTCCAGACCCATTATTTTAGACTTCTGTATGTTTATTTTGGCCCCACTTCCTTCACCAAACTGTTTTAAGGTGTGAAGTATGTTCGTTATGGAAGTGTTGGTTGTAGGGAAGAAGGCGGTGTCATCTGCGTAAGCAATTAATTTCCGCTCCCCAGACCCTTGTATAAATGTACCTTTAATGTTAGTGTCCTGTCTAATTGCTTCTAAGAGTGGTTCTAGTGTGAGTACATATAGGACTGGTGATAGTGATTCTGAAACTGGCAGTGAGTGTATTATTCACCAGTACCTTGCTTTCAGGATTTTTGTACACTATTTCTGTCCACTGTCTATAGTATTGTCCTATGTTACAGTGTGCTAGTGTTTTGTGTAAGTATGAGTGTGAAATTCTATCAAAGGCCTTTTCCTGGTCTAAGGATGAAAGGGAGGATTGACAGTCTTTCTGATGGGTGTATGTAATGAAATCTGTAATGAAATGTGTATGTTGGTGTATGTTTCTGTGTTGAACACTGCGCTGTTGGTCTGGGTGGATGAGTGATGGCATGAATATTTTTTAACTTTTGTCTGCAAGTGATTTTGCTAGAATTTTGTAGTCTGTGTTTAATAAAGAGATGGGTCTGTAGTTTTTCAGTTGTGTTTTGTCTGTGTTGTCTTTAGGTATGAGTGTTATATATGACATGTTGCAAGTGTTCGGGAGTTCTTGTTTGTAAAAACTTCTTGGTAGAATTTTAGAAGGAAATTGCCTAGGATATGAAAGAAGTGTTGGTAGAATTCTACTGTGAGTCCATCTGGTCCTGGTGTTTTGTCTTTTTGCATTTGATTGAGTGCATGTGTTATGTCTGCTAATGTAAGCTCTGTGTCTAGTGTGTCTTTATCTATGTCAGACAGTTTCTTTGTGTATTGTAAGAACCTATTTTGTTTTTGTGTGTTGGCCTGTTCTGCTGTATATAGGTCGGTGTAGTATTGTTGGAATGTTTCTAGTATATGTATTGCCTCTGTTTATGTGTTTCCTTGAATGTCTGTTATTGCTCCTATTTGTCTGTTACATTGAACGTTTTGTTCTAATGCAAGGTGTTGTTTACTGGGACTTTCTTCTGATATGTTAGTATGTTTAGTTCGAAGGAGTGCACCACGGAATGTGTGTTGCTGATGTTGTTCTAATTGTGATTCTAGTGTGTGTAGGTGTAGTTCATTCCTGTGTCTGTTTTGTGAGTTGTATTGCTGTCTGTATGATATGTTCTTGTTGTTGTCTGTCTTTATGTATGATAGATGCTAACTGTTGTGTTCTATAACGTATTGTATTCTTTAGTAAATCCCAAATTTGTGTTATGTTGTCGGTGGGTGTACTATTAGTGTATGTTAGAATAAGGTGTGTTGTACATAACCTGTGTTTTGGAGTAGGGTGTTATTGAATTTCCAATATGGTGTTCTTTTTGATGGCCTTGCACTTGTGGTGTCTGTAGTGATATGTGCTAGTACTGCTTTGTGATCTGTCTATTGTAATGTCTCTTGTAGATGTTTTTTGTGTATTATGTGGTGTGTTGAAGGTGTGTATATTCTATCTAGCCTGGCTGATCTATTGTAAGCCCTATTTTTGTGTGTTGTTGCAATGTTATTAGGGTGTCTGTATCTGAAAGCGTCTGTTAAATTGTGTGTGTCTGAGGTATTATTTAGTATATCCAGTTGATGTATTCCATTTCTGTTATTTCTCCTTAATTGTGTCTTGATTCCTGCTCTGCCTCCCTCTACGATATCCAAATATGAGAGTACAAAATTGAAATCCTCTGCAAGGATAACATTTTGCCCTCTGTATGTTTGTATAAGTAGGGTTTCTAATTCTTGGTAAAAATTTGGTTGATGATTGTAATTAGGTGGTGCATGTATGTTCACTATGGTGTATGCATGTATATTGTTTTCAACCTGTATTATGGAGAATCGTCCCTGGTTATCCGTGTGTGTGTTAATTATATCCCACCTGTCTGATGTCTGCAGAATAGATGTTCCTGACCCAATTTTGTGTGTGCTTAAACTAAAGCATGAATATTTGAGGCCTAGCTGTGTGGTGATATGTTGTGCGAATGTTTTTGAACATATGTTTGTTTCTTGTAGTAGTATAAAGTCACGTTTGTGTTTGTTTATTAGTGTGATAGTGTGTTGTAATTTTGTACGTATTCCACAAATGTTTAAAGTAATAATAATTAAATCGCTAGTCATTATAATTTAAGTAAAAACGGATGAATGAGATATAATAAGTGTATAGAATCACACGCAAAGTTATTATCCTTGTTGAGTACATTTAGGCGAGCAAGTCTGTAGCATCAAAAGTTTGTGTGAGAGGATCATCTTGATCCTCGTTCTATCACTTATGTCTGTGTCTACGAAGAGAGTGTCTGGTATGCTGTATGTGTCGTCTTCGTCTTATACTTGTGTCTCCTCTTGTTTTTCTTGTTCAGTTTCCTTTGTCTTGCCTATAGTGACTTTGACTTTTTCTTTCTTTGGCAGTGATAAGTCGTCTGTTTCTGTGTCATCGCTGTGTTTTGAATGCAGTAGTCTTCTGTTAGCCCATGTTCTCTTCTTTGGTTTGCTGACGACTTGAAAACCGTCAGAGTCTTCATTCCTTGGATTGATTTCTTGTGTGTTATTTTCTTGTGTGTTATTTTCTTGTGTGTTCCTGTTTTCTTGTGTGTTGATTTGATTATTGAAAGTTTGTGTCAGTGCAATCTCTCCCTGCGGAGGAGTTTCTCTTTTGAGTGGTGGGAAATCTTCTTGGCTTTGTACACTGACTGCTGCTGCCGTTGGTGTCATCGGTTGTCGTCGACTTGGGCATTTATTTGCCCAATGGTTGTTTTGGCCACACCCTGAACAATTGGTCTTCCTCCCCGGCATCGTGATCAACACTCTGTGATTATTGTTCGCAATGCCAGGAGTGTACATCCGTATATAATGGGGGACTTCCTTTTTTGGGTTGCAGAGCGCTCCCCACTTGCCAGCCCCATTTTTGTATCCTAAACACCTCAGCCTTTTCATCTCCTGTGATGCTGTGCACCAGGTTTTTAACTCCTTGGGGAGCAATCGTGACAGGTAACCAGTGGATGGTCAGCCTGTCTTTTTCTTTCTCTCGGTGCTCCAGAGATATGTCTATCCCTAGACTTGGTAGAGAAAACATTTTTCCGCGTAACTTGTCATACACGGCTTTCTGAACCCCTGCTGACAGGTGAAAGTACCACCTAGTGGGAATTTCGAACCTATGCAGGTCCACGACTCCTCCAAAAGGTACTCCTCCTGGACCAGTTAGGGCACTCATAATAAGTGCAGGTGTTGCTTTAGCAGCAGCTCCGGGACCAGTAATGGAACACACTATCGTTCCGGACTGGTGGCGGCATTATGCACAGTGCATCTGTGCTGGCTGTTGTTTGTCGAGACTCCTGTCTTTTCCAATTTTCACTTTGGGCAGTGGGGAGCATTTTGTATGATATTCACTGGCACAGGAACGGAGCATAATGGGGACGACCCGTTGCTGTGAAGGTGGAACTGCGACTAACCAA
This sequence comes from Cepaea nemoralis, assembly GCA_014155875.1. NCBI lineage: Eukaryota > Metazoa > Mollusca > Gastropoda > Stylommatophora > Helicidae > Cepaea > Cepaea nemoralis. The sequence goes on from JACEFZ010005116.1 coordinate 413,710, forward strand.
CCAACCAACCAACCAACCAACCAACCAAGCAACCAAGCAACCAAACAAGCAAGCAAGCAAGCAACCAACCAACCAACCAAGCAACCAAGCAACCAACCAACAAACCAAGCAACCAACCAACCAAGCAACCAACTAACCAACCAACCAACCAACCAACTATTGTATCGTTGCTTTCGATACGCTTTTTAAAAAAAAAATCTTTTATTGCGTGTTAAAATAGTTGCGAAGTGTATTGTTCGTGTTTTTACAGAGCGTTGCGTGTGGACGTGTAGGTGACATATGCGCAAAATTACATCTTATACATTTTAACATTTTTACATTGAAATTGTTGTAAGGTGACATTACAAAACAACAGCATGATGATAGTACACCGTTATTGTTTCCCCTGCACCTCTCTCTCCTGTCGGCCCCAAAACCACCAATACCATCACCACCAATCAGTAATGATGAAACTGGTAGTATACATTGTTGAACCAATCGGCGAGAGCGGCAACAGCATCAACAAACAAACAGTGTCAAGATGGTGAGAATGGGAGGTATAAACAGTATCAGGGTTTACAAGGCAGAAAGGGTAGTGGTTGCATTTTTTATGTTTGTGTTGTTACATGCGTTTTTTTTTATTTAGTATTTGTGTAGGTGTATTTACGGAGCGTTGCATGTGGGCGTGTATGTGACGTATGCATATTTTATTCATTGGACATATTTACATGTGAAGGGGGTAATTTGGGAGAAAGAAAAAAACTTTCCAATTTTGTTTCCCTTGCCTCACTCTCACCTATTAGACCCACCACACCAATGCCCTCATTTTCAATCTCTGGTAATGATGGTAAAGGCAGGATAAATATTGGAACCAATTGGTGAGAGTATCAGCAAAGGCAACAACAACCATGAGCAAGGGAGGGGGGGCACATGGGAGATGAGGTTATATGTTAATAATGATAACATTAATAATATATAAAACATTAAAAAAATACAAATACATCAATAATAATAATGACAAAAAATAAACCTACTAAGGGTGACAACAGCAATGATAATAATAGTTATGATAAAGATAACATTTTCCAAACATGTGATTCCATTGCTAAAATGATTATGTTAGGAATGGTGTTAACATAGCATAGCAGGTACATACAATTGCAACCTGCAATGTTCAATAATTGTAGGAGTAAAAGGAGTTGGTTATATTTTTCTCCTTGCTTATGTTTTTTATTTTATTTTGGGGGGTCTTAATTGTAAGGGTTCATTCATTTTTTCAAAACTTTCTTTCAATACTTTTTTTTCTCCTGTTTAAAACTGTTTTATTTACATCAACTTCATTACGACACCATGAAACAGGACCTGTTCAAAACAAAAGGTCAGGATATTTATTTCTTACATCATGAAAAGGGTTCTAATCTCCAGTCAGGTCAGAGATCTTTTCCTACCGAAGATTAAATAAAACTTCTGTGCGGCAACTTACTGATCCAGCAACCAATTGGGCAAGCAAACTTAAGTCCTCAACACAGAAACCCTTCCAGGTAGGCACATGAAATGCTACAAAATACCTGACAGTTTTTCAAACTTTGTTTTAGGTTACACATAATCCTGCCTTTTCTTTTCTTTCCATTCATTCTAAATCTGCTTCACTTCTTCCAATAGCTCGCTTATCAATGTTATTAATTGTCCATCTTCTTCAGCACTTTCTTTGCTTGCTGCTGCCGTCTTGCATCTAAATAACGACGGAAGGATCTCTCATTGGGATCTCGATCTTCATCATCATCATCTCCAGCCCGGCCATATATAAACTTATTATCACTGTCATCTTCCACACCGGGCTTGATGGCAACTCCTGTTGTCTGAGAGCTCACCAGGTCTCCTGATTCTTTGACTGGGGATACATTTCCTTGGGCATAGTCTTTGGCAAACTGTTCTTGGCTTTTCTTTTTCTCAGCCTCAGCCGTCTTCTCCTGCTCCTGCCTCAGTCTCTCATACATAGGTCTGTACTCTTTCTCACACTCAGCTGCTGCCTCATCAATTTTATTCAAAAACTCATCAACTCCCTCACCCGTGGCTGCTGACACACCGACAGTCTTAATGTTGACATAGAACTCATCCAGCACCAGACTCATGGAGCGTGTGAGGTTGGACACTGTCACCGCCTCACTTTCACATATAGTAGAGGGCTGCAACTCCAGCCCAAGGGATACCATTGAGGTCGCGCAGGACCCGAGTAATCTAGAACCTTCTCGAAAGAGTTGGTCATCTAGTCCATGATTCCGTGGACACTGATGTGGCCCGCCTAATGCGGGGTCCACGAGGAACTCGGACAGAGTTACCGCCCGTGTCGAGTTAGGACACGCGGAGACCGGCAGAGGACAAACGGACTGGAGAGAGACAACAAGGCCTGCCTGAGAGGGACTCATAGATATTCATAGATATACTTAGGCTAGATAGTGTGCTAGATTGTTGTATGACAACTATATGTTTGATGTTTAACTATCTGTGATATGTAATATAAGAGAGCGCGGGTCTGTTTACCCACTGCGCCAACTGTACACTTTATACAATAAATGTTCTATATGCTAGCGAACAGTGTATTGTTGCCTGTATGAACCCGAACCATTATTTAGATAAGAGTAAGATGATGACAGGCTTTTTGGGGGCTAAGTTTCCGGTTGTGGCATAGAATGTTTGCTTAAAAACCTGTTAAATGCCATGTAAAAGTAATTATTTAGTCATATCACATTGATTTTTGATAACACATTGATTTGTTTAAATCAAAGAAATTGTTAACGTTACAAGTTTACATAAAACTAGTAGCTATCTAGCGATAAAATAGAAGTAATCTGAGTCCCTCGGCAATGTCTCACCATTGCCTCCACAGTGCCTCATTATTTTGATTCTGAAAAAAAAAATTTTTTTTTGACATGTTACTATTTTGACATTTTTTTGTGTGTGACAGTGACTAATGTTTTCTCGCTCCACGAGCAGATTGTTCCGCAACAAGTGCCGCGTCCAACCTATGAAACCTTTCCAACATTGACGAGAGTACAAGACAACATCGAGGACTTCTTGAATTAAAAGCTAAGTTTCACCTCATACCCATTGTAAATTCTAAGCTGTACTTCTCATGTTTCATCAATGTATTATTTTGTACATCTTGTGATATATGTCATAAACTGGTCAAGGGGAATAACCCTACTACATTCTCTGTAAATGGAAATTTGAAATTATACCATTTAAATATGTTGAAACCATACTATGCTAGACAGGACAATGAGACAAATGAACAGACGCAACAAACTGTTGACGGAGAGGAAACGACAATTTCCCAACGGAATGACACCTCGACAAACGAAGCATCGTTAACGACACACGCTTACGACGACGAAAACGACGAAGACATATGGACATTACCGACAATCTGTGATATCGACAATGACGACAAATTTGACGACATATTGACGATCGATCTCGACGACGACGACAATGACATTGAAGACAATTTGTACAAACTGTAGCATCTGTGATAAATCAGACAGACATGGACAATACTGAAATCCCTGTGCCAATCATGACTGACGACGGGAGTATAAATGACATACATATTTCTGACACTTTGACACAACAACAGCGACAAGACATTTTGACGCTCCTAGACGACTATAAGACGATCTTTTCCAACAAACCTGGACGCACTGATAGAATAACACATTCAATTGTGCTAACAGATCTGAGACCGGTCAAATGTAGACCATATTCTATTCCTCTCCATTACAGATCTAATTTAGATAAAGAAATTTTAGATTTAGAGAAGAATGGCATTATTCAAAAATCTATGTCTCAATATTCTTCACCGATTGTCTTGGTGAAAAAGAAAGACCAGACAATCCGCTTGTGCATCGACTATAGAATATTAAATACCAGAACAACAACGGATGCAGAGCCTATGAACAGTTGTGAAGATCTTATTTTAGATATGGCTCAATCATCCTTATTTTCTAAGACAGATTTAGCGAAAGGATATTGGCAAGTTCCACTCCACCCTTCTTGTAGACATATAACAGCATTCGCAACACCTCTCGGTTTATACGAATGGCTATATCTTCCTTTTGGCCTGAAGAACGCACCGGCCACATTTGTGAGACTAACAAGATTGTTATTACACGGAATTAATGATGTAGTTGCTTATATTGATGATATATGCGTCCATTCTTCTGATATGACTTCTCACTTACTCACCCTAAAACAAGTCTTCAACCAAATCTCTCTTTTTGGACTTACTATCAAACCTTCCAAGGTTGAAATAGGCTATACACAAATAGACTTCCTTGGTCATAGAATTTCTGAAGGAAAATTGTTGACTGATGATAAAATTGTTTCCAAGATCCTTAACCTAGAAGTGCCTACCACAAAGAAGCAGATTAGAAGTTTACTAGGTCTGATTAACTATTATTCTAAATTCATTCCACATTGGGCAGAACTCACCTCAGTCTTTTCTGATATGTTAACTAAAGATCATCCATCAAAAATTTGTAAAAGTACCAGCTTAGATAATGCAATGTGTAGGTTGAAACATATTTTTTCTAATCCACCAGTCTTACGATTACCCAACATAAATTTACCCTTTATTTTGACCACAGATGCGAGCGCTATCGCAATAGGAGGATGTTTAATGCAGGAAGTGGATGGCGTACTACACCCTATTCTCTACGTGAGCCGCAAACTAAAGAAGGCTGAGACTCGTTATGCCACAGTAGAATTGGAGTGTTTGAGCCTATTGTTCTGTATATTGAGATTATCTAAGTACCTCTTGGGAAGCCACTTCGTGGTCCTCACAGACAGTTCGCCTTTATTAGTCCTTAACCATGGGTCGCCCAAAAACAACAGGTTACAAAGATGGTGTCTTCTACTTCAGGACTATGACTTCGAAATTCGCCATATTAAGGGCACCGATAACATAGTGGCTGACCTTTTATCACGGCAGACAAATGCGCCAGTAGAATGACTCTTATCACATTGGCCAGTAGCCACACTATAAACTGTGATACTTTTAGTCCGTTACATATAACAGTGTGACTTTACACCTGCTAGAGTACTCTAAGTGATTAGGTTAATTACAACACCCATAAACATACGTGAAGAGCTATATTGTAAGAACTATACCATCAAATACCTAAGCTCTAGAATGATTCCACCAAGAAACAGTAACTGTGTTTATTTCAACCTATGATATCAACCAGTGAACTATCTCTGAACACTGTAATATTTCATACGGGACAGTGAGAGCAATCCATACTTGCTGTTGCTACGAAACTTTGCAAACAGCCGAAACAGAACAACATCGACGACAACACTCAAGAGACAGCCATACTAACTTTAACATTCATGGCATAACACACGAACGAAGGGACGTCAACGCGCACATCATCGTTGGAGTTATGTAATTAATTAGTTTATTATTAAATATGTATTATATTTCCATTAATGATGTATATAAATTGTGTTAACCTGTAACTTGTACATATTCTACTTTAATATTACAGACTGTACCATTCATAGCCTAAATAACCGTCCTATACAAGTGTCTCTAGTTAAATTATAACCTATTTTTCATTCATCGTACAAAAAGTACGTATTTTCTTAAAGGGCAAATATCGCCTAGCCCATTTTTTCTAAGGGCTATAACGCTTACCTCAACTTTAAGTATATATTTTAGCCAATTACTATTTTGAATGTCAGATGAGTGAATGACTGCGTTAAAGGATTAAATGAGAGAACGATACACTTGGCGGACAAATTGTACGCAAAACGTATTCATTGTAATTTGTCTGCGTCTTCCATGTAAAAGTGCATGACTTGTCTAATTTGTCACTACATGTGTAGAACTTAGTTTAATAGTGAGTTTAATTTAGTAGTTAGTGGAAGATACTTAGTTTAGCAGTTAGGATACATCTAAGCACCACTACTTGGAATGCCTAGTCAGGTATTGCACACAGTGCAGTATTTCATGATTGAGGTTATCCCAACTCGTGACGCTTGGAAATACACCACACATTCAGCACGCACGTTACACAAACCTCAAAACTCAACACTATCAATTTAAAATACAGTCACTTTATTAGAAACATCAACTTATTAGTTAACACACTAACAAGCCAACAGGGACACATGTAGTCTGAGGGGGATAAAAGAACAAGGTAACTACATATTTAGCATTATATAACATACGGGAGTAAAAGTGTATAGAAATACACACACAGATCAAGATTTGAAGGTGTACTTATTTAGCCAAGACTTCTGTCTTGTTAACCCTCTTTTATATAGGGGTTATTTGTCTGGGTACCATTTCGGGTACTATGAGAAGGGCGAGTTGTAAATACAACTACTAAAACGCCACGTAACTTCGGTCTGATAAGCATATTTAAGCACACGAGAGACAGAGGGATCTCTGCACCAAATCAGAGAAGTGTTGTATGGTAGAATACATGAGTTTTTAGTGCTAGTAGGTAGGTTACCAGGTTACTATCCACCAAACTACAAACACCAACTTTATGTGATTCGGTGACAGAATTAGAACGGATCTAATTACCCAACAACCAATCATATTAGGGGGGAGGGGGGATCCTGTCACCGCCTCACTTTCACATATAGTAGAGGGCTGCAACTCCAGCCCAAGGGATACCATTGAGGTCGCGCAGGACCCGAGTAATCTAGAACCTTCTCGAAAGAGTTGGTCACCTAGTCCATGATTCCGTGGACACTGATGTGGCCCGCCTAATGCGGGGTCCACGAGGAACTCGGACAGAGTTACCGCCCGTGTCGAGTTAGGACACGCGGAGACCGGCAGAGGACAAACGGACTGGAGAGAGACAACAAGGCCTGCCTGAGAGGGACTCATAGATATTCATAGATATACTTAGGCTAGATAGTGTGCTAGATTGTTGTATGACAACTATATGTTTGATGTTTAACTATCTGTGATATGTAATATAAGAGAGCGCGGGTCTGTTTACCCACTGCGCCAACTGTACACTTTATACAATAAATGTTCTATATCCTAGCGAACAGTGTATTGTTGCCTGTATGAACCCGAACCATTATTTAGATAAGAGTAAGATGATGACAGACACATAGGATGTCTCATGCTCCAGGGCGTCCTGAAAGGCCTCGAAGTCAGTCATCCATTCCTGGGCAAAGCTGTGACTCATGAAGTCTATTTTATTCATGACTATAACAAACAGGAGCTTGGTCTTGTACAGAATGCTGCAGGCGTATAGCATGTTGGACATGAAGGTCACCGGATTGACACTGCGTGGGGTATACATCACATACACAACCACAGTTGGAAACGTTGATGCCAAAGTCTCTGTGATTATACTGCCGGACGCTGACCAGGTAAAGACTTCAATCTGGCCTGGGGTGTCTATGATGACATTCTTGCATTCCCCTGTCTTAGACTCTATGAAATTCATCACCTGGTCAAAACGGGTGGCAAACAAGTTGAGAGATGTTACTATCCCACCATTGGGGCCTAAAGAATAGTGTTTCATCACTTCTTTGTAGTTGACCGTGTCCCTAATGTCTATGTTTGCTGGGAAGGGGACTTCAAGAACTGCAGGATCCAGATTGATAACATATGGTGCAGATTTCTTTGCGTGTAGATGTGCTGTCAACCTCTGTACAAAACTTGTCTTTCCAGAACCTGCCATTCCTAGAACAATTATACATGTTGGTTTTGAAGCAGTCTCTGATTTTAAGTGGCAAGCTGCATCACCTCCAGCCTTTATTTCTGTTTTACCGCTGTCTGAATCCTGCATTTTTGAATCGTCAGCACCTACAGTATCAATCTTCTCCTGACTGTGCGCAGCCATCTTTATAAGTCTTTCTTTCAATACTTTTTTTTTTTTACAGAAAATTATATTTCAAGCATTTATTCCCATCCAATAATAAATGTCAACAACAACAACAACAAATGTAGAAATAGCAGGTGCGTTTATGTAGCTGATAGGAGACTATGCTGATTTTATGAGCATGGTTGAATGAGGATTAGCCGCCTGCGCTCATCGCCTACTAACAGAGTAAAACACCGGCCATCTAATCTTCCGTGCATTCAGACCTACATCATATGATGGTTCTATCACATCACAGACCTACATCATGTGATGGTTCTATCACATCACAGACCTACTTCATGTTATGGTTCCATCACAGACCTACATCATGTGATGGTTCTATCACATCACAGACCTACATCATGTGATGGTTCTATCACATCACAGACCTACATCATGTGATGGTTCTATCACATCAGAGACCTACATCATGTGATGGTTCTATCACATCAGAGACCTACATCATGTGATGGTTCTATCACATCAGAGACCTACATCATGTGATGGTTCTATCACATCAGAGACCTACATCATGTGATGGTTCTATCACATCAGAGACCTACATCATGTGATGGTTCTATCACATCACAGACCTACATCATGTGATGGTTCTATCACATCAGAGACCTACATCATGTGATGGTTCTATCACATCACAGACCTATATCATGTGATGGTTCTATCACATCAAAGACCCATAGCCGGTGCCTGTTTTCTTTCAATACTTTTTTTTTTTAAACTTTCATTGAGTGTTAAAATCGTTGCAAAGTGTATTGTTTGTGTTTTTACAGAGCGTTGCATGTGGGCGTGTAGGTGACATATGCGCAAAAAATACAAATATTTTATACATTTTAACATTTCTACATTGAATTTGTTGTAGGGTAACACCTTACAGAAACAACAGCACGATGATAGTGCACAATTATTTATTTCCCCTGCCGCTTCCCTCTCCTGTCGACTCTAAAACCCCGAATTTCATCATCACCACTCGGTAATGATGAAACTGGTAGTATAAAATGTCTGAACCGATCGGAGATGGCGGCAGCAGGATCAACAAACAAACAGTATCAAGGTGGTGGGAATGGGAGGTGTAAACAGTATCGGGGTTTACAAAGCAGAAAGGGTAGTGGTTGCATTTATAATGTTTGTGTTGTTACATGTGTTTTGTGTATTTAGTATTTGTGTAGGTGTGTTTACGGAGCGTAGCATGTGGGCGTGTATGTGACGTGTGCATATTTTATTCATTGGGCATATTTACATGTGAAGGGGAGTAGATAGGGAGAAGGATACAACTTTCCATTTATGTTTCCATTGTCACACTCTCACCCATTTGGACCCACCACTCTAATGCCCTCATCACCACTCTCTGGTAATGATGGTAAGGGCATGGTAATTTTTGGAACCAAAAGGTGATTGTATCAGCAGAGGCAAATAAACAAACCATGAGCAAGGGAAGGGGGGGGGGGGTCACATGGGAGATGAGGTTATATATTCATAAAGGTAACTATAATAATAATGCAAATAAAACCAAATACATCAATAGTAATGATGACTGTCACGGAACGGCTGAGAATTCACCTAGCAAACTCCCAAAAATCCAATTCCCCCTTTTCAGTACTAGTAGAACTGCCGATCTAATCGAAGGGATACAACCGAGGTATTAATGTACCCCACGCAAAGGCGATTGGTGGCCCTTGACTTCTCGACTGTTCGGGTGACGAAAGCTCAACCCAACCATATCCGCTAACGCATGCGCAAGAACCTTCTCAGAACAAAGAGAGGCTCAGTTGTGATCCGGCCGTGAAAGCAAGCCGTTGTGTGTGAACAACTGTGTTAATTCGTAAATGGGAGAGAGGAAGCCAGTGTCTTGCTGTTTATCAAAGAAAACCGACAGAACGACCAGTGTTGGGACGGGAGCTCCTCAATTCTGAATGCACAGTTTGTCGTAAGGTACGTGAAACATATTTAGATAAATAATGTGTGTCGCTACCGCGTTGAATCGAAGCTGTTCGACCACATGTCCCGCCCGGCGCACAAAGGTCAGTCAGGGGTGAACCTGTGGGCTTGTGTTTTAACTTAACACTGCCGGCTAGTGAACACGATGGATTGTAGGCCTGTTTTTGCGTTACAATTGTACAAGTACGTGAATGCGTGTTATTGCCGCTACAAGTAGTTATAGACATTTAGGACAGGCCCAATAGTGTTAGTAGTCCGAGTTCACTCCTGGGCGGCCTTAGAACTCTAACGTAGTCGACACAAACGGACGTGGGCGAAGGCGTTGTAGAACATAGGTCGAGTGAGGTATCAGGGAACTCGGCCGAACCAGACGAAACCCATGCGATGGTCGCCGGACATGTCGAAGGTCATTCGAAGGACATTGCGGGTGTCTAAGTTCGAATTCTTTGGTGTGGCGACCACTGGCTTTGCTGAACTTTCTGCTTACTCTTTATGTTATTGGTTGCCGTAACGGAACACCGTCTTGATAGGCAGTTGGTTCCCGAGAGGTTGACACTGGAGAAACTGGGGAATGCGACAGAGCTGGTCACAGCCAGCTGAACACCGTTCCAAATGCTCTGACCTTAACTAGGGGAGGAGGGAACGGGATGTGGACTTCCACTACAGGGGGATTTCCCTGTATAATCTATTACATTCCTGGATCAGAGCTAGAGCTCCGGGAAACCTGTTGTATAGTAGGTAATCATAAAATCGAACCAGGGAGAGGGGGCTACCTCCGAGGGAGGGGAATTCGGTGGTCACCGGCTCTCCTTCAGAGCCATTCTGTCTCTAGGTACCTTTAACCTACTAACCTGGTATATTGTGTCCTTAGAAGTCTTTTTAGGACAGAAGGATTTCGCCGACACCATGACCAGATACACAGCCCTACCTTGGGCGGGTTCGAGACGGAGGACGGTTCAGCCAGCACTTGTTAGGACCCAGACCGAGTTCAGTTTTGGCAGTGGAGCCTGGTCTGTGAGGCTGCCGGCCGGGTCATGGCGACACCGGCCTATGCTGAGTACACATAGGTAACGTGTACCTCTGGGGGTAAGTCTGTGTCACGATATTCACACATGGTGTTATCTTTGGCAGGTTCTACTTTCTGAGAGACTTACGTGACGGGACCAGAGGAAGATGACTTGGTGAAGGCTGCTAAATGGCTGGCTTACCTATGTGACGTGAAGTGAGGCTTCTACACCACACCACGTGCCGGGAAGTCACTGCGCCACAGTCCAGTCCCGTCTAAACCGCTAAATGATCTTCAGTCAGTCCACCAAGTATTATGATGGCTACACACGGGCGAGTATCGTGTCATCTTGTCTGTGAACAGTTTTGACATTATAACCCACTAGCCAAACGGGTAGAGAAGAACTACATTACCCTTTATTTCATGATGGCCTGGTGTTCCGAGAACAGTCTACCATGTTGGAATAGGGACACTTGTTACATTCCTTACCTGGTCACGCGCTACCAGTACTGACTTTGAGTGACAGAGTCAACTTGAACTGTGCCAACTTTCTGTGCTTATAGGCCCAGTTATACCCATCCTGATCCCATTAGAGACCACCATCTGTTGCCAGAACTTTGACATTGTTAACTGTGTGGTAAATTGTATGGTGGCTTCTTAGGACTGTTGTCTAGCACAGGCCTTACTAGTGAAGCTTGAAGGACAGGCCTTCAGAACTTCTACAAGGATGTTAGTCCGGAGTCATCACGTACCACCACAACTTGGAGTCACCACATTGACGTGCTAGTCATTCCAGTTGAGACTACACCTCGGCAGAGACATTCCACGCTACGTGTGCAGATGAGTGACCTCTTTAACCTTGTGGTATCGTACCCAGTGTACAGTGATGAGTGAGACGGCCTGAGACTAATCCAGATAGCCATTTCTTCTATCTCCTGGCGGTGGCCAGGATTATCTCATGAACATTCCCCTTGTTGATAATCCTCTTGTACATTATATCATCTAGACATTATGTGTAGACACCAGAGTCGTGTCATCTGTTCTGGATGAGAGGTGCAAAAGGTATTGTCCAGCGGTTGATAGTGAGAGAGACAGGAATCCAAGGGCTGGTGGGGTCTGTAGACTGAGATTTATGGTATTCCCAGAGTGCATCTATCCCGTTATTAAGATGTAATAGTATGCTTCCCTCACCCCAGGAAAAACTACGACAATGACAAACATTAACCTACTAAGGGTGTTAACAGTACTGATAGTAACAGCAATGATAATAATAGTTATGATAATGATACCAATTTCCAAGACTGTGATTCCATTTGCTAGAATGATTTTCCTAGGAATGGTGTTAGCATAGCATAGTAGGTACATATAATTGCAACATGCAATGTTCAATAATAGTAGAAGTAAAAGGAGTTGGTTATTTTTTTCTCCTTGCTTATTTTTTTTTTGTGTGTGTCTTATTTGTAAGGGTTCTTTTTTTGGGGGTAAAAAGTAAACAAGCATCTGTATTAGCACAAATTTTACACTCTCATTGGTTTGGTAAACATATGTGGTTTTGTATTCATTCATTCATTATTCACTCACATCTTTTTGTTTCTTGCACGCACTCATGTGTACTAAAATTATAAAATCAGAAAGAAGAGTACTTGTGTTTACTCTGGAGATATCTGTGATATTTTGTGTTTACAACATAGGAAATATATCCATTAGCATATTCCATTTCTTGAACACATTTACATGTGAATGGGGGTTAAACAAGGAAAAGGGGAAATCTTTACATTTTTGGGTACTTCAATTTTAATTCACCGCAACAAAGAAGAATCCCTTCGAGCCTCATTTGCATCGGTCCGGCAATCATTTTCCGGTTTAGTGTTCGGTGGACTGCTAGACCGATCGATGGATGTTTTTAGGTTTTTGGGCCCGTGGGGCCCTCACTGTCCACGACATACTGTGTATTTAGTATTTGTGTAGGTGTGTTTACAGAGCGTTGCATGTGGGCGTGAATGTTACGTGTGCATATTTTATTCCTTGGGCATATTTACATGTGAAGGGGAACCTTTTTCATCTATATAAAATATATTTAATATTTTTGTCCGCCTGTGAAAGGCCAAGTATCATTAATCACTCTCTCTCTGTCTCTCTCGTGCGCGCACAAGCAAATACCTTTCAATACTTTTTTTTTTTTTTTACTGAAAAGATCTGTTGATTTAATGCACTAAATGAATTGGGGATGTGGGGATTTAGAGTACAAATAAAAAATACCCCAGCATGAAATGTACACACCACCATGAATACACACAGCAAACACACGACATAGGAGCTGGATCTCTTTACATCGTCAATTCCATTATAGCATTGACAATATCATTGTTGTTGTTGAGGAGAGCTTTGACAGCCTTGGCTTTAGAGACGTTTGCCTGGGACATGACCAGCTCAATGTCCTTCTGTTCTACACCGGTGTCATCAACCTCCTCATCTTCCTCCTCGGACTCTTCCTGTATTGGCTGGGACACTGTGCTGACTTGTTCACCTGTGGCACCGGCACTGTCAAATGCTTTAAATTTGTTGGCAGCTGCAACTTGGGCCTGCTGGTTCAGATCTTCAATCTTGGCTTCCCCAAAGACTATGTAGGTATCTGAGGCTGGGCTCTTGTAGACATCTGGCCAACTAATTACAAATAAGATATTCTTTGATTTCCTGATGGTGACTCGGGTGACACCGGGCACTGGTTTCAAACCCAGTTTGGACATTGCTTTGCGTGCTTTCTTTTCACTGCGGCTTTGCTTGGCCTTGGACACCTAGCTCTTCTGGCAGTCCAGCGGCTGCTGCAACCTGGCTCTGTTGCTGCGCGGCTGCTGCGACATGTTCCTCTAGCTCGGGGGGGGGGGGGGGGGGGGGGGGGGGGTTCATCGTCATCATCTGAATCAATACCTTTCAATACTTTTTTTTTTAAAACCTTTATTAAGTGTTAACAACTTTGCAAGGTGTATTGTTCGTGTTTTTACAGAGCGTTGCATGTGGAAGTGTAGATGACATATGCGCAAAATTTTACAACATTTATTTCAACATTTATACATTTGAAATGAGGGATAACGAAAAACGAGTACAAACAACAACAAGACGATAGTATACCATTATTTTTTCCTCTGCCACCCCCTCACCCGTCAGCTCCAACCCCACCAATACCCTCCTCACCATTGGTAATGAGGAAAATGGCAGTAACCTTGTTAGGACAAACGGGTGAATGCAGCAGCAGCATCAAAAGCAGCAGTATAAAAAAAGGGGGGAGGGCTGTCAAGGGGTATACTAGTTTACAATGCAGAAAAGGTAGTTGTTGCATTTGTATTGTTCGTGTTGTTACATGCGTACTGTGTGTTCAATATTTGTGTGCGTGTATTTACGGAGCGTTGCATCTGGGCGTTTAGGTGACATGTGTGTAATATTTCAACAATTAAATCATTTGCATATTTACATGTCAAAGGGGGGTAACGCAAAATTTATTTATTTCCCTGATTGTTTCCCCTGTCACCACCCTCTCCAGCCGGTTCCAAACTCACCAATACCATCGCCAAATTTTCGGTAATGATGGCAGTGGCAGCCAATTGTTAGAACCAACCAGCGAGGCCGGTAGCAGCGTCAAAACAACCAACAGTAAACAAGCGGGGAGGAGGGGGAAATGAGGGAGCATAATAGTAATAGTAAACATCCATAAAAATTAACAACAATAAAATTGATAGCAATAACCTTTAATAATAGAAAGGTAATAACAAGGGTAACTATCGCCGCAAGGAGGCATGATAATAATAGTGCAATTGCATTTGTATTGTTCGTATTGTTACATGCGTCCTGTGTGTTCAATATTTGTGTGCGTGTATTTACAGAGCGTTGCATGTGGGCGTTTAGGTGACATATGTGTGATATTACAACAATAATTCATTTGGCATAATTACATATGAAAGTGGGGTAACCCAAAATGTATGTTATTTTACCATGTTTGTTACCCCTGTCTCCACCCTCACCAGCAGCCGGCTCCAAAAACCGCCAACACCATAACCACCTCTTCGGTAATGTTGATAAAGGCAGTAAACATTTTGGAACCAACCAGTGAGGGCGGCATCAGCATCAACAGCAACAGTAATAAGCGGGGAGATGGCGGAGATGAGGGAGGATACTAATAATAATAGTGATCTTGAATTAAATTTAATAGCAATCAAACCATAATAATCATATAGTAATACAGAATTACCTACCAATCTCAATAAGAGAGCCTCTTAATAGCAGTACAAATGCATTTATATTGTTAGTGTTGTTACATGCGTCCTGTGGGTTCAGTATTTGTGTGCGTGTATTTACCGAGCGTTGCATGTGGGCGTGTATGTGACATATGCATATTTTATTCATTGAACATATTAACATGTGAAAGGGGGCAATGAAGAGAAAGAAAAAAAATGTGATCCCATACAGTTTCATGGTGTCTGTGTGTCTCAGATCTGGAGGGAAATCAGACTTTTGTTTCCACTTTCCCAGACCCATTATCTGTGATTTTTGTACATTTACTTTGGCTCCACTGCCTTTTCCAAAATGGGTAAAGGTGTGGAGTATGTTCCTTATTGATGTGTTGCTGGTGGGAAAGAAAGCAGTGTCCTCTGCATAAGCGATGAGCTTCTGCTCTCCTATCCCATGCAAGAAGGTTTCCTTAATACTAGTGTCTTGTCTTATCTTTTCTAATAGTGGTTCTAGGGTGAGCACATACAGGAGTGGTGATAAGGGACATCCCTGCCTTACAGATCTTGTGAGCCTGAAGCTTGCTGTCAGTGAATGGATCACCAACACTTTACTCTCAGGATTTTTATACAAGATCTGTATCCACTGCCGGTAGTACTGCCCTATGTTACAGTGTTCTAGTGTCCTATGCAGGTAAGTGTGGGAAATTCTGTCGAAGGCCTTCTCTTGATCCAAGGACAAGATGGAGGATGGACGGAGCAATGATTCCATTTGCTAGAATGATTTTCCTAGGAATGATGTTAGTATAGCATAGCAGGTACATATAAATTGCAGCAAGCAATGTTCTACAAGTAAAAGGAGTTGGTTATCTTTTACTCCTTGCTTATTTTTTTGTCTTATTTGTAAGGGTTTCTTCATTTTTTCCCTTCCTTTCGTTTTTTTTTTTTTTTTTTTGGAAAAAATTAAAACAAGCATCTGTATTTGCACACATTTTTTCAATCTCATTGGTTTGGTAAACATATGTGGTTTTGTATTCATTCATTCATTAGTTTGGACATTGCTTTGCGTGCTTTCTTTTCACTGCGGCTTTGCTTGGCCTTGGACACTAGCTCTTCTGGCAGTCCAGTGGCTGCTGCGACCTGGCTCTGCTGCTGTGCGGCTGCTGCGTCATGTTCCTCTAGCTCGAGGGGGGGGGGGGGGGGGTTCATCGTCATCATCTGAATCAATACCTTCCATACGGAAGTTATCAGACCGGTTATGGCGGACAGGGAAGTATGAATTGTGTAAACTCCTTTAAATAAAAGTAATTCCTGCCGCCCGCCGCCAATTGCCTCTGTGGTTATTCCATCTGGACCTGCTGATTTGTTTTTAGGACTTTTCTGTATAACTGCTTTGACTTCTGTAGAATTTCAGAAAAAAAAGAGAAATGGCAAGTTCAACCCTTAGAACCTTGGGGATGGGATATGACATAGTCCAATACTGCGTCCAGAAACTGCTTGACGTACTATCAGGCGTGAGAGCACGCTTTGTGTTCTTTTTGGAAATCCAGTTTGATGGAGACAGGGCAGCATTCGACCGTGATCGCCCTACCAGGCACCGAAGACTGGCATTGAGTCAGAATTTGCAACACCAAATGAGCTCCAGTGACACAGATTCTGAGGTTGATTTCCAGCTGCCCAATGAACGACCAGAATCTCCGACACCTGGGCCTCAGCACACTTCCAGTGCTCGGATCTCGGTCCCAGCTCCAGAAGAGGCAGGCTGCTCATCATCTAGGTCACGTGCTACACCCGGCCAGATGTTTTTTCAAATTACCAAATCTTAACCCACTGGCTGCAGAATCCAAGCGCAAGGAATATTACGTGTGAAGGATACTTGTGTAAAAATAGAAATAGGCATTTGTGTCAAATTATGCTCATTTACGCTGTATAGAAGAATTAAATTAAGCTATGAAAATATTTGTTACTGAAACTTTTTTTTTTGGGGGGGGGGGGGGGGGGTTTGGCGGTCATCCCAGACTAGCTGGTTCCCCGCCTCCCCTGTTTTTGGCGTGGACCCTTAGTCCCACTGTGAGCTATTGCCCACAGTGGTCCACCGGGCCCACATTTAAAGTGATGCTTATGTGAGGTTTTTTTTTTTGTGTGGATCACCCGGCCCCCGACCATACTGAAACTTTTTTTTTTTTTTTCCTGTTTGTGGCCTTAGGAGGCCAGTCAAAAAATGTTCTTTTTTTTTTTTTTTTTTTTTTTTTTAATACGTTTATTTTATACAAAGCAATGTATATTTACAAGGTGCAATGCGTGTTTCTTTGTTTGTGTATATTACAGAGCGTTGCCGTTTGTTAGTGTTATGTCATATTCGTTAATGAAACAAAAACATACATATACAGTTATGATAATGACGTACGCTTTCAGTCATCCCATTCTAACGTGATTGATGGTAATAGTGATGATAATGGTGATGATAATGATGATGATAGTGGTGATGGTAATGGTGATGATAATGGTGATGATAATGACGGAGACAACAACGACTATGGTGTGGTGATGATTCCTTCCGCTCGTTCATTCTAAACCCATCTTTCTCACACGCTTATAAAACCTTCAACACACAGCACGCGTTCTCTTCCACACCGAAGATATATACATTAAAGGAAATGTTGGTGTCAAGGTCGAAACGGCAAAAGCCGCCCCACGTTTTACACTGCAGGCAGTCTCATTCAAGCTTACTTCCTGTAAGTGGATTCGATATTATTGCTGAATGACAGCCCTCGACTTAATCGCAAGTGCCCAGGATTTGCTTGTGGTGGGGTGGGTTGAGACCAGGAACGCGGTCAACACGGAGGGAGGGAGAGAGAGGGAGCTGGGGAGGGGGAGAGGAGGGGGAGGGATAAAGAGAGAGCGCGCGTAAACAGATTGGAATTTGTTAAGTTGTCCATTGCGAATTCAGCGTATACATAAATATCCCATTTATTATGTACAAAAACAGGCTTTTACATTGCGAATACAGCGTATAGTCATTCATGTTTGGGGTGGGGGGGGAGAAAGAGAGGGAGAGCGAGATAGAGAGAGAGAGAGAGAGAGAGAGAGAGAGAGAGAGAGAGAGAGAGAGAGAGAGAGAGAGCTGTTCAGACCGAGGTCAAACTTCGGTCGACAAGACCACTGACTCACAAAGGCCACCGTCCCATTGTTCTGTCTAGGTTGGGCTCCAGGACTCAGTAACAAAGAAAAGACATTTATTCAGTTATTTGGCGCTTTGTTCCTCAATGATTGGGCTTAGTGGTACACATGCGGAGTATAGAAATATACTGTGAGAGTGTGTTTGAACATGTATGTTATGTAGTGTGAAATTTGATGGGAGTGTCTCTTGTTTATTAATCTGCGAATAGCTGGGCGATTTTTTGTTGGAAAATCTTTGCTAGTGTGTGTGGTTGTATTGTTTGGTGATTGTGTGTGGCCGAGTTTCTACTCGACCATATTACGTTTCTATACTCCGCCAGTGCAACAAGAAGTTTAGTGTGTTTGTCTTTTGTGACTGTGGGTATTGTATTTTAAAAAATGGCCTTATAAGCGTCAGTTTTCTTGTTTGTGTGTGTTTCTATTAATTGTTGCAGTGCAATCTTAGTGGCTGTGATTGCTGGGCATTCATAGAAGAGATGATCCTCTGTTTCCTGAATATTTTGTCTACATAATTTGCATGGGGCTATTTGCTTGAATGTTTGTGCGGCTCTCTCAGTTGTCGGGGTCATATTATAAATTAGCCTGTATGTTATTTCTTTGGATTTTGATGTGATATGTTTGTTGTGTAAGTTAGTGAAGGTGCAGCTGTAGTCTTTCATGTGATATTTGTATCCTCTTTTGATTCTCAGGTGTAGTGGTGGGGCTTGTTGTTGTACTAAATATGTGTATATCTGCTTGGTTGTCTGTTGTATTAAGTGTTCATTACCTTGAATTGCTTGCATACATGTTCTGTAGAAGTGCGGTAGTGTGCCGTAATAGTGCGGTGTTGTTTTGTCTATTTTCTTAATTCTGTGTAGTCTAATTGCAATATAGTATAATGCTAGCGAGTGTTGATCTGGATGATTGATGATGCGTCCTATGTGGTTGATTCTTAATGCTTGTATTTTTGTGTTAAGGTCCTGTAATGAGATTCCCCCTCTAGTCTTCTCTTGTATTAAAGTCTTGTGCTTAATACTGTGGATTGTGTTTTTAAAGATGAATTTCCTGATGTGTTTGTTTATGTCTGTGATTGTTTGTTTTGGTGGGTCTAACACTGTGGCTAAATATAGTATTTTAGGAAAGATGAAGGTGTTAACAATAGTGCTTCGTATAAAAATTGTTGATGTCTTGTATTTGAACCTATGTAGTATGTCTATAATTTGTTTTGTCAGTGATTGCCATGTTCCTGTGTGTGTTTTTCTGGGATTGGATGGAAAAGTGATCCCATAAATCTTCATGTTATCTGTGACTGTTAGATCCGGGGGGAAATCTGCTTTATTCTTCCACTTCCCCAGTCCAATTATTTTAGACTCCTGTATGTTTATTTTGGCCCCACTTCCTTCACCAAACTGTCTGAAGGTGTGAAGTATGTTCGTTATGGAAGTGTTGGTTGTAGGGAAGAAAACGGTGTCATCTGCATAAGCAATTAATTTCCGCTCTCCAGACCCTTGTATAAATGTACCTTTAATGTTAGTGTCCTGTCTAATTGCTTCTAAGAGTGGTTCTAGTGTGAGTACATATAGGACTGGTGATAGTGGACACCCTTGTCTGACAGATCTATTGATTTTGAAACTGCCAGTGAGTGAATGATTCACCAGTACCTTACTTTCAGGATTTTTATACAATATTTCTATCCACTGTCTATAGTACTGTCCTATGTTGCAGTGTGCTAGTGTTTTGTGTAAGTATGAGTGTGAGATTCTGTCAAAGGCCTTCTCCTGGTCTAAAGATAAGAGAGAGGATTGACAGTCTTTCTGGTGGGTGTATGTAATGAAATCCCTAATGAAGTGTGTATGTTGGTGTATATTTCTGTGTTGAATACTGCACTGTTGGTCTGGGTGGATGAGTGATGGCATGAAGTTTTTAATTTTGTTTGCAAGTGATTTTGCTAGAATTTTGTAGTCTGTGTTTAATAAGGAGATGGGTCTATAGTTTTTCAGCTGTGTTTTGTCTGTGTTGTCTTTAGGTATGAGTGTTATATATGACATGTTGCAAGTGTTTGGGAGTTCTTGTTTATGAAAAGCTTCTTGGTAGACTTTTAGAAGGAAATTGCCTAGGATAGGAAAGAAGTGTTGGTAGAATTCTACTGTGAGTCCATCTGGTCCTGGTGTTTTGTCTTTTTGCATTTGATTGAGTGCATGTGTTATGTCGGCTAATGTAAGCTCTGTGTCTAATGTGTCTTTATCTGTGTCTGACAATTTTTTTGTGTATTTTAGGAATCTATTTTGTGTTTGTGTGTTGGCGGGTTCTGCTGTATATAGGTCAGTGTAGTACTGTTGGAATGTTTCTAGTATATGTACTGTCTCTGTTTGTGTGTTTCCTTGCATGTCTGTTATTGCTCCTATTTGTCTGTTGCGTTGAATGTTTTGCTCTAATGCAAGGTGCTGTCTATTGGGACTTTCTTCTGATATGTTAGTAAGTTTAGTTCGAAGGAGTGCACCGCGGAGTGTGTGTTGCTGGTGTTGTTCTAATTGTGATTCTAGTGTGTTTAGGTGTGATGCATTCCTGTCAGTCTGTTTTGTGAGTTGTATTGCTGTCTGTATGATATGTTCTTGTTGTTGTCTGTCTTTATGTATGATGGATGCTAAATGTTGTGTTCTACACCGTATTGTATTCTTTAGTAAATCCCAAATTTGTGTTATGTTGTCCGTGGGTGTACTATTAGTGTATGTTAGAATAAGTTGTGTCACATGTTGTAAATAACCTGTATGTTGGAGTAAGGAGTTATTGAACTTCCAATGTGGTGTTCTTTTTGATGGCCTTTTGTTTGTAGTGTCTGTAGTGATATGTGTTAGTACTGCTTTGTGATCTGTGTATTGTAATGTCTCTTGTAGATGTTTTGTGTGTATTATGTGGTGTGTTGAAGGTGTGTATACTCTATCTAATTTGCTGATCTATTGTAATCCCTATTTTTGTGTGTTGTTGCAATGTTATTAGGGTGTCTGTATCGGAAAGCGTCTATTAGATTGTGTGTGTCTAGGGTGTTCTTTAGTATATCCAGTTGATGTATTCCACTTCTGTCATTTCTCTTTAATTGTGTCTTGATTCCTGCTTTGCCTGCCCCTACGATATCCAAATCTGAGAGTACAAAATTGAAATCCCCTGCAAGGATAATATTTTGCCCTCTGTATGTTTGTATAAGTAAGGTGTCTAATTCTTGGTAAAAGTTTGGTTGGTGATTGTAATTTGGTGGTGCATGTATGTTCACTATGGTGTATGCTTGTATGGTGTTTTCTACCTGTATTATGGAGATTCGTCCATGGTTATCCGTGTGTGTTTTAATTATGTCCCACCTGTCTGATGTCTGCAGAATAGCTGTTCCTGACCCAATTTTGTGTGTGCCTAAACTAAAGCATGAATGTCTGAGGCCTAGCTGTGTGGTGATATGTTGTGCGAATGTTTTTGAACATATATTTGTTTCTTGTAGTAGTAGAAAATCTGGTTTGTGTTTGTTTATTAGTGTGATAATATGTTGTAATTTTGTACGTATACCACAAATGTTTAAAGTAATAATAACTAAATCACTAGTCATTATAATTTAAGTAAAATCAAATGAAAGAGATATAATAAGTGTATAGAATCACACGCAAAATTATTATCCTTGTTGAGTACATTTAGGCGAGCAGGTCTGTAGCGTCAAAGGTTTGTGTGGGAGGATCGTCTTGTTCCTCGTTCTTATCACTTGTGTCTGTGTCTACGAAGAGAGTGTCTGGTATGCTGTATGTGTCGTCTTCGTCTTGTACTTGTGTCTCCTCTTGTTGTTCTTGTTCAGTTTCCTTTGTCTTGCCTATAGTGTTTTTGACTTTTTCTTTCTTTGGCAGTGATAAATCGTCTGTTTCTGTGTCGTCGCTGTGTTTTGACTGCGGTCTTCTGTTAGCCCATGTTCTCTTCTTTGGTTTGCTGACGACTTGAAAACCGTCAGAGTCTTCATTCCTTGGATTTATGTCTTGTGTATTAATTTCTTGTGTGTTATTTTCTTGTGTGTTGATTTGACTGTTGAAGGTTTGTGTCAGTTCAATCTCTCCCTGTGGAGAGGTTTCTCTTTCGAGCGGTGGGAAATCTTCTTGGCTTTGAACCCTTATTGTTGCTGCTATTGGTGTCGTCTAATGTCGTCGACTAGGGCATTTATTGGCCCAGTGGTTGTTTTGGCCGCAAGCTGGACAATCGGTCTTTCTCCCCGGCATCGTGATCAACACTCTGTGGTTATTGTTTGTTATACCGGGAGTGTAGATCCGTATGTAATGGGGAACTTCCTTTGTTGGGTTGCAGAGCGCTCCCCACTTGCCAGCCCCATTCTTTATCCTAAAGACCTCAGCCTTGTCGTCTCCTGTAATACTGTGCACCAGTTTTTTAACTCCTTGAGGAGCAATCGTGACAGGTAGAAACAATAATATGAATATTATGTTACCGTGAAAAAAAGGTATTTGTTTCCCCTTAAATTTCGCTTACCAAGTGCACAGGCCGCCGAGAGCGCGATAGCGAATGCTTAGCCCGTAGATCAGGGGTGGCCAACCTTTACAGCAGGTGGGCCAAATTTCAGAAATATTTCCTGCAGGGCCACGCAACAAATTTTTTGTTTGTTAAATTAAAGTAAACAAGCAAGCGTACTACAGCTTCGACCACATGGTCGTTTCCCACTCCGCGGGACCCAACATGACTACCAGCGGGCCTCGTGTTGGTCACCCCTGCTGTAGATGCTGCCGGCTCAGCATCTCATCTCCATGCAGCAGAGGGTGAATAACGGCCAGGCCCTCAAATCCGAGGGATATTGCTTTAGAGGCGTTCAGCTTTATCTCTCAGCTGAGAGCCGTAGAACAAGTGTCTGGACCAAGCATGTAGCAGGCTCGGCATCTCAATTCCATGCAGAAGAGGGTGAGTACCGGCCAGGCCCTCACCTCCGGAGAATATTGACTTAGAGGCGTTCAGCCATATCCCTCAACTGAAACACGTAGAACAAGTGTCTGGACCAAGCAGTTCAATGAGCCATTCGTGGTTTCACCATGAGACAGTGTGATCTTAGACATGCATGGCTTAATCTTTGAGACAAGCATGTGACTACTGGCAGGATCAACCAGATATCTATCTCACAAACGGACTATTCACACACACGAAGGCCAAGAGTAGCAATCGCTCAGCTCGCTCCCTCGGTACCCGGTGATACACGCAAAACCACCGGACGCCAATCGACGAGCTCTCAAGCTACGCCAGGCAAGGCTGACCGAAAAACTATGCCAGCTTACTGATCGAGAAAGAGAGAGAGAGAGAGAGAGAGAGAGAGAGAGAGAGAGAGAGAGAGAGAGAGAGAGAGAGAGAGAGAGAGAGAGAGAGAGAGAGAGAGAGAGAGAGGGCTTATCGAGACTGTCGAACGGTCGTACAAAAATTGCTCTTTCGGCCGCTCAAACCACGAATCTGGCTTCGCACTGCGGTCACAATCTCCATGCTAATTTGCGTCGGCTGGGAAGTTCCCGATTGGGTGCACTTCACACAGCCATCCGAGACAATGAACGCCAGACGCGGGGCTGATCTTGCGAACCAGACCAACCCCCACGCTGGATGGATTGAGACCGTGGCATGGAGGAATATAATCAGCAGAGTTGATCCAGAACACCAAAGACCGAGATTTTTGGAGAGCCATAAACGCCTACGCCAGCTGGCAGGGCACTTGATAATGATAATAATGTGTGAATTCTGCAGTAAGTACCTGGCGAGATGCAGCGAAATATGCCAGGCAATAAATCGAACATCTATGGTTTGTGTCTTCGTTATTCAAATTCTTATAGTCGTTGCTGTGTGGCGTTGGCGATCTTGTCTGCCTACAGCTTTCTGTCTTTTATTATTCTAATAGTCGTTGCTGTGTGGCGTTGGCGATCATGTCTGTCTACAGCTTTCTGTCTGGTGTTATTCTTATACTCGTTGCTGTGTAGCGTTGGCGATCATGTCTGTCCACAGTTTCTGTCTTTTATTATTCTTATAGTCGTTGCTGTGTAGCGTTGGCAATCATGTCTGTCCACAGTTTCTGTCTTTTATTATTCTTATAGTAGAAAGTAATGGCAAACTACTGAACGTCAACTTGCCCAGGAATCGCGAACAGCCAAAAAATGCTGGGGTTGACTGCTACGTCTGTAAAGGATATGCAACTAACAAATAGTCGTTGCTGTGTGGTGTTGGCGATCATGTCTGTCTACAGCTTTATGTCTTGTATGATTCTTATAGTCAAAACAATATTTTCCCGCAGTGAATTTGAATAACCAAGACACAAATCATAGATTGTACCATTTATTGCCTGGCATATTTCTCTGCATCTCGCCAGGTACATACTGCAGAATTCACACAACATAGAGTATTCGCGAACATGTGTATATTTCAGCTTTGAAGGGTGTATTTTACTCTATGTTGTGTGAATTCAAGAAAACAGTAACAACGGTCATATCAAATTTAAAAAAAAAATAATGACACTAACAGAAATGGAAGGGAAAATTCTTAACCAAGTGGATAATTTTAAATACCTAGGGGCATTTATAACATCAGAGATGAAGAGCAGAATAGGGCAAGCAAGAGCCGCATTTCAGAAAATGAAGAGTATCTTATGCAATAAGTCACTATCACTGAATGTAAGGAAGAGAGTGCTGAAATGCTATATAGAACCAGTTTCCCCGGGAATGTTAACCCGGTCAACAAAGGCCCGCAGAAGTCGGATGTGTCAGCCTAACGGTGCAAGAACGCAGCTCTGTTGTAAACAGGCACAACGCAATCACGTCCGGAAAAAACAAACTCCGGATGAACGCAGAAGAAGAAGAACCAGTTTTGTTGTATGGCAGTGAATCTTGGAATGTAAATGAACAAATTAAGAAGACCCCTCTGCTGTGTGTCCACCGTGACGAGGTAGAGGGGCTTGTGCGTCCCAATGACCCCAAGAGCTATTCCGACGGTAGCACAGCTACTGGTAGGGCCACCCCTGTCGGACAGGTCAAGGGAGAGGGACCAGACAAAGAGACACACAAACCTGCTGCCTTGTAGGTAGACTGGGGACAGTCAAAGGCTAGGGAAAGCATCCCGAATAAATGCTTGTCGAAATCGGATGTACTGAGCCACAGGCTTGACAAAGCAGTGCAACGTAACTTAATTCATGATGTCACAAATCAAAATTAATCGTTATGGTGCTAATCCCGTGAAGTCCCATCAGGCGGCGATAGTGCCGGGCCCCCTGCCTCGAGGGGGTCCACCCATGACTACTGGTGGTCACCTTCCCCTGTGCTGTGGAGTCAAGGCACAGAGGAGTAGGTTAAGAGCTATTGACCAAATACCCCGGACACTCAACATACTACAGTGGAATGCCGAAGGAGTTTACAAGAAGAAAGACTCCCGAACACTGCGTCTTCATAAAGATAGAATAGATGTGGCATGCATTCAAGAGACACACCTCAACGCCAATCACAAATTCTCAGTCAGAGGATATCAGGCCACACGTTTCGACCGCGAAGGACACAAAGGAGGAGTTCTAATACTTACACGAAATACAATACCTTGCAGCGAAGTATCTGTGATCTCTGACAACCAAACGGAAATTATAGGTGTTGATATAATGATAAAGGACGTGAAAATAAGAATCTACAATCTGTATAGCCCAGCAGATAAGGACCTTACACTCTCAAACATGAAAATAACTGACACAAACTGCATTATTGTCGGAGACTTTAATAGCCGTTCAGAAAGATGGGGATACCCAGATACTGACAAAAGAGGAGATGAATTGGAGGACTGGGAAATAGACTCAAATCTCCATCTACTCAACAAAGCGGATGACACACCGAGCTTCTACTCCAGAAGATGGCTTACCACTTCTACTCCAGTCTTAGCTTTCTGCACAGGAGACATCCTCCACAAAATCGATCGCCATGTGCTGGACCAATTAGCAGGTAGTGACCACAGACCAATCAAGCTTGTAATGAATATGGAGTATGTTCCACAGGAGCTAAAGCCCTTGCCCCGCTGGAATTACAAACGAGCAGATTGGGACAGATTTGCCATACTAACAGACAAATATTGTGAAAACATAAATACACGATATGGCAACATAAAGCAAATGGTGGAAAGTCTAAACAGAGCGATAATACAGGCAGCCACTGAGTCCATTCCAAGAGGAGCGAGGAAAAATTACAAACGATACTGGACTGAAGAACTACAAAGTTTGGAGGACAAAGTTGAAGATGCCAGGAAGACAGCAGAGAGAGAACAAACGATTGAAGCGAACATCTCTCTCAAAGCCATCTTAGCAAAATATAAAAGAACAGTAAATCAAACAACAAGAGATTGTTGGAGGGAAAAAACAGAAAACCTGAATTTTGACAGTGATGGAAACAAACTATGGAAACTAGTGAAAGCCATGAACAATGAAGAACCTAGAAACAAACAAATAACAATTAAACAAGGAAATGCCTTGCTTACAGGAAAAAAGGCTGCAAATGCACTAATGGAACATTATGCAAATGCAAACCACATTGATATTACAACCGAACAGAAGAAAGCAATCAAAGACAAACAGATACATCATAGAAATACAGAGACAGCAGCAGAATATATGATGGCAAATCTAACAATGGAAGAAATGGAACAGGCAATGAATACCCTAAAAAAGAAGAAATCACCAGGAAAGGATGGAATCACAAATGAAATGCTAATAGGACTAGGCACCAAGGCAAAGAAGAAACTACTAGCAGTCCTGTCCTAAATAACAGCTGGTAGAGAGGAATAGTCCCACAGGCATGGAAGGAAGCTATACTAATACCAGTCCCAAAGAAAGGAAAAGACCTGGAAGAACCAAATGGCTATCGACCTATCAGTCTACTTAGCTGTGTAGGAAAATTAATGGAACGCATTATCAATGGCAGGCTAACATGGCATCTGGAAGAAAACAAACTCTTAACACCACACCAAGCAGGATTCAGAAAGTACAGATCCACTGAAGATCAAATAACCTATATAGCTCAGGAAATAGAGGATGCCTTCCAAGAGAAAAAGCACACACTAGCAGTCTGGATAGATTTAGAAAAAGCATTTGATAAAGTATGGAAGGAAGGACTGAAAGTAAAACTGCAAAAAAAATGCATGTTTGTGGAAAAATGTATAAATGGATCAGCCACTACCTTGAGAACAGAACTGCCAGGACAAAAGTACAAGGACAAACAAGCAAAATGATGCTGTTGGAGCAAGGTGTCCCCCAAGGAGGAGTTCTTTCACCAACATTATTCCTAGCATATATAAATGACATCACAGAAAATTTTCCAGCCAGAGTACACACATCCTCCTTTGCAGATGACCTAGCCATATGGACATCTGAAGAATATATTAGTACAGCTAACAGCAGAATACAGCAAGCCTTATTAGCGCTAGAGGACTGGTCAAAATCATGGCTAGTGAAGATATGTGAGGAAAAAACAACATGCACAGTGTTCTCCCTCTCAAATAAAACTCAGCAACCTAAGCTGGTATTGAATGGAAAAATATTGCGCCATGAAGAAAATCCAAACTATCTAGAAGTCACATTTGATCGTCGCCTGACATGGAAGACACAGTTTGAGAAAAATCGAACAAGAGCAAGGCAAAGAATGGCAATCATGAAAAAGCTTGCTGGTACAACGTGGGGAGCAGATGAGAAAGTTCTCAAGAAGTTATATACTGGACGGGTGAGGCCAGTACTGGAATATGGCATTGCAGCTTGGGCAACAGCAGCTAAGTCAAACTTTAACAAAATAAGTAGAGTCCAAAACCAAGGAATGCGAATCATAACTGGAAGCCTGAAGACAACGCCTATTAATGAACTAGAAAAGATCACTTGTTTACAACCAATGCAGGACAGAAGAGATAGCAGAGCCCAGCAACAAGCAGAAAAATTTAGAAGATTGACAGACCACCCTATGTATAACAGGTTTAATGGTTTTGGAAAAGGAAGACTGAAGCGTAGCAACTTTGTAGAAACTGCAAAACGAAAGATTAGGGCAGATCCCATACTTAACATATCAACAGTCAAGCCCATTTACAATGCACACAACTTCCCAGCTTGGAGACAGCAGCAAATGCCTGAGATGATAGAAAACATTCCTGGTATTGAGAAAAAGAACACTCAGAATGAAACCGAAAGAAGAAAAATAACCCTCAACTACATAAAAGAACATTACCCAAGCAGCAATTGGACCCATGCATATACAGATGGATCAGCCAAAGATTCAATTAAAAATGGAGGAGGAGGAATTCTCCTTAATTTAAAAAATGGAGTGATAAAAACACAGTCAGTGGCAACTGGAAAATTTTCAAGTAACTTCAAAGCGGAGGTAGAGGCTTTGAAAACTGCAGCAGAAATGCTCTTGATGGAGGAAAATAAAGAGAAGCAAATAGCTATCTTCACAGATGCAAAGTCAGCTGTCTCAATACTGAAGAGCAAAAACAGCACAGAACTAGCTGACCTAAGAGCAGCACTCCATAGTGTATGCCAGAAATCCAAAAAAGTTGTAATACAGTGGATCCCATCACATTGCAGTATACCTGGAAATGAAGAGGCTGACAGACTAACAAAAGAGGGTGGACGATTACCACAGCCTGACATAGACATAACCTATAATGAGGCAAAGAGGTTGATAAAAAGCACTTATAGAACCAAATGGGAATCAGAGCATTCAGGCCACCAGAAGGATGACGCATATTACAAACTCGACCGAAGAGAACAAGTAGCAATCTTCAGACTCCGCACAGGACATAACAGGCTGAAACACCACTTGTTCAATAAACTAAAGATAGGAGATACCGATGAATGTAATTGTGGAACTGGTAAAATGACAGCTAAACATTTGCTGCAGGAGTGCCCAATATATGCAGAACAGAGAAAGATATTTTGGCCCACGCCTGCTTCATTTGAGGACAAGCTCTATGGAGATATCAACAAGCTCAAGTTGACTACAGCTTACTTTAACTACATTCAGGTTGACATCTAAAGGTGCATGAAGATGTATTTAGACTGCCACACTTCATACCACAGGTATGTCGGTTACAAAAGCGTCCCAGAGGCATGAAATGGAATATTGCTTGGATAGCAAATCCATTACGTGGAAAGTCCGAATCAAAAGCTCACTGTGTGGGCTTCGTAAATGGTGGAAAAAGTGTCCTAGTGACACGAAATGGAATATTGCTTGGATAGCAAATCCATTACGTGAAAAGTCCGAATCGAAAGCTCACTGTGTGGGCTTCATAAAAGGTGGAAAACGTGTCCTAGTGGCACGAAATGGAATATTGCTTGGATAGCAAATCCATTATGTGGAAAGTCTTAATCTAAAGCTCACTGTGTGGATGTCATCTGCAGACTGCATTCTTCTGGTTTCCGGAGGAACAGCCTATGGTGAACGGAAGGCCCAATATACGGAAGTGAGGCTAAGCAGCCATCTGCAGGACGTGACGATTCCTTGGGTGAGCCCAGTACCAGAGCGCTGTGTGATGGCTCTGCAAGTATGGAAGCCTCCTTGGATGGCGGGGAATGCCCATGGTCTGCCCCTGCCTTCCCTTGAGGGTTGACCAGGATGTCTTTGGCTGTTCTATATGGGCCAGCTAGGATGGGGGATAACACCACAACAGTGAGATTCAAACGTCCTAAGAAACCCCCGGGAAGGTTAACCCGGTCAACAAATGCCCGCAGAAGTCGGATGTGTCGGCCTGACGGCGCAAGAACGCAGCTCTGCTGTAAACAGGCACAACGCAGTCACATCCGAAAAAAAAAATCCGGATGAACGCAGAAGAAGAAGAAGAAATTAGAAGCAACATAGACTTGATTCTTTAGACGACTGTTGCGAATTCCTTGGTAACAGTTGAGTTGAGTTGAGTTAAGAACCGACATCACTGCACTCAGGACACTCCCATACGTGTTCAGTCCCCTCGTTCAACAGCCAGCGAAGAGTCATACTACTAATCGTTCCCACCGCTATCTGATTAAAAGTTCTCCTGTCTTCCTTCTCAGTTTTGAGATTCTTCCAGAACCCCTGCCGGACCCCCGCAATCTCATTCTTTCCACATACGGGTTCTCAATCTGTTCCTCCGCCTTCTCCACTTGGTCCCACAAGCGCACTACCACCTCCCCCTTGTCTATAGGCAAGATACCACCAAGAGGTGCATTCCCTGCTAGCCTATCAGCCTGTTCATTCCCCCGTACACCCGCATGGTAACAATGATTGCCTGAAACAGGCTAATGAAACTAGAACATTATAATTATATACAGCAATAAGAAAGAGAATCTTATGCAATAAGTCATTATCACGGAGTGTAAGGAAGAGAGTGCTGAAATGCTATATAGAACTAGTTTTGTTGTGTGGCAGTGAATCTTCGAATGTAAATGAACAAATTAAGAAGAAATTGGAAGCAACATAGATTTGATTCTTTAGACGAATGTTGCGAATTCCTTGGTAACAACGATTGCCTGAAACAGGTGATGAGAAGAGATGCATTAGAGGATATTGTGACAACTGAAAATATCGAGGGGAAGAGAGGCTAGGCAGACCAAGATAAATAATACTGGATGGATTCTTCTTCTTCTGCTGCTTTAACCGGAGAGTTTTTTTGGACGTGATTACGCTGTGCCTGTTTTGCGCCGTTAGGCTGACACATCCTACTTCAGCGGGTAACTGTTGACTGGGTTAACCTTCCCGGGTGTTTCTAAAGGCATTCCACTCTCATTCAGACGTCTTTGTGTTGTACCTGTTTATTTGCGCCTTTCGGCCGACACATCCGACTTCTGCGGGTGTTTGTTGGCCGGGTTAACCTTCCCGGGTGTTTCGAGGGACTTTCGACTCTCACTGTTGTCGTGTCGTCCATATTCCAGCTGGTCAATATAGAACGAGCAAAGGCAAAATGGTAAACCCTCAAGGGAAGGCAGGAGCACATCATGGGAATTCCCTGTCATCCAGGGAGGCTTCCATAATTGCAGAGCCGACACATAAAGCTATGGTTCTGGGCTCACCCAAGAAATCGTCAAGTCCTGCGCATGGCTGCTTCACTTCCTAATTTCCGTGTACTGGGCATTTCGTTCGTCACAGGCCGCTCCCCACGCAAACCAGGAGGGGTCAGTCTGCAGACGACATCCAATCAGCGAGCTTTCGGTTCGGGCTTTCCACGAAATGGGGTTGCCAGCCAAGCAGTATTCCTATTCTGGCTTCTGGGTCGCTTTCTCAACTCTTACTGTTGTGGTGTCATCCCTATCCCAGCTGGTCCACCCAGAACAGCCAAAGACATCCCGGTCGACCCTCAAGGGAATGCAGGGGCAGACTATGGGAATTCCCCTCCATCAAAGGAGACTTCCATAATTGTAGAACCGACACATAACGCTCTGGTACTGGGCTGACCTGTGGAATCGTCACGTCCTTCACATGGCTGCTTAGCCTCACTTCCGTATATTGAGCCTTCCGTTCACCACAGACTGCTCCTCCAAAGAACGGGGAGACCTGTATGCAGATGACATCCACACAGCAAGCGTGCCCTTGGGATGCTTTTTCCACCTTTAGTAACGCTCCCAGGGTAGGCTGTAGATCATGGGTGGCCAACCTTTTCAGCAGGCGCGCTAAATTTCAGAAATAATATTTCCTGCCGGGCCACGCACCTAATTTTTCTATTTTAGAAAAAAAAAAAATTTTTTTTTCACATTGCGAATACAGCTTATACATTCATGTACATGTGACGTTATATTCTTGGCATGGTGTAGTAATCATTTGCTCCCATGCATACCAAACCATTTAATTGGAACTTTCACACTGCAGGCAACCTCATGCAAGCTTAGTTTCCTGCAAACAAGTTCAATAGTATTACTGAATCACAATCACTCCCTTAATCACAAGTGCAAAGGATTTGTTTGTGGCGGGCTGGGCTGAGACCGGGAAAGCGAGGCAACAAAGAATGAGAGAGAGAGAGAGAGAGAGAGAGAGAGAGAGAGAGAGAGAGAGAGAGAGAGAGAGAGAGAGAGAGAGAGAGAGAGCTGGGGGATAGAGGGGGAGAGAAGGGAAAGGCGGAGAAAGGGAGGATGCATAGATTGGAATTTGTTTAGTTCGTTACACAGGATGGCAAAATTCCATCACTACAGGGATTTTATCTGAGCTGGCTTCTGGCGAAGGTCAACCCTCGGTCGACAAGACCACTGACTCACAAATGACACCTTCCCATCTTGTTTAGTTTGGGCCAATAGACTCAGTAACAAAGAAGGAAAATGTATTCAGTTATTTTGCCCATTTTCCCCAATGATTGAGCTTAGTGATACCCACTAGGAGTATAGAAATATCTGTGAGAGTGTGTTTGAACATGTATGTTATGTACTGTAAACGTGATGAGAGTGGCGCTTGCTTAATCAGTGAATATCTAGGAGATTTTCTGTTGAAAAATCTGAGATAGTATTGTGGGTGTATTGTGTGGTGTTTGTGAGTGGCCGAGTTGCGACTAGTACCATATTATGTTTCTATACTGCGCTAGTGCTACGAGAAGTTTAGTGTGTTTGTCTTTTGTGGTTGTATGTATTGTATTTAGGAATATTGCTTTGTAAACGTCGGTTATCTTGTTTGTGTGTGTTTCTATTAAATGTTGTAATGCAGTCTTAGTGGCTGTGATTGTTGGGCATCCATAAAACAGATGGTCCTCTGTTTCCTGAATATTGTGTCTACATAATTGGCATGGGGCTATTTGCTTGAATGTCTGTGATGCCCTCTATGTTGTCGGGGTCATATTATAAATTAGCCTGTATGTTACTTCTTTGGATTTCGATGTAATATGTTTGTTGTGTAAGTTAGTGAAGGTGCATCTATAGTCTTTCATGTAATATTTGTATCCTCTTTTGATTCTCAGATGTAGTGGTGGGGCTTGTTGTTTCACTAAATATTTGTATATCTGCTTGGTTGTCTGTTGTATTAAATGTTCATTGCCTTGAATTTCTTGCATACATGTTATGTAGAAGTGCGGTAGTGTGCCGTAATAGTGCGGTGTTGTTTTGTCTATTTTCTTAAGCCTGTGTAATCTAATTGCAATATAGTATAATGCTAGCGAGTGTTGATCTGGATGATTGATGATGCGCCCTATGTGGTTGATTCTTAATGCTTGTATTTTTGTGTGTAGGGCCTGTAAAGCAACTCCTCCTTTGTTCTTATCTTGTATTAATGTCTTGTGCTGAATACTGTGAATTGTGGTGCTGAAGATGAATCGTCTGATGTGTTTGTTTATGTCTATGAATGTTTTTTTTTTTTGGGGGGGGGGGCGGGGGGGGGGGGTCTAACACTGTGGCTAAATATATTATTTTAGGAATGATGAAGGTGTTTACAATTGTGCTTCTTACAAAAGTTGTTGATGTCTTGTATTTGAACCCATGTAGTATGTCTATAATTTGTTTTGTCAGTGATATTTTTGTGTGTAGGTCCTGTAAAGCAACTCCTCCTTTGTTCTTATCTTGTATTAATGTCTTGTTCTTTATACTGTGAATTGTGTTGTTGAAGATGAATTGTCTAATGTGTTTGTTTATGTCTGTGATTGTTTGTTTGGGGGGGGGGGGGGTCTAACACTATGGCTAAATATATTATTTTAGGAATGATGAAGGTGTTTACAATTGTGCTTCTTACAAAAATTGTTGATTTCTTGTATTTGAACCCATGTAGTATGTCTATAATTTGTTTTGTCAGTGATTGCCATGTTTCTGTGTGTGTTTTTCTGGGGTTGGATGGAAATGTGATCCCATAAATTTTCATGTTATCTGTGACTGATAGATCCGGGGGGAAATCTGCTTTATTCCTCCACTTCTCCAGACCCATTATTTTAGACTTCTGTATGTTTATTTTGGCCCCACTTCCTTCACCAAACTGTTTGAGGGTGTGAAGTATGTTCGTTATGGAAGTGTTGGTTGTAGGGAAGAAGGTGGTGTCATCTGCGTAAGCAATTAATTTCCGCTCCCCAGACCCTTGTATAAATGTACCTTTAATGTTAGTGTCCTGTCTAATTCTTCTAAGAGTGGTTCTAGTGTGAGTACATATAGGTCTGGTGATAGCGGACACCCTCGTCTGACAGATCTAGTGATTCTGAAACTGGCAGTGAGTGAATGATTCACCAGTACCTTACTTTCAGGATTTTATACAATATTTCTATCCACTGTCTATAGTATTGTCCTATGTTACAGTGTGCTAGTGTTTTGTGTAAGTATGAGTGTGAAATTCTGCCAAAGGCCTTCTCCTGGTCTAAGGATAAAATGGAGGATTGACAGTCTTTCTGATGGGTGTATGTAATGAAATCTCTAATGAAATGTGTATGTTTATGTGTTGAACACTGCACTGTTGGTCTGGGTGGATGAGTGATGGCATGAATTTTTTTAAATATTTGTTTGTAAGTGATGTTGCTAGAATTTTGTAGTCTGTGTTTAATAAAGAGATGGGTCTATAGTTTTTCAGTTGTGTCTTGTCTGTGTTGTCTTTAGGTATGAGTGTTACATATGACATGTTGCAAGTGTTCGGGAGTTCTTGTTTGTGAAAAGCTTCTTGGTAGACTTTTAGAAGGAAATTGCCTAGGATAGGAAATAAGTGTTGGTAGAATTCTACTGTGAGTCTATCTGGTCCTGGTGTTTTGTCTTTTTGCATTTGATTGAGTGCATGTGTTATGTCTGCTAATGTAAGCTCTGTTTCTAGTGTGTCTTTATCTATGTCAGACAGTTTCTTTGTGTATTGTAAGAACCTATTTTGTTTTTGTGTGTTGGTCTGTTCTGCTGTATATAGGTCGGTGTAGTATTGTTGGAATGTTTCTAGTATATGTATTGCCTATGTTTGTGTCTTTCCTTGCATGTCTGTTATTGCTCCTATTTGTCTGTTACATTGAACGTTTTGTTCTAATGCAAGGTGTTGTTTACTGGGACTTTCTTCTGATA
This sequence comes from Cepaea nemoralis, assembly GCA_014155875.1. Classification (NCBI taxonomy): domain Eukaryota; kingdom Metazoa; phylum Mollusca; class Gastropoda; order Stylommatophora; family Helicidae; genus Cepaea; species Cepaea nemoralis. Next base: position 448,900 of record JACEFZ010005116.1, read on the forward strand.
TGTTAGTAAGTTTAGTTCGAAGGAGTGCACCACGGAATGTGTGTTGCTGATGTTGTTCTAATTGTGATTCTAGTGTGTGTAGGTGTAGTTCATTCCTGTGTCTGTTTTGTGAGTTGTATTGCTGTCTGTATGATATGTTCTTGTTGTTGTCTGTCTTTATGTATGATGGATGCTAAATGTTGTGTTCTATACCGTATTGTATTCTTTAGTAAATCCCAAATTTGTGTTATGTTGTCGGTGGGTGTACTATTAGTGTATGTTAGAATAAGGTGTGTCATGTGTTGTACATAACCTGTGTTTTGGAGTAGGGTGTTATTGAATTTCCAATATGGTGTTCTTTTTGATGGCCTTGCACTTGTAGTGTCTGTAGTGATATGTGCTAGTACTGCTTTGTGATCTGTGTATTGTAATGTCTCTTGTAGATGTTTTTTTGTGTATAATGTGGTGTGTTGAAGGTGTGTATATTCTATCTAGTCTGGCTGATCTATTGTAAGCCCTATTTGTGTGTGTTGTTGCAATGTTATTAGGGTGTCTGTATCTGAAAGCGTCTGTTAAATTGTGTGTGTCTGAGGTATTTTTTTAGTATATCCAGTTAATGTATTCCATTTATGTTATTTCTCCTTAATTGTGTCTTGATTCCTGCTCTGCCTCCCCCTACGATATCCAAATATGAGAGTACAAAATTGAAATCCTCTGCAAGGATAACATTTTGCCCTCTGTATGTTTGTATAAGTAAGGTGTCTAATTCTTGGTAAAAATTTGGTTGATGATTGTAATTAGGTGGTGCATGTATGTTCAATATGGTGTATGCATGTATAGTGTTTTCTACCTGTATAATGGAGATTCGTCCCTGGTTATCCGTGTGTGTTTTAATTATATCCCACCTGTCTGATGTCTGCAGAATAGATGATCCTGACTCAATTTTGTGTGTGTGCCTAAACTAAAGCATGAATATTTGAGGCCTAGCTGTGTGGTGATATGTTGTGCGAATGTTTTTGAACATATGTTTGTTTCTTGTTGTAGTATAAATTCTCATTTGTGTTTGTTTATTAGTGTGATAATGTGTTGTAATTTTGTACGTATTCCACAAATGTTTAAAGTAATAATAATTAAATCGCTAGTCATTATAATTTAAGTAAAAACGGATGAATGAGATATAATAAGTGTATAGAATCACACGCAAAGTTATTATCCGTGATGAGTACATTTAGGCGAGCAAGTCTGTAGCATCAAAAGTTTGTGTGAGAGGATCATCTTGATCCTCATTCTTATCACTTGTGTCGGTGTCTACAAAGAGAGTGTCTGGTATGCTGTATGTGTCGTCTTCGTCTTGTACTTGTGTCTCCTCTTGTTGTTCTTGTTCAGTTTCCTTTGTCTTGCCTATAGTGGCTTTGACTTTTTCTTTCTTTGGCAGTGATAAGTCGTCTGTTTCTGTGTCATCGCTGTGTTTTGAATGCAGTAGTCTTCTGTTAGCCCATGTTCTCTTCTTTGGTTTGCTGACGACTTGAAAACCGTCAGAGTCTTCATTCTTTGGATTGATTTCTTGTGTGTTATTTTCTTGTGTGTTATTTTCTTGTGTGTTCCTGTCTTCTTGTGTGTTGATTTGACTATTGAAAGTTTGTGTCAGTGCAATCTCTCCCTGCGGAGGAGTTTCTCTTTCGAGTGGTGGGAAATCTTCTTGGCTTTGTACACTGACTGCTGCTGCCGTTGGTGTCATCGGTTGTCGTCGACTTGGGCATTTATTTGCCCAATGGTTGTTTTGGCCACACGCTGAACAATTGGTCTTCCTCTCCGGCATCGTGATCAACACTCTGTGATTATTGTTCGTAATGCCAGGAGTGTAGATCCGTATATAATGGGGGACTTCCTTTTTTTGGGTTGCATAGCGCTCCCCACATTACAGCCCCATTTTTTAAATCCTAACCACCATAGCCTTTTCATCTCCTGTGATGCTGTGCACCAGGTTTTTAACTCCCTGGGGAGCAATCGTGACGGGTAACCAGTGGATGGTCAGCCTGTCTTTTTCTTTCTCTCGGTGCTCCAGAGATATGTCTATCCCTAGACTTGGTAGAGAAAACTTTTTGCCGTGTAACTTGTCATACACGGTTTTCTGAGCCTCTGCTGACAGGTGAAAGGTGAGAGTCGACGACTCCCCCAAAAGGTACTCCTCCTGGACCAGTTAGGGCACTCATAATAAGTGCAGGTGTTGCTTTAGCAGCAGCTCCGGGACCAGTAATGGAACACACTATCGTTCCGGACTGGTGGAGTAGCTGGACATCGTAGTCATTTTCCGAGACCACGAATTCAGTGATATTCGAATACATCTTGAAATTTGTTGTTTCAGGTAATAATTCCGGGGAAATAAACAGAATATCAAATTCAAAGAACATCATCTGGAAAATCTGGAAAAAACACACAAGTTTATAGTACGTAAAGCTAGATATTGTTCGAAAAAATGTTCTTCAAAATACCAAACAATTTTCAATGAGCGCCAGCAATAATTGATACGTTGTGATATGGTGCTGCACTTGGAACACACAAAACAGATTTAAATTTATACGATGTGAAGAGAAAAGGAATTTTCGTTCAGATAGAAGTGATGATACTCTTTGCTTCTGTAACTCCTAGTCCAGTGTTTACAAACATCATTGTATCGTGAGCTGTGAGTTTCGTGTGAAATGCTTTTGAATCTGCCCGAGGTTTTTTGGAACGTGACTGCATGTTCGGAGCGATGGCAGATGGCTATGTCCCAGAGTTGACCGGTTTTTGCCTTATGCAGAAATGCGTGGCTGCTGGGCTTCTGGTTGACTGCCACTACCATCGACGATGAACTGTATTTCGTGGACTGTGTGGGTGAACATCTAGGAAAAATCCAGATGGGAAAATGACTGCAGATTCCATCAGAAATGAACTGGGTGTTTTGTGGGGGACTATTGTTGACATTCTGGCGGCGGCATTATGCACAGTGCGTCTGTGCGGGCTGTTGTTTGTCGAGACTCCTGTCTTTTCCACTTTTCACATTGGGCAGTGGGGAGCATTTTGTATGATATTCACTGGCACAGGAACGGAGCATAATGGGGACGACCCGTTGCTGTGAAGTTGGAACTGCGACTAACTAACTAACTAACTAACTAACTAACTGACTGACTGACTGACTGACTGACTGACTGACTGACTGACTGACTGACTGACTGACTAACTAACTAACTAACTAACTACCTAACTAACTATTGTATCGTTGCTTTCAATACGCTTTTAAAAAAAAAAATCTTTTATTGAGTGTTAAAATAGTTGCAAAGTGTATTGTTCGTGTTTTTACAGAGCGTTGCGTGTGGACGTGTAGGTGACATATGCGCAAAATTACATCTTATACATTTTAACATTTTTACATTGAAATTGTTGTAAGGTGACATTACAAAACAACAGCATGATGATAGTACACCGTTATTGTTTGACAAGATTAGCAGGTTGGCTGTTAATCATAGCGTCAGAAGGGCAAGCGTACATATTGGCATCACCGACACCATGAACAACCAACAAATCACAGGGTCTCAACTGCTGGCACTCTTGAACGGATTACGTCACACTTTTCCTAACTCATCCATTTTCTTCTCCTCCATCATATTACCGAGTTATGGACACCAGCGCCGTCTAGCTGACATAAATAACAACATGTTGCAGAAGTTCTGTTCTCAAAACAAGATACAATTCATCAACAATACAGCATCATTCACTTCACAGGCTGGTGCACCAAAAAAGAGTCTTTACAAGGATCAAATAAATTTATCTACATTGGGCACCAGTTTTCTCGCCAAGAATTTAAAATATCCAGAACGGACATACCATACATCCAATACGGGATCGCGCCGGACACTTTTAGCTACTCTTGAAACTCAAGCCAGACGACATACTCCCGTCACATCAAGTACCAATAGGACAGAAGTGTGCAGAACACTCATAACCACTGCACCTGAAATCCAAGCCAGACGGGACACTACCACAACACCAAGTCCGTTAAATACGTCGTCTTTCACACAGGAGGGTAATAATTACGAAGATATGATTCCTATTCTCCCCAGAAAGGATCCGACTCTCAGCAACAACGACGTGCCAGCACAACCTCCTGTTAGCCACCAACCAGAGGCTCTAGTTGGTAGTCATTACATACCCATGAGACATCATCAGTACCCATTTAATTGTAATCCAGAATGGTTGCACCTCACACGGTATAGCCCAGCTACACTTCGTCAAGCACTTATAATGTCGCTATACCAACAACCAACACAACCTGGTATTTACTATCAACTTAGGACAAAGCTACACCGGATCTCGGTACAAGAAAGAGCCTCTCCTTAAACGTTTATCTGCATATTTGGTTATAACTTGATCTAGTAACGTATTAGGTTATAAGTTATTACAAACATTGACTGATTTTGACTTTATATTAATTGATAGTACTTAGCTGTATAGCTTTTATAATAATTCTAATTGTGTTTTCACGGTGAGTGAGGGGGTCTTCATTGCTCTTCCTTTCGGATCTGTGTACGTATTTTTATATATTTACAGAGATATTACTGTTTCTCTGTACTTTAGAGTGTGTTTTGTAATAAGGGACGTAAGTTGTATTCACTTTGTGTGTGTGTGTTTTGCTTTTAAACTTGTGATTACGCATTGTTGAAATGTCTAATAAGTACGAACACTGGCTCAGGAATAATGGGCTCAGAATCGGGCATGTAAACATATGCCATCTATTAGGGAAGCTGCCCGAACTATCACTTATACTTAATCAAAATGTTCACATGTTTGGCGTTAGCGAAAGTCGATTAAATGGCAACATCTCAGATGATGACATCGCTATCAGAGGTTTTAAAACCATTAGAAGAGATCCCTATCAGAAACAAGAGACGGGTATTGCAGTTTATATTTCCAACTCGCTTAACGCCCACCGCAGGCTAGACTTTGAAACCTGTGAGATTGAGTGTGTATGGATAGAGGTTAAACTTCAAAATTGCATACCGCTAGTAGTTGGCTATCTTTATCGAAACCCCAGTGCAGGAAATATATGGTATGAAAAATTCACCACTATGATGGATGTAGTCTTTAGTAATGCTAGGGAAATAATATTGCTAGGTGACTTCAACATAGACGCTAACAAATCAAACAAAACATGAGAAAACATAATAGAGTCATATAATTTCCAACAGTTAGTCAAACAAGCCACTAGAATCACTAAATCATCTGCAACACTTATAGATCATATTTATACTACGTGTGCTGATAACATCACAGAATGTAGTGTACCTATCAATGCAATGAGCGATCACTATCCAGTATGTTGCACGTGGTCGAGAAGAGGCACCAAAACTCCCAAACACAAACATATAAGCATAAAATATAGAAATTACAAAAATTTCAATCGAGACGTCTTCTTACAAGATTTGGTCAACTCATCTCTAGATTATGTTTACCAGCTTCCTGACCCAGACGATGCTCTGGACCACTGGCTAAAGACCTTTCTAAGTATATTTGATAAACATGTTCCATTTAAGGAAGTTCGTGTTAAACATCACACAAAGCCCCCGTGGATCACACAGGAGGTAGTTGAACTTATGAGAGATCGCGACAGGGCTCACAAAAATAGAGATCTAACTATATACCGTAGTCTGAGAAACAAAGTTCAATATGTTATTCGGAAGGAAAAGAAAAACTATTTTAAGAACATAGTAATAGATAAAACCAACACTAAAGATATATGGAAAGCAATTAATACCTTGACAAACAAACACAAATCATCACAATCATTACCATCAAATCAGGTTACATGTGATCAATTCAGTAGATACTTTCAGTCCGACATAAACCAACTGAAGGCTGCAATACCAGATGCGCCTCATGACATATCTTTATTATCATCATTCTGTGAGAACAAATGCTATGGACACATTTCCTCCAACATACCGCTAATGACGACAACTGAAGTATTTACTCATCTCCGTAATCTAACAAACAATAACTCATCAGGACTAGATGGAATTAGTAGTCGGATCCTTCGCCATGCTGCACCGGCGATCTGCGAGTCACTAACTTTTATATATAATCAATGTCTAACCAGAGGTCACTTCCCATCAGCCTTTAAAATCGCTAAAGTGTATCCTCATTTAAAAGCTGGTCCTCTAGACGATCGTCTCATGAGTAATTATAGACCAATTTCCATATTATCCTCATTATCCAAACCGCTAGAAAAGCACATCCACAAAACAACACTAGATCACTTAGTTCGCCATAAACTGATAGTTGACAGTCAGTCAGGATTTCGGCCAAAATATTCTTGCCATACGGCACTAACAAACATGATAGAAAACTGGCATTAAAATATTAACAACAATACTCTATGTGGAGCGGTGTTTATAGACTTTAGGAAAGCATTCGATATGATAGATCATACTATTCTAATTAAAAAACTAGAAACAATGAAAGTAAGTTTTAATATAGTGACATTAATAAAATCATTCTTATTAGACAGACAGCAAGTAGTATCATACAATAAAGTTTTATCTCAAGCCATTACCATTAATATTGGAGTACCTCAGGGGTCTATTCTTGGCCCTATATTATTTGTCATTTATATAAATGATCTTCCATTAAATCTGTCGTCGTCCTGCGATCTATTTGCTGATGACTGCACAGTATATACAAACGCTGTTGATCGTAATGTGCTAGAATTATCCTTGCAACAGGAAATAAATAGTGTAGTTAACTGGAGTCATGCAAACCGCATGCAAATTAACATTACTAAAACAAAGTCTATGTTAATAGGAACCAGGCAAAGACTTCACACTCTAAACTCGCAGAGAACTCTTCAGCTGCACATTGGCAGCACGCCTGTAGAAAGTGTCACCGAGCACAAGACACTGGGTGTTATCATAGATCAAAATCTAACTTTTAACTCACATGTTCATGCTCTAGTTAAACAAATAGCCAAAAAAGTATACCAACTTGCCAAAATTAAAAATTTCCTTGACGAAAACACAAGAAAGATATTCTATACTTCTCATATACAAACACATATTGATTACTGCTCCACAGTCTGGGATGGATGCTCCAAATCAATAACAAAACGCCTATATTCACTCCAGAAAAGGGCAGTGCGTTTAATTAATGGTGAAAAGCTTACCGACAATTCTAACCTATATAAACGTCTCCGGTTACTGCCACTCCACAAGCGCCTGCTTTTTAATAAGACCAAACTAATTCATAAAATCCTATTTCAAAATGCTCCAAGCTACCTTTGGCCATTGTTTAAATATAACGCTAGACATAGCGAACGACTAAATATACTTCATGTCCCTAAACCTAGGATAGACTTATATAAAACAAGCTTAGCATACTCTGCCGCTCAGTTGTGGAACAATCTTCCACAAGAAATCAAAGACACCACCAATCATGATACATACATTCGCAACCTGTTTGAACACTACCTTAGTACAGACTACATGCCCCCATAACAAACAACACAAAAAAGACAATAATGGTAACTTATCTCAAACGACAACTAGCCAAAAAACATTCCCTTATGTATGGCACGTTACACCCTCCTTAGGTATTTATAATGCCCATGTTAAACACTGCCTCAGTGAGTCATTTGTTATTGATTATTTTTCATGCATTTTAATGTTCTTTTGTTGTCAAAAGTTGCTTCATAAGTGATGTTGAATGAAAGAATGTATGAGAGGAAATAGAGAAGAAGGGCAGAATGTCAGACGGGCCTGCGTGCCCAATTCTTAACCCTTTGAAAATAAAGACTTATTATTATTATTATTATTATTATCTCCTGTCGGCCTCAAAACCACCAATACCATCACCACCAATCAGTAATGATGAAACTGGTAGTATAAATTGTTGAACCAATCGGCGAGAGCGGCAGCAGCATCAACAAACAAACAGTGTCAAGATGGTGGGAATGGGAGGTATAAACAGTGTCCGGGTTTACAAGGCAGAAAGGTAGTGGTTGCATTTATGATGCGTTTTTTTATTTAGCATTTGTGTAGGTGTATTTACGGACCGTTGCATGTGGGCGTGTATGTGACGTATGCATATTTTATTCATTGGACATATTTACATGTGAAGGGGGGTAATTTGGGAGAAAGAAAAAAACTTTCCAATTTTGTTTCCCTTGCCTCACTCTCACCTATTAGACCCACCACACCAATGCCCTCATTTTCACCCTCTGGTAATGATGGTAAAGGCAGGATAAATATTGGAACCAACTGGTGAGAGTATCAGCAAAAGCAACAGCAACCATGAGCAAGGGAGGGGGGGGGGGCACATGGGAGATGAGGTTATATGTTAATAATGATAACATTAATAATATATAAAACATAGAAAAAAAACAAAATACATCAATAATAATAATGACAAAAAATAAACCTACTAAGGGTGACAACAGCAATGATAATAATAGTTATGATAAAGATAACATTTTCCAAACATGTGATTCCATTGCTAAAATGATTATGTTAGGAATGGTGTTAACATAGCATAGCAGGTACATACAATTGCAACCTGAAATGTTCAATAATTGTAGGAGTAAAAGGAGTTGGTTATATTTTTCTCCTTGCTTATGTTTTTTTTTCGGGGGGGGGGGGGGGGGGGGTCTTAATTGTAAGGGTTCATTCATTTTTTCAATACTTTCTTTCAATACTTTTTTTTTCTGTTTAAAACTGTTTTATTTACATCAACTTCATTACGACACCATGAAACAGAACCTGTTCAAAACAAAAGGTAAGGATATCTATTTCTTACATCAAGAAAAGGGTTCTAATCTCCAGTCAGGTCAGAGATCTTTTCCTACCAAAGATTAAATAAAACTTCTGTGCGGCAACTTACTGATTCAGCAACCAATTGGGCAAGCAAACTTAAGTCCTCAACACAGAAACTCTTCCAGGTAGGCACATGAAATGCTACAAAATACCTGACAGTTTTTCAAACTTTGTTTTAGGTTACACATAACCCTGCCTTCCCTTTTCCATTCATTCTAAATCTGCTTCACTTCTTCCAATAGCTCGCTTATCAATGTTATTAATTGTCCATCTTCTTCAGCACTTTCTTTGCTTGCTGCTGCCGTCTTGCATCTAAATAACGACGGAAGGATCTCTCATTGGGATCTCGATCTTCATCATCATCATCTCCAGCCCGGCCATATGCAAACTCATTATCACTGTCATCTTCCATACCGGGCATGATGGCATCACCTGTTGTCTGAGAGCTCACCAGGTCTCCTGATTCTTTGACTGGGGGTACATTTCCTTGGGCATGGTCTTTGGCAAACTGTTCTTGGCTTTTCTTTTTCTCAGCTTCAGCCTTCTTCTCCTGCTCCTGCCTCAGTCTCTCATACATAGGTCTGTACTCTTTCTCATACTCAGCTGCTGCCTCATCAATTTTATTCAAAAACTCATCAACTCCCTCACCCGTGGCTGCTGACACACCGACAGACTTAATGTTGACATAGAACTCATCCAGCACCAGACTCATGGAGCGTGTGAGGTTGGACACATAGGATGTTTCATGCTCCAGGGCGTCCTGAAAGGCCTCGAAGTCAGTCATCCATTCCTGGGCAAAGCTGTGACTCATGATGTCTATTTTATTCATGACTATAACAAACGGGAGCTTGGTCTTGTACAGAATGTTGCAGGCGTACAGCATGTTGGACATGAAGGTCACCGGATTGACACTGCGTGGGGTATCCATCACATACACAACCACAGTTGGAAACGTTGGTGCCAAAGTCTGTGTGATTATACTGCCGGACGCTGACCAGGTAAAGACTTCAATCTGGCCTGGGGTGTCTATGATGACATGCTTGCATTCCCCTGTCTTAGACTCTATGAAATTCATCACCTGGTCAAAACGCGTGGCAAACAAGTTGAGAGATGTTACTATCCCACCATTGGGGCCTAAAGAATAGTGTTTCATCACTTCTTTGTAGTTGACCGTGTCCCTAATGTCTATGTTTGCTGGGAAGGGGACTTCAAGAACTGCAGGATCCAGATTGATAACATATGGTGCAGATTTCTTTGCGTGTAGATGTGCTGTCAACCTCTGTACAAAACTTGTCTTTCCAGAACCTGCCATTCCTAGAACAATTATACATGTTGGTTTTGAAGCAGTCTCTGATTTTAAGTGGCAAGCTGCATCACCTCCAGCCTTTATTTCTGTTTTACCGCTGTCTGAATCCTGCATTTTTAATCGTCAGTACCTACAGTATCAATCTTCTCCTGACTGTGCGCAGCCATCTTTATAAGTCTTTCTTTCAATACTTTTTTTTTTTACAGAAAATTATATTTCAAGAATTTATTCCCATCCAATAATAAATGGCAACAACAACAACAACAACAACAACAACAAATGTAGAAATAGCAGGTGCGTTTATGTAGCTGATAGGAGACTATGCTGATTTTATGAGCATGGTTGAATGAGGATTAGCCACCTGCGCTCATCGCCTACTAACAGAGTAAAACACCGGCCATCTAATCTTCCGTGCATTCAGACCTACATCATGTGATGGTTCTATCACATCACAGACCTACATCATGTGATGGTTCTATCACATCACAGACCTACATCATGTGATGGTTCTATCACATCACAGACCTACATCATGTGATGGTTCTATCACATCATAGACCTACATCATGTGATTGTTCTAACACATCACAGACCTACATCATGTGATGGTTCTATCACATCACAGACCTATATCATTTGATTGTTCTATCACATCACAGACCTATATCATGTGATGGTTCTATCACATCAGAGACCTACATCATGTTATGGTTCCATCACAGACCTACATCATGTGATGGTTCTATCACATCACAGACCTACATCATGTGATGGTTCTATCACATCAGAGACCTGCATCATGTGATGGTTCTATCACATCACAGACCTATATCATGTGATGGTTCTATCACATCAAAGACCCATAGCCGGTGCCTGTTTTCTTTCAATACTTTTTTTTTAAAACTTTCATTGAGTGTTAAAATCGTTGCGATCGATGGATGTTTTTTTAAGTTTTGGGCCCGTAGGGCCCTCACTGTCGTCGACAGTGAGGGCCCTACGGGCCCAAAAACTTAAAAACATCCATCGATCGGTCTAGCAGTCCACCGAACACTAAACCGGAAAATGAACGCCGGACCGATGCAAATGAGGCTCGAAGGGATTCTTCTTTGTTTGCGGTTGTTTGCGGTGAATTAAAATTGAAGTACCCATTTTTGTTTCCCTTGCCATCCTCTCACCAATTTGTTCCACTCCACCAATGCCTTCATCACCACTATCTGGGCAATGATGGTAAAGGCAGGATAAATATTTGAACCAAACTGGTGTGGGTATCAGCAAAGGCAACAACAACCATGAGCGAGGGGAGGGAGGGGGGGGCACATGGGAAAAAGGTTTTTGTTTTATTACTAATGATGACAATGATAATAATGACAAGAAGAGACATACAGAGGGTAATAACAGCCAATATAAAAACCAGCAATGGTAATAATAGTTATGAAATGATAACCTTTTTACAAATTGTGATTCCATTTGCTAGGATGATTTTCTTTGGAATGGTGTTAACATAGCATAGCAGGTACATACAAATGCAAAACTGCAGTTTTTAATAATAGTTGGAGTAAAAGGAGTTGGTTTTTTTTTTCTCATTTCCCCAAGCATTTGTATTTACACAAATTTTTACAGTATCATTTGTTTGGTAACCATATGTGATTTTGTATTCATTCATTCAACACTCACTCACATGATTCAAAGGGGGTGACAACGAGAAAGGGAAATCTTTACATTTTTGTTTACTTTGCCTCCCTCTCACCAATCGGTTCCACTCCACCAATGCCCTCATGACCACTCTTAATGATGGTGCAGGCAGGATAAATGTTTGAACCGACCAGTGGGGGTGGTAGCAAAGGCAACAAACCATAAGCAAAAGGGGGCACCAGGGGAGATGAAGTTGTAAAATAATAATGATATCACTAATACTTATAACATTAATGATACTAAGGATAATAAGGTAAATACTGGACACAAGGAAAAGGGGAGATCTTTACATTTTTGTTTCCCTCACTACACTCCCACCAATTGATTCCACTCCACCAATGCCTTTCATGACCACTAATGATGGTACAGGCAGGATAAATGTTTGAAACAACCAGTGGGGGTAGTAGCAAAAGCAACACACCATAAGCAAGGGGGTCACAGGGGAGATGAAGTTGTAAATTACTAATGATGATATCAGTAATACTTATAAAATTAATGATACTAAGGATAATAAGGTAAGTATTGACTACAAGGAAAAGGGGAAGTCTGTACATTTTGTTTCCCTCGCCACCCTCCCACCAATTGGTTTCACTCCACCAATGCCCTCATGACCACTCTAATGATGGTACAGGCAGGACACATGTTTGAAACAATTAGTGGGGGTAGTAGCAAAAGCAACAAACCTTAAGCAAAGGGGGGAACATGGGAGATGAAGTTGTAAATTAATAATGATGATATCATTTATACTTACAAAATTAATGATACTAAAGATAATAAGGGTAAGATATTGATAGTAATAATAATAATGATAATAATAATAATAATAATAATAATAATAATAATAATAATAATAATAATAATAATAATAATAATAATAATAATAATAATAATAATAGTATAGTAGATATGTGATTCTATTTACTAAAGTGATAATCTTAGTAGTGGTGGTAGTATAGCACAACATGTGCATTTAAAGCAAACATTCCATTCATAGTAATTTGGAATGGGAGGAGTTGATTTTCTTTTCTCCTTTTTTTTCTTTTCTCCCTTATCTATAAGGGTTGAAACCATCATTTTGAAACAAATAATATAAGCATTTATACTTCCACTATTCTTTACATAAGGGATTTTTCATTGGTCTTTGACCATATGTGATCTTTTTAATCATTCACTCACCATTCACTCACAGTTTCTTCTTTCTTTCTCGCACTCATGTATACCAAATTTGTAATACAATAAGGAAGAATGCATATGATTTACTCTGGAAATAGTTGTGATATTTTGTGTGTGTACATAAAGGAGATTAAGTGTGTGTTATATGTGTGGTGTTTGTATCTGGCAAAGTTTCTGCAGGTCCATATAAGTTGTCTGTAGTAAGAAAGTGCTACAAGTAGTTTTGTATGTATGTCCTTAGCTGTCATTTGTATAGTATTGAGAAAAATTGCTTTATATATGTCGGTTTGTTTGCCTGTGTGCGTTTGTATGAGGTGTTTGAGTGTTGCGCGTGTGGCAGTAATTGTTGGACATGTATAATAAATGTGTTCCTTTGTCTCTTGTGTGTTGTTTCTACATAATTGACATTGTTTGGATATGTATGCTTCTACCTGTGTTGTGGGGGCCATACTGTATAACAGTCTATATGTGATTTCCTTAGCTTTTGGAGTTATGTGTTTGTTGTGTAGGTTTGAAAAGGTGCATGTGAAGTCAGTCATGAAGTATTTGTGTCCTCTTTTAATCCTAAGTCTTAGTGATGGTGCTTGTTCTCTAACTAAATGTTTATATATCGTGTGTGTTGTTTGCTGTATTAACTGTTCATGTCCTTGTATTGCCTGTATGCATGTCTGATAGAATGTTGGCAGTCTTCCCTGGTAGTGTGCAGTTGCATTGTTAAGAGGTGTGAGATGTTTGATGTTGTGGCTTATGTAGTATAGTGCTAGTCTGTTCTGTCCTGGGTGTCTGATGATTTTACCTATGTGACTGATTCTAAGTGACAGTATTTTTGTCTGGATGTCCTGTAGTGCAATTCCCCTTGTTTCTTGTCTTGTATGAGAGTTTTGTGTTGAATGCTGTGTATTGTGTTGGTGAAGACGAAGCGTCTGATTTGTTTGTTTATGTTTGTGACGGTCTGTTTGGGAGGGTCCAGTACTGTCGCTAACTATATTATTTTGGGTAATATGTATGTGTTGACTATTGTGCTTCTACCAAATATTGTGGATGTCTTGTACCTATACCTGTGTAACATGTCTGTGATCTGTTCGGTCAGTGTATGCCATGTCTGTCTGTGTGTTTCTGTGGGATCACATGGAAATGTGATCCCATACAGCTTCATGGTGTCTATGTGTTTCAGATCTGGAGGGAAATCAGCCTTTTGTTTCCACTTTCCCTAGACCCATTATCTGTGATTTCTGTACATTAATTTTGGCTCCACTGCCTTTTCCAAAATGGGTAAAGGTGTGGAGTATATTCCTTATTGATGTGTTGCTGGTGGGAAAGAAGGCAAGTGTCATCTGCATAGGCGATGAGCTTCTGCTCTCCTATCCCATGCAGGAAGGTTCCTTTAATACTAGTGTCTTGCCTTATCTTCTCTAATAAAGGTTCTAGGGTGAGCACATACAGGAGTGGTGATAAGGGACATCCCTGTCTTACAGATCTTGTGAGCCTGAAGCTAGCTGTCAGTGAATGGTTCACCAACACTCTGCTCTCAGGATTTTTATACAAGATCTGTATCCACTGCCTGTAGTATTCTCCTATGTTACAAGTTCTAGTGAGCTATGCAGGTATGTGTGGGAAATTCTGTCGAAGGCCTTCTCTTGATCCAAGGATAAGACGGAGGATGGACGGAGCAATGATTCCATTTGCTAGAATGATTTTCCTAGGAATGATGTTAGCATAGCATAGCAGGTACATATAAATTGCAGCAAGCAATGTTCTAGAAGTAAAAGGAGTTGGTTATCTTTTACTCCTTGCTTATTTTTTTGTCTTATTTGTAAGGGTTTCTTCATTTTTTCCCTTCCTTTCGTTTTTTTTTTTTCTTGGTTTTTTTTTTTTTTTTTTTTTTTTTTTTTTTTTTTTTTTTTGACAAAATTAAAACAAGCATCTGTATTTGCACACATTTTTTCAATCTCATTGGTTTGGTAAACATATGTGGTTTTGTATTCATTCATTCATTAGTTTGGACATTGCTTTGCGTGCTTTCTTTTCACTGCGGCTTTGCTTGGCCTTGGACACTATCTCTTCTGGCAGTCCAGCGGCTGCTGCAACCTGGCTCTGCTGCTGTGCGGCTGCTGCGTCATGTTCCTCTAGCTCGGGGGGGGGGGGGGTGTTCATCGTCATCATCTGAATCAATACCTTCCATACGGAAGTTATCAGACCGGTTATGGCGGACAGGGAAGTATGAATTGTGTAAACTCCTTTAAATAAAAGTAATTCCTGCCGCCCGCCGCCGATTGCCTCTGTGGTTATTCCATCTGGACCTGCTGATTTGTTTTTAGGACTTTTCTGTATAACTGCTTTGACTTCTGTAGAATTTCAGAAAAAAAAAGAGAAATGGCAAGTTCAACCCTTAGAACCTTGGGGATGGGATATGACATAGTCCAATACTGCGTCTAGAAACTTACTTGACGTACTATCAGGCTTGAGAGTACGCTTCATGTTACTGTTGGAAATCCGAAGAAACATTTATACGTTGTGAAGAGAAACTAGATTAATCGGGCCTCAATGGGGGAGAGTCGTTAACATCGTGCACGGAGCTTGCAGTGTTGAAACATTGTATATATTGCATTAACAAGTATATTTTATTCATTTTTAGCAGTCAAAGTATTTGAATCTTTAGGATGTCAAATTACTGTGAATAGATCGTGTCCTTATTTTAAACATTTAACAATTAATCTAACTAATTGCTTCTTTAGAAAAACGTTGGCGATTATGTCCCTTGCAAACAATAAAATGAATATTATGTTACCGTGAAAAAAGGTATTTGTTTCCCCTTAAATTTCGCTTACCAAGTGCACAGGCCGCCGAGAGCGCGATAGCGAATGGTTAGCCCGTAGATCAGGGGTGCCCAACCTTTACAGCAGGCGGGCCAAATTTCAGAAATAATATTTCCTGCCGGGCCAGGCAACTAATTTTTTTTGTTAAATTAAAGTAAACAAGCAAGCGTACTACAGCTTCGACCACATGGTCGTTTCCCACTCCGCGGGCCCCAACATGACTACTGGCGGGCCTCATGATGGTCACCCCTGCTGTAGATGCTGCCGGTTCAGCATCTCACCTCCATGCAGCAGAGGGTGAATAACGGCCAGGCCCTCAAATCCGAGGGATATTGCCTTAGAGGCGTTCAGCTTTATCTCTCAGCTGAGAGCCGTAGAACAAGTGTCTGGACCAAGCATGTAGCAGGCTCGGCATCTCAATTCCATGCAGAAGAGGGTGAGTAACGGCCAGGCCCTCACCTCCGGAGAATATTGACTTAGAGGCGTTCAGCCATATCCCTCAACTGAAACACGTAGAACAAGTGTTTGGACCAAGCAGTTCAATGAGCCATTCGCGGTTTCACCGTGAGACAGTGTGAACTTAGACATGATTGGTTTAATCTTTGAGACAAGCATGTGACTACTGGCAGGATCAACCAGATATCTATCGCACATACGGACTATTCACACACACGAAGGCCAAGAGTAGCAATCGCTCAGCTCGCTCCATCGGTACCCGGTGATACACTCAAAACAACTGGACGCCAATCGACGAGCTCTCAAGCTACGCCAGGCAAGACTAACCGAAAAACTATGCCAGCTTACTGATCGAGAGAGAGAGAGAGAGAGAGAGAGAGAGAGAGAGAGAGAGAGAGAGAGAGAGAGAGAGAGAGAGAGAGAGAGAGAGAGAGAGAGAGAGAGAGAGAGAGAGAGGCTTATCGAGACTTTGTCGAACGGTCGTACAAAAATTGCTCTTTCGGCCGCTCAAACCACGAATCTGGCTTCGCACTGCGGTCACATTCTCCATGCTAACTTGCGTCGGCTGGGAAGTTCCCGATTGGGTGCACTTCACACAGCCATCCGACGAGACAATGAACGTCAGACGCGGGGCTGATCTTGCGAACCAGAACAACCCCCACGCTGGATGGATTGAGACGGTGGCATGGAGGAATATAATCAGCAGAGTTGATCCAGAACACCAAAGACCGAGATTTTTTGAGAGCCATTAACGCCTATGCCAGCTGGCAGGGCACTTGATAATGATAATAATGTGTGAATTCTGCAGTATGTACCTGGCGAGATGTAGCGAAATATGCCAGGCAATAAATCGTACATCTATGGTTTTTGTCTTCGTTATTCAAATTCTTAGAGTCGTTGCTGTGTGGTGTTGGCGATCATGTCTGTCCACAGCTTTCTGTCTTTTATTATTCTTATAGTCAAAACAATATTTTCCCGCAGTGAATTTGAATAACCAAGACACAAGTCATAGATTGTACCATTTATTGCCTGGCATATTTCTCTGCATCTCGCCAGGTACATACTGCAGAATTCACACAAGTTAAGAGTATTCGCGAACATGTGTATATTTCAGCTTGAAGGGTGTATTTTACTCTATGTTGTGTGAATTCAAGAAAACGGTAACAATGGTGATATCAAATTTTTAAAAAAATAATGACACCAACAGAAATAGAAGGGAAAATTCTTAACCAAGTGGATAATTTTAAATACCTAGGGGCATTTATAACATCAGAGATGAAGAGCAGAATAGGGCAAGCAAGAGCCGCATTTCAGAAAATGAAGATTATCTTATGCAATAAGTCATTATCACTGAATGTAAGGAAGAGAGTGCTGAAATGCTATATAGAACCAGTTTCCCCGGGAAGGTTAACCCGGTCAACAAATGCCCGCAGAAGTTGGATGTGTCAGCTTAACGGCGCAAGAACGCAGCTCTGCTGTAAACAGGCACAACGCAATCAGGTCCGATAAAAACAACTCCGTATGAACGCAGAAGAAGAAGAACCAGTTTTTTTGTATGGCAGTGAATCTTGGAATGTAAATGAACAAATTAAGAAGAAATTAGAAGCAACATAGATTTGATTCTTTAGACGAATGTTGCGAATTCCTTGGTAACAGTTGAGTTGAGTTGAGTTAAGAACCGACATCCCTGCACTCAGGACACTCCCATACGTGTTCAGTCCCCTCGTTCAACAGCCAGCGAAGAGTCATACTACTAATCGTTCCCACCGCTATCTGATTAAAAGTTCTCCTGTCTTCCTTCTCAGTTTTGAGATTCTTCCAGAACCCCTGCCGACCCCCCGAAATCTCATTATTTCCACATATGGGTTCTCAATCTGTTCCTCCGCCTTCTCCACCTGGTCCCACAAGCGCACTACCACCTCCCCCTTGTCCATAGGCAAGATACCACCAAGAGGTGCATTCCCTGCTAGCCTATCAGCCTATTCATTCCCCCGTACACCCGCATGGTAACAATGATTGCCTGAAACAGGCTAATGAAACTAGAACATTATAATTATATACAGCAATAAGAAAGAGAATCTTATACAATAAGTCATTATCACTGAATGTAAGGAAGAGAGTGCTGAAATGCTATATAGAACTAGTTTTGTTGTATGGCAGTGAATCTTGGAATGTAAATGAACAAATTAAGAAGAAATTAGAAGCAACATAGATTTGATTCTTTAGACGAATGTTGCGAATTCCTTGGTAACAATGGTTGCCTGAAACAGGCTAATGAAACTAGAACATTATATACAACAAGAAGAAAGAGACAAACAGCTTTCTTCGATCATGTGATGATTGATTGATTGATTGATTGATTTAGGAACCGACATCACAGCATTCGGGACATTCCCATAAGCGCTCCGTCCCCATCCTCAGCAACCAGCGAAGAGTTCCAATACTAATAGTTCCAGTAGCAATCTGATTATATATCCGTCTCGCCTTTCCTCTGAGCGTCGAGCGTCGGCCAGATCCCCTCGTCACACCTCGCTGTCTCATTCTTATCAGACTATGGTGATCCATCTGCTCCTCCGAGGTGTACACGTGCTCCCACAAGGCCGCAATCACGTCCGCCTTGTCATGCATCAGTTCTCCACCAAGTTTTGCCGAGCCAGCCAATCTGTCCGCCTGTTCATTCCCCAGCACACCAGCATGCCCAGGAGAAAAGATCCAGGTGATGTTTGCTACCCGTGACCTCCGAAGCGAAGCAAGCCACTCTGCACGAAGCTTGCCTGTTCTCACCCTTCTCAGCATGCTTTCTGAGTCAGTTACAATCACAATGTGTGTATGTTTCGTGTTTTCTAACCAGCGGAAAGCTGCACTGACCGCCTCCACCTCCATTCTTAAGCTAGATGAGGTGTCATCATACGCCAGGCTCTCCTGCACCAAACGCCGACCATTAGTTTTTGCCAAGAACCCCCAGGCACTTCTCCTACCTCTCAACACCGACCCATCCGTGTAGATAATCACATCACCCGGGCGAGAATTTTCCTGAATTAGTTGCTGAATTTCCACTTCCGTGGCCCCTGCTGGCCACTCCCTGCACTCCCGGCTCAATGTGATTATAACTCTGCACAAGTCTGACTGCACGGCTGGCACTCTGACCCACTCCTCTCCTCGCCTGATGTTCTCCAAGGGACACACCTGTCTGATCGTATCCTCCGCCTGAGCCATCCATGATTTCCCTCTTATCAGTCTCTGACCCTTAACTACGTCCGGCGCTTCATGGTGCATCCCAGAATGACCCGCATAGCTTCATTCTGTATGCGCTCTAATTTCACCAGCTGACTCTTTGAGACAGTGAGCAGTCCTAGTCCATAATCAATCACTGAGAGGATCAAGTGCTGGTATAGTGTGAAGAGCATTCTCTGCTCTGTGTCCATTGCAGCCATAGTTTTAAGTGCATTGAGTCCCTTTTGAGATCTTGTCACAACCGTCTCCACATGGTCCTTGAAGGACAGACTCCTGTCAAATGTGATTCCCAGATACTTCAGTTTGTTCTCTCTGTTGACGCTTCTACCATCTATCGTGAGGCCTGGGGCATTAGATGAGAAGAGAGGCATTAGAGGATATTGTGACAACTGAAAATATCGAGGGGAAGAGAGGCTAGGCAGACCAAGATAAATAATACTGGATGGATTCTTCTTCTGCTGCTGCGTTCAACCGAAGAGTTTTTTCGGACGTGATTACGCTGTGCCTGTTTTGCGCCGTTAGGCCGACACATCCTACTTCTGCGGGTAATTGTTGACTGGGTTAACCTTCCTGGGTGTTTTGAAAGGCATTCCACTCTCATTCGGACGTCTTTGTGTTGTACCTGTTTATTTGCGCCTTTCGGACGGCATATCCGACTTCTGCGGGTGTTTGTTGGCCGGGTTAACCTTCCGGGTGTTTCGAGGGACTTTCGACTCCCATTGTTGTGGTGTCGTCCATTTTCCAGCTGGTCAAGATAGAACGAGCAAAGGCAAACCGGTAAACCCCCAAGGGAAGGCAGGAGCACATCATGGGAATTCCCTGCCATCCAGGTAGGCTTCCATAATTGCAGAGTCGACACATAACGCTATGGTACTGGGCTCACCCAAGGAATCGTCAAGTCCTGCGCATGGCTGCTTCACTTCCTAATTTCCGTGTACTGGGCATTTCGTTCGTCACAAGCCGCTCCCCACGCAAACCAGGAGAGGTCAGTCTGCAGACGACATCCACTCAGCGAGCTTTCGGTTCGGACTTTCCACGAAATGGGGTTGCCAGCCAAGCAGTATTCCTATTCTGGCTTCTGGGTCGCTTTCTCAACTCTTACTGTTGTGGTGTCATCCCTATCCCAGCTGGTCCACCCAGAACAGCCAAAGACATCCTGGTCGACCCTCAAGGGAAGGCAGGGGCAGACCATGGGCATTCCCCGCCATCAAAGGAGACTTCCATAATTGTAGAACCGACACATAACGCTCTGGTACTGGGCTCACCTGTGGAATCGTCACGTTCTTCACATGGCTGCTTAGCCTCACTTCCGTATATTGAGCCTTCCGTTCACCACAGACTGCTCCTCCAAAGACCGGGGGGTGGGGACCTGTATGCAGATTACATCCACACAGCAAGAGTGCCATTGGGACGCTTTTTCCACCTTTAGTAACGCTCACAGGGTAGGCTGTAGATCAGGGGTGGCCAGCCTTTTCAGCAGACGGGCCAAATTTCAGAAATAATATTTCCTGCTGGGCCACGCACCTAATTTTTCGATTTAAAAAAAATATTTTTTTTACATTGCGAATACAGCGTACACATTCATGTACATGTGACGTTATATTCTTGGCATGGTGTAGTAATCATTTGCTTCCATGCATACCAAACCATTTAATTGGAACTTTCACACTGCAGGCAACCTCATGCAAGCTTAGTTTCATGCAAACAAGTTCAATAGTATTACTGAATCACAATCACTCCCTTAATCACAAGTGCAAAGGATTTGTTTGTGGCGGGCTGGGCTGAGACCGGGAAAGCTGGAAACAAAGAGGGAGAGAGAGAGAGAGAGAGAGAGAGAGAGAGAGAGAGAGCTGGGGGAGGGAGGGGAGAGAAGGGGAAGGCGGAGAAAGGGAGGGCGCGTAGATTGGGATTTGATTAGTTCGCTACACAGGATGGCAAAATTCCATCACTACAGGGATTTTACCAGAGCTGGCTTCTGGCGAAGTTAAACCCTCGGTCGACAAGACCACTGACTCACAAAGGACACCTTCCCATCGTGTTTAGTTTGGGCCAATAGACTCAGTAACAAAGAAGGAACATGTGTTCAGTTATTTGGCCCTTTTTCCACAATGAAAGGAGCTTAGGGATACCCATTAGGAGTATAGAAATATGTGTGAGAGTGTGTGTTTGAACATATATGTTATGTATTGTAAACCTTATGGGAGTGGCGCTTGCTTAATTAGCGAATAGCTGGGAGATTTTCTGTTGAAAAATCTGAGATAGTATGTGTGGGTGTATTGTGTGGTGATTGTGAGTGGCCGAGTTTCGACTAGACCATATTATATTTCTATACTCCGCTAGTGCTACGAGAAGTTTAGTGTGTTTGTCTTTTGTGGTTGTATGTATTGTATTTAGGAATATTGCTTTGTAAACGTCGGTTATCTTGTTTGTGTGTGTTTCTATTAACTGTTGTAATGCAGTCTTAGTGGCTGTGATTGTTGGGCATCCATAAAACAGATGGTCCTCTGTTTCCTAAATATTGTGTCTACATAATTGGCATGGGGCTATTGGCTTGGATGGCTGTGCTGCCCTCTCTGTTGTCGGGGTCATATTATAAATTAGCCTGTATGTTACTTCTTTGGATTTCGATGTGATATGTTTGTTGTGTAAGTTAGTGAAGGTGCAGCTATAGTCTTTCATATAATATTTGTATCCTCTTTTGATTCTCAAATGTAGTGGTGGGGCTTGTTGTTTCACTAAATATTTGTATACCTGCTTGGTTGTCTGTTGTATTAAATGTTCATTGCCTTGAATTGCTTGCATACATGTTCTGTAGAAGTGCGGTAGTGTGCCGTAATAGTGCGGTGTTGTTTTGTCTATTTTCTTAAGCCTGTGTAATCTAATTGCAATATAGTATAATGCTAGCGAGTGTTGATCTGGATGATTGATGATGCGCCCTATGTGATTGATTCTTAATGCTTGTATTTTTGTGTGTAGGTCCTGTTAAGCAACTCCTCCTTTGTTCTTATTTTGTATTAATGTCTTGTGCTTTATACTGTGAATTGTGTTGCTGAAGATGAATTGTCTGATGTGTTTGTTTATGTCTGTGATTGTTTTTTTTTTTTTGGGGGGGGGGGGGGGGGGTATAACACTGTGGCTAAATATATTATTTTAGGAATGATGAAGGTGTTTACAATTGTGCTTCTTACAAAAATTTTTGATGTCTTGTATTTGAACCCTTGTAGTATGTCTATAATTTGTTTTGTCAGTGATTGCCATGTTTCTGTGTGTGGGTTTCTGCGGTTGGATGGAAATGTGATCCCATATATTTTCATGTCATTTGTGACTGTTAGATCCAGGGGGAAATCTGCTTTATTCCTCCCCTTCCCCAGACCAATTATTTTAGACTTCTGTATGTTTATTTTGGCCCCACTTCCTTCACCAAACTGTTTGAAGGTGTGAAGTATGTTCGTTATGGAAGTGTTGGTTGTAGGGAAGAAGGCGGTGTCATCTGTGTAAGCAATTATTTCCGCTCCCCAGACCCTTGTATAAATGTACTTTTAATGTTAGTGTCCTGTCTAATTGCTTCTAAGAGTGGTTCTAGTGTGAGTACATATAGGACTGGTGATAGCGAAAACCCTTGTCTGACAGATCTAGTGATTCTGAAACTGGCAGTGAGTGAATGATTCACCAGTACCTTACTTTCAGGATTTTTATACAATATTTCTATCCACTGTCTATAGTATTGTCCTATATTACAGTGTGCTAGTGTTTTGTGTAAGTATGAGTGTGAAATTCTGCCAAAGGCCTTCTCCTGGTCTAAGGATAAAAGGGAGGATTGACAGTCTTTCTGATGTGTGTGTGTAATGAAATCTCTAATGAAATGTGTATGTTGGTGTATGTTTTTGTGTTGAACACTGCACTGGTGGTCTGGGTGTATGAGTGATGGCATGAATGTTTTTATTTATTTTGTTTGCAAGTGATTTTGCTAGAATTTTGTAGTCTGTGTTTAATAAAGAGATGGGTCTATAGTTTTTCAGCTATGTCTTGTCTGTGTTGTCTTTGGGTTTTGACATGTTGCAAGTGTTCGGGAGTTCTTGTTTGTAAAAAGCTTCTTGGTAGACTTTTAGAAGGAAATTGCCTAGGATAGGAAAGAAGTGTTGGTAGAATTCTACTGTGTGTCCATCTGGTCCTGGTGTTTTGTCTTTTTGCATTTGATTGAGTGCATGTGTTATGTCTGCTAATGTAAGCTCTGTGTCTAGTGCGTCTTTATCTATGTCAGACAGTTTCTTTGTGTATTGTAAGAACCTATTTTGTTTTTGTGTGTTGGCCTGTTCTGCTGTATATAGGTCGGTGTTAATTGTTGGAATGTTTCTAGTATATGTATTGCCTCTGTTTGTGTGTTTCCTTGCATGTCTGTTATTGCTCCTATTTGTCCTTTACGTTGAACGTTTTGTTCTAATGCAAGGTGTTGTTTACTGGGACTTTCTTCTGATATGTTAGTAAGTTTAGTTCGAAGGAGTGCACCACGGAATGTGTGTTACTGGTATTGTTCTAATTGTGATTCTAATGTGTGTAGGTGTAGTGCATTCCTGTCAGTCTGTTTTGTGAGTTGTATTGTTGTCTGTATGATATGTTCTTGTTGTTGTCTGTCTTTATGTATGATGGATGCTAAATGTTGTGTTCTATAACGTATTGTATTCTTTAGTAAATCCCAAATTTGTGTTATGTTGTCGGTGGGTGTACTATTAGTGTATGTTAGAATAAAGTGTGTCATGTGTTGTACATAACCTGTGTTTTGGAGTAGGGTGTTATTGAATTTCCAATGTGGTGTTATTTTTGATGGCCTTGTATTTGTAGTGTCTGTAGTGATATGTGCTAGTACTGCTTTGTGATCTGTATATTGTAATTGTAATGTTTCTTGTAGGTGTTTTGTGTGTATTATGTGGTGTGTTGAAGGTGTGTATATTCTATCTAGTCTGGCTGATCTATTGTAAGCCCTATTTTTGTGTGTTGTTGCAATGTTATTAGGGTGTCTGTATCTAAAAGCGTCTGTTAAATTGTGTGTGTCTGAGGTATATTTTTTTAGTATATCCAGTTGATGTATTTCATTTCTGTCATTTCTCCTTAATTGTGTCTTGATTCCTGCTCTGTCTCCCCCTACGATATCCAAATCTGAGAGTACAAAATTTAAATCCCCTGCAGGGATAACATTTTGCCCACTGTATGTTTGTATAAGTAAGGTGTCTAATTCTTGGTAAAAATTTGGTTGATGATTGTAATTAGGTGGTGCATATATGTTCACTATGGTGTATGCATGTATAGTGTTTTCAACCTGTATTATGGAGATTCGTCCCTGGTTATCCGTGTGTGTTTTAATTATATCCCACCTGTCTGATGTCTGCAGAATAGATGTTCCTGACCCAATTTTGTGTGTGCCTAAACTAAAGCATGAATGTTTGAGGCCTAGCTGTGTGGTGATATGTTGTGCGAATGTTTTTGAACATATGTTTGTTTCTTGTAGTAGTATAAAGTCTGGTTTGTGTTTGTTTATTAGTGTGATAATGTGTTGTAATTTTGTACGTATTCCACACATGTTTAAAGTAATAATAATTAAATCACTAGTCATTGTAATTTAAGTAAAAACAATAAATGAGATATAATAACTATATCGATTCACACACAAAGTTGTTATCCATGATATGTACATTTAGGCGAGCAAGTCTTTAGTGGCAAAGGTTTGTGTGAGAGGATCATCTTGATCCTCGTTCTATCACCTGTGTCGGTGTCTACAAAGAGAGTGTCGGGTATGCTGTATGTGTCGTCTTCGTCTTGTACGTGTGTCTCCTCTTGTTGTTCTTCTTCAGTTTCCTTTGTCTTGCCTATAGTGACTTTGACTTTTTCTTTCTTTGGCAATGATAAGTCGTCTGTTTCTGTGTCATCGCTGTGTTTTGAATGCAGTAGTCTTCTGTTAGCCCATGTTCTTTTCTTTGGTTTGCTGGTGACTTGAAAACCGTCAGAGTCTTCATTCCTGGGATTGATTTCTTGTGTGTTATTTTCTTGTGTGTTATTTTCTTGTGTGTTCCTGTCTTCTTGTGTGTTGATTTGACTATTGAAAGTTTGTGTCAGTGCAATCTCTCCCTGCGGAGGAGAAATCTTCTTGGCTTTGTACACTGACTGCTGCTGCCGTTGGTGTCATCGGTTGTCGTCGACTTGGGCATTTATTTGCCCAATGGTTGTTTTGACCACACGATGGACAATTGGTCTTTCTCCCCGGCATCGTGATCAACACTCTGTGATTATTGTTCGGAATTTCAGGATTGTAGATCCGTATATAATGGGGGACTTCCTTTTTTGGGTTGCAGAGCGCTCCCCACTTGCCAGCCCCATTTTTTTATCCTAAACACCTCAGCCTTTTCATCTCCTGTGATGATGTGCACCAGGTTTTATTGGGGAGCAATCGTGACGGGTAACCAGTGGATGGTCAGCCTGTCTTTTTCTTTCTCTCGGTGCTCCAGAGATATGTCTACCCCTAGACTTGGTAGAGAAAACTTTTTGCCGTGTAACTTGTCATACACGGTTTTCTGAGCCTCTGCTGACAGGTGAAAGTACCACCTAGTGGGAACTTCGAACCTATGCAGGTCGATGACTCCACCAATAGGTACACCTCCTGGACCAGTTAGGGCACTCATAATAAGTGCAGGTGTTGCTTTAGCAGCAGCTCCTGGACCAGTTATGGAACACACTATCGTTCCGGACTGGTGAAGTAGCTGGACATCGTAGTCATTTATCGAGATCCCGACTTCAGTGATATTCGAATACATCTTGAAATTTGTTGTTTCAGGTAATAATTCCGGGGAAATATCCAGAATATCAAATCCAAAGAATATCACCACAAAATCCGGAAAAAAACACACAAGTTTATAGTACGTAAAGCTAGATATTGTTCGAAAAAATGTTCTTCACAATACCAAACAATTTTCAATGAGCGCCAGCAATAATTGATACGTTGTGATATGGTGATGCACTTGGAACACACAAAACAGATTTAAATTTATACGTTGTGAAGAGAAAAAGAATGTTCGTTCAAATAGAAGTGATGCTACTCTTTGCTTCTGTAACTCCTAGTCCAGTGTTTACAAACATCATTGTATCGTGAGCTGTGAGTTTCGTGTGAAATGCTTTTGAATCTGCCCGAGGTTTTTTTGGAACGTGACTGCATGTTCGGAGCGATGGCAGATGGTTATGTCCCATAGTTAGACCAGTTTTTGCCTTATGCAGAAATACGTAGCTGCTGGGCTTCTGGTTGACTGCCACTACCATCGACGATGAACTGTATTTCGTGGACTGTGTGGGTGAACATCTAGGAAACATCCAGATGGGAAAATGACTGCAGATTCCATCAGAAATGAACTGGGTGTTTTGTGGAGGACTATTGTGTTGACATTCTGGCGGCGGCATTATGCACAGTGCATCTGTGCGGGCTGTTGTTTGTCGAAACTCCTGTCTTTTCCACTTTTCACATTGGGCAGTGGGGAGCATTTTGTATGATATTCACTGGCACAGGAACGGAGCATAATGGGGACGACCCGTTGCTGTGAAGTTGGAACTGCGACTAACTAACTAACTAACTAACTAACTAACTAACTAACTAAGTAACTAATTAACTAACTAACTAGTGTATCGTTGCTTTCAATACGCTTTTTAAAAAAAATCTTTTATTGCGTGTTAAAATCCTTGCAAAGTGTATTGTTCGTGTTTTTACAGAGCGTTGCATGTGGACGTGTAGGTGACATATGCGCAAAATTACATCTTATACATTTTAACATTTTTACATTGAAATTGTTGTAAGGTAACATTACAAAACAACAGCATGATGATAGTGCACCGTTATTGTTTCTCCTGGCACCTCTCTCTCCTGTCGGCCCCAAAACCACCAATACCATCACCACCAATCAGTAATGATGAAACTGGTAGTATATATTGTTGAGCCAATCGGCGAGGGCGGCACCAGCATCAACAAACAAACAGTGTCAAGATGGTGGGAATGGGAGGTGTAAACAGTGTCCGGGTTTACAAGGCAGAAAGGTAGTGATTGCATTTTTGATGTTTGAGTTGTTACATGCGTTTTTTAAATTTAGTATTTGTGTAGGTGTATTTACGGAGCATTGCATGTGGGCGTGTATGTGAGGTATGCATATTTTATTCATTGGATATATTTACATCTGAATGGGGATAATTTGGGAGAAAGAAAAATCTTTCCAATTTTGTTTCCCTTGCCTCACTCTCCTCTATTGGACCCACCACACCAATGCCCTCATTTTCACTCTATGGTAATGATGGTAAAGGCAGGATAACTATTGGAACCAACTGGTGAGAGTTTCAGCAACAACAATCATGAGCAAGGGAGGTGGGGGGGGGGGGGGGCACATGGGAGATGAGGTTATATGTTAATAATGATAACATTAATAATATATAAAACATAGAAAAAACCAAATATATCAATAATAATAATGACAAAAAATAAACCTACTAAGGGTGACAACAGCAATGATAATAACAGCAATGATAATAATAGTTATGATAAAGATCACATTTTCCAAACACGTGATTCCCTTGCTAAAATGATTATGTTAGGAATGGTGTTAACATAGCATAGCAGGTACATACAATTGCAACCTGCAATGTTAAATAATTGTAGGAGTAAAGGGAGTTGGTTATCTTTTTCTCTTTGCTTATTTTTTTTTTTTTGGGGGGGGGGTGGGGTGGGGGTGGGGGGGGGGGGGGTCTTAATTGTAAGGGTTCATTCATTTTTTTCAATACTTTCTTTCAATACTTTTTTTTCCCCGGTTTAAAACTGTTTTATTTACATAAACTTCATTACGGCACCATAAAACAGGACCTGTTCAAAACAAAAGGTCAGGATATTTATTTCTTACATCATGAGAAGGGTTCTAATCTCCAATCAGGTCAGAGATCTTTTCCTACCGAAGATTAAATAAAACTTCTGTGCGGCAACTTACTGATTCAGCAACCAATTGGGCAAGCAACCCTAAGTCCTCAACACAGAAACCCTTCCAGGTAGGCACATGAAATGCTACAAAATACCTGACAGTTTTTCAAACTTTGTTTTAGGTTACACATAATCCTGCCTTTCCTTTTCCATTCATTCTAAATCTGCTTCACTTCTTCCAATAGCTCGTTTATCAATGCTATTAATTGTCCGTCTTCTTCAGCACTTTCTTTGCATGCTGCTGCCGTCTTGCATCTAAATAACGACGGAAGGATCTCTCATTGGGATCTCGATCTTCATCATCATCATCATCATCTCCAGCCCGGCCATATGGAAACTCATCATCACTGTCATCTTCCACACCGGGCATGATGGCAACACCTGTTGTCTGAGAGCTCACCAGGTCTCCTGATTCTTTGACTGGGGTACATTTCCTTGGGCATGGTCTTTGGCAAACTGTTCTTGGCTTTTCTTTTTCTCAGCCTCAGCCTTCTTCTCCTGCTCCTGCCTCAGTCTCTCATACATAGGTCTGTACTCTTTCTCATACTCAGCTGCTGCCTCATCAATTTTATTCAAAAACTCATCAACTCCCTCACCCGTGGCTGCTGACACACCGACAGTCTTAATGTTGACCTAGAACTCATCCAGCACCAGACTCACGGAGCGTGTGAGGTTGGACACATAGGATGTCCCATGCTCCAGGGCGTCCTGAAAGACCTCGAAGTCAGTCATCCATTCCTGGGCAAAGCTGTGACTGATGATGTCTATTTTATTCATGACTATAACAAACGGTAGCTTGGTCTTGTACAGAATGGTGCAGGCATACAAAATGTTGGACTTGAAGGTCACCGGATTGACACTGCGTGGGGTATCCATCACATACACAACCACAGTTGGAAACGTTGATGCCAAAGTCTCTGTGATTATACTGCCGGACGCTGACCAGGTAAAGACTTCAATCTGGCCTGGGGTGTCTATGATGACAAGCTTGCATTTCCCTGTCTTAGACTCTATGAAATTCATCACCTGGTCAAAACGCGTGGCAAACAAGTTGAGAGATGTTACTAAACCACCATTGGGGCCTAAAGAATAGTGTTTCATCACTTCTTTGTAGTTGACCGTGTCCCTAATGTCTATGTTTGCTGGGAAGGGGACTTCAAGAACTGCAGGATCCAGATTGATAACATATGGTGCAGACTTTCTTTGCGTGTAGATACAAGATACCTCTGTACAAAACTTGTCTTTCCAGAACCTGCCATTCCTAGAACAATTATACATGTTGGTTTTGAAGTATCCTCTGATTTTAAGTGACAAGCACCTGCAGCCTTTATTTCTGTTTTACCGCTGTCTGAATCCTGCATCCGCAGCAGGTCTCCGAGGTGCACAGCCTCTAGTCGATAGAACAATGTAGGTAAGGGAAGTCGGCAAATTGGATCCGTAACCTCCCCCGATGTGTCTCCACCTTGACGTGGTGGGGGAGCTTGCGTGTCCCATCGACCCCATTTTGCTTGCCGATGGATGAAAAACTACATATCGGACAGCTTATGGGATAGGGACCAGACTAAGAGAGACACAACCTGCTGCTCTGCAGGTATAGACTGAGGATAACAGTCAAAATTTTAAAAGGTGCACGAAGGCAGACGTTTTGTGGTCCGGACAAAACTCTTAAGGCTCCCTTTCGAGGGCTGTGGCTGAACGCCTCTAAGCCACAAACCCTCGGATCTGAGAGCCAGGCCGATACCAGTCTACCGGAAACTCTTAAGGTTCACTGTCGAGGGCTGTGGCTGAACGCCTCTAAGCCACAAACCCTCGGATCTGAGAGCCAGGCCGATACCCGTCTACCGGAAAATAGAAACATGATACTGAGCAAGCTACATGATCAGGTCTGATACATGTTCGAAGGCTCTCAGCTGGGGGATATGAGAGATGCCCGGATGAAGGGGCCTGGCCGTTTCCCGTTCACTGCTGCACGAAGATAAGGTGCTGAGCCGGCAGCACATGTAGCCTACCTCGTGAGCGAGTACAAAAAAGTCAGAAAAGTGCCCCAGTCGAAGGGTTACGGAAACTGTCTGTATCTAACTCATAGAGAGTGTAGACAAAAGTGAAGAATGTCTCACCAACGCGAAATGGAACGCACGGCGAGCGAACCTATTGCGTGGTCTGAAGTCACAAGCAAAAGCTTACCGAGTGGATGTCACTCGCAGTCTGACCGCTCCTGGTGTGTGATTGAGCGATCAGTGGCAAGTGGGATGCCCAACACATGGAAGTGAGGAATTAAAGCAGCCATGAGCAGGACGTGGAAACTCCTTGGGTGAGCCCAGTCTCAGAGCAATATGTGCAGGCTCTGCAATTATGGAAGCCTCCTTGGATAGCGAGATAATGCCCATGGTCTGCCCCTGCCTTTCCTTGAGGGCAGACCACGATATCGTTGATCGATCTATCTTGACCAGCTGAGATGTGGGTTACATTACAACAGTCTAACGTGTCTCGAAACCAGAGGAAGGCTAACCTCACTAAAAAATGCCCGCCGGAAGTCGGAAGTGTCGTCCTACGGGTGGCAAACTAAAAATTGACACTACGCATTTACGTCCGAGTGAAATGTCTCGTCCGAATGTCTCCCGTGCTAGGAACAGCTCTGACTACCTAGTTTCCGAATGCCGCTCTTGTTCGGAACAGCTCTGACTAGGTAGTTTTTCCGAATGTCTGTCGTGCCTGGAACAGCTCTGACGGGCGCAACGACAAGCACATGTGCGAAAACTCGCTTGAGTGAATACCTTCTGCAGACCTGTCTGGTTTGTGCAGGAACGGCCCGGGGCGAACGAAAAGCCCAATATATTGAAGTGAGGAATTAAAGCAGCCATGAGCATGACGTGACCATTCCCTCGGTGAGCCCAGTATCAGGGCGTTATGTGTCGGCCCTGCAACTATGGAAGCAACCTAGGATGGCGGAAAATGCTATGGACTGTGCCTTCCTTCTCTTGAGGGATGACCGAAGTCCTCGACTGTTCGAACTTGACCAGCTGGGATGTGGACGGTACCACAAAAGTGAGAGTCTCCCAGGATTGCTAACCTGGTCAAAAATGCACGCGAAAGCCGGATGTGTGACCTAAGGGTTTTCAACCCAAGGGTGCCTAACGCACACCGCAATCACATCTGAAAAAACACTCCGGATGAACGAAAAGAAGAAGAAGAAGAAGAATCCTGCATTTTTGAATCTTAAGCAACTACAGTATTAATCTGCACCTGACTGTGCGCAGCCATCTTTATATGTCTTTCTTTCAATACTCTTTCCAATCCAATCAAATTTCGAAGAAAAAAAAACTTTCCACCTTGTCTCAACCAGCCCGTGCGGCATAGGTTATAATAGCGGTGGTTCATGGTGCGTGGATTATTACTTTTTCTGCGTGCCTGTCAAAGCTGGCTTATCTGTTGTGAAGTTTATGTCTATGACGTCAGCATAGGGGATTCGTTGGCCGGCAAGTTTTCCTTTTGTGTCTTTTTAGGCAGTTTCTTCTGACAGTGTTGGCTTCTGGCTCGTCTGTTGTGCTAGGGTGCTGTCATTATATTGGCTCCTTGTACGGTTATTGGTTAGTCTTCCCTCTTCCTCTGAGGTGTTGTCGGTGTATTCTTCCTCTGAGCGGAGTTGGTGGTGGACCATGCGTCTTTTTGTTTTTGGCGTTCTTCACGCATTTTCTGTCTGAGAAGATTCATTTCCCTTTTATATTCTTTGAACCATGTCTTGCTGGTTATAGACTCCTTCATTCCTTCACTGATTCGCCTTTCGTTCCGTCTTTCTACAATATTCCACACCTTATCATGTTCAGCCGCTGATGCTCCTTTCTTGGATATGCCACAGTCTTCTTCAGTTTGTCGAGACTCCTGTCTTTTCCACTTTTCACATTTGGCAGTGGGGAGCATTTTGTATGATATTCACTGGCACAGGAACGGAGCATAATGGGGACGACCCGTTGCTGTGAAGTTGGAACTGCGACTAGCTAACTAACTAACTAACTAACTAACTAACTAACTAACCAACTAACTAACTAACTAACTAACTAACTATTGTATCGCTGCTTTCAATACGCTTTTTTTTCTTTTTTCTTTTTTTTAAATCTTTTATTGCGTGTTAAAATCGTTGCAAAGTGTATTGTTCGTGTTTTTACAGAGCGTTGCATTTGGACGTGTAGGTGACATATGCGCAAAATTACATCTTATACATTTTAACATTTTTACATTGAAATATGTTGTAAGGTAACATTACAAAACAACAGCATGATGATAGTGCACCGTTATTGTTTCTCCTGGCACCTCTCTCTCCTGTCGGCCCCAAAACCACCAATACCATCACCACCAATCAGTAATGATGAAACTGGTAGTATAAATTGTTGAGCCAATCGGCGAGGCGGCACCAGCATCAACAAACAAACAGTGTCAAGATGGTGGGAATGGGAGGTGTAAACAGTGTCCGGGGTTTACAAGGCAGAAAGGTAGTGATTGCATTTTGATGTTTGAGTTGTTACATGCGTTTTTTTTAAATTTAGTATTTGTGTAGGTGTATTTACGGAGCGTTTCATGTGGGCGTGTATGTGAGGTATGCATATTTTATTCATTGGATATATTTACATGTGAATGGGGATAATTTGGAAGAAAGAAAATAACTTTCCAATTTTGTTTCCCTTGCCTCACTCTCACCTATTGGACCCACCACACCAATGCACTCATTTTCACTCTATGGTAATGATGGTAAAGGCAGGATAACTATTGGAACCAACTGGTGAGAGTTTCAGCAACAACAACAATGAGCAAGGGAGGTGGGGGGGGGGGGGGGGCACATGGGAGATGAGGTTATATGTTAATAATGATAACATTAATAATATATAAAACATAGAAAAAACCAAATATATCAATAATAATAATGACAAAAAATAAACCTACTAAGGGTGACAACAGCAATGATAATAACAGCAATGATAATAATAGTTATGATAAAGATCACATTTTCCAAACACGTGATTCCCTTGCTAAAATGATTATGTTAGGAATGGTGTTAACATAGCATAGCAGGTACATACAATTGCAACCTGCAATGTTCAATAATTGTAGGAGTAAAAGGAGGTGGTTATCTTTTTCTCTTTGCTTATGGTTTTTTTTTGGGGGGGGGGGAGGGGGGGGGGGGTCTTAATTGTAAGGGTTCATTCAATTTTTTCAATAACTTTCTTTCAATACTTTTTTTCCCGGTTTAAAACTGTTTTATTTACATAAACTTCATTACGGCACCATAAAACAGGACCTGTTGAAAACAAAAGATCAGGATATTTATTTCTTACATCATGAGAAGGGTTATAATCTCCAATCAGGTCAGAGATCTTTTCCTACCGAAGATTAAATAAAACTTCTGTGCGGCAACTTACTGATTCAGCAACCAATTGGGCAAGCAACCTTAAGTCCTCAACACAGAAACCCTTCCAGGTAGGCACATGAAATGCTACAAAATACCTGACAGTGTTTCAAACTTTGTTTTAGGTTACACATAATCCTGCCTTTCCTTTTCCATTCATTCTAAATCTGCTTCACTTCTTCCAATAGCTCGTTTATCAATGCTATTAATTGTCCGTCTTCTTCAGCACTTTCTTTGCTTGCTGCTGCCGTCTTGTATCTAAATAACGACGGAATGATCTCTCATTGGGATCTCGATCTTCATCACCATCATCTCCAGCCCGGCCATATGGAAACTCATCATCACTGTCATCTTCCACACCGGGCATGATGGCAACACCTGTTGTCTGAGAGCTCACCAGGTCTCCTGATTCTTTGACTGGGGGTACATTTCCTTGGGCATGGTCTTTGGCAAACTGTTCTTGGCTTTTCTTTTTCTCAGCCTCAGCCTTCTTCTCCTGCTCCTGCCTCAGTCTCTCATACATAGGTCTGTACTCTTTCTCATACTCCGCTGCTGCCTCATCAATTTTATTCAAAAACTCATCAACTCCCTCACCCGTGGCTGCTGACACACCGACAGTCTTAATGTTGACATAGAACTCATCCAGCACCAGACTCAGGGAGCGTGTGAGGTTGGACACATAGGATGTCTCATGCTCCAGGGCGTCCTGAAAGGCCTCGAAGTCAGTCATCCATTCCTGGGCAAAGCTGTGACTGATGAAGTCTATTTTATTCATGACTATAACAAACGGTAGCTTGGTCTTGTACAGAATGCTGCAGGCGTACAGGATGTTGGACATGAAGGTCACCGGATTGACACTGCGTGGGGTATCCATCACATACACAACCACAGTTGGAAACGTTTATGCCAAAGTCTCTGTGAATATACTGCCGGACGCTGACCAGGTAAAGACTTCAATCTGGCTTGGGGTGTCTATGATGACATGCTTGCATTCCCCTGTCTTAGACTCTATGAAATTCATCACCTGGTCAAAACGCGTGGCAAACAAGCTGAGAGATGTTACTATCCCACCATTGGGGCCTAAAGAATAGTGTTTCATCACTTCTTTGTAGTTGACCGTGTCCCTAATGTCTATGTTTGCTGGGAAGGGGACTTCAAGAACTGCAGGATCCAGATTGATAACATATGGTGCAGATTTCTTTGCGTGTAGATACAAGATACCTCTGTACAAAACTTGTCTTTCCAGAACCTGCCATTCCTAGAACAATTATACATGTTGGTTTTGAAGTAGTCTCTGATTTTAAGTGACAAGCACCTCCAGCCTTTATTTCTGTTTTACCGCTGTCTGAATCCTGCATTTTTGAATCGTAAGCAATTACAGTATTAATCTGCTCTTGACTGTGCGCAGCCATCTTTATATGTCTTTCTTTCAATACTCTTTCCAATCCAATCAAATTTCGAAGAAAAAAAACTTTCCACCTTGTCTCAACCAGCCCGTGCGGCATAGGTTATAATAGCGGTGGTTCATGGTGCGTGGATTATTACTTTTTCTGCGTGCCTGTCAAAGCTGGCTTATCTGTTGTGAAGTTTATGTCTATGACGTCAGCATAGGGGATTCGTTGGCCGGCAAGTTTTCCTTTTGTGTCTTTTTAGGCAGTTTCTTCTGACAGTGTTGGCTTCTGGCTCGTCTGTTGTGCTAGGGTGCTGTCATTATATTGGCTCCTTGTACGGTTATTGGTTAGTCTTCCTCTTCCTCTGAGGTGTTGTCGGTGTATTCTTCCTCTGAGCTGGAGTTGGTGGTGGACCATGCGTCTTTTTGTTTTTGGCGTTCTTCGCACATTTTCTGTCTGAGAAGATTCATTTCCCTTTTATATTCTTTGAACCATGTCTTGCTGGTTATAGACTCCTTCATTCCTTCACTGATTCGCCTTTCGTTCCGTCTTTCTACAATATTCCACACCTTATCATGTTCAGCCGCTGATGCTCCTTTCTTGGATATGCCACAGTCTTCTTCAGTTTGTCGAGACTCCTGTCTTTTCCACTTTTCACATTTGGCAGTGGGGAGCATTTTGTATGATATTCACTGGCACAGGAACGGAGCATAATGGGGACGACCCGTTGCTGTGAAGTTGGAATTGCGACTAGCTAACTAACTAACTACCTAACTAACTAACTAACTAACTAACTAACTAACTATTGTATAGCTGCTTTCAATACGTTTTTTTTTTCTTTTTTCTTTTTTTAAATCTTTTAATGCGTGTTAAAATCGTTGCAAAGTGTATTGTTCGTGTTTTTACAGAGCGTTGCATGTGGACGTGTAGGTGACATATGCGCAAAATTACATCTTATACATTTTAACATTTTTACATTGAAATTGTTGTAAGGTAACATTACAAAACAACAGCATGATGATAGTGCACCGTTATTGTTTCTCCTGGCACCTCTCTCTCCTGTCGGCCCCAAAACCACCAATACCATCACCACCAATCAGTAATGATGAAACTGGTAGTATAAATTGTTGAACCAATCGGCGAGGGCGGCACCAGCGTCAACAAACAAACAGTGTCAAGATGGTGGGAATGGGAGGTGTAAATCAGTGTCCGGGTTTACAAGGCAGAAAGGTAGTGATTGCATTTTTGATGTTTGTGTTGTTACATGCGTTTTTTAAATTTAGTATTTGTGTAGGTGTATTTACGGAGCGTTGCATGTGGGCGTGTATGTGACGTATGCATATTTTATTCATTAGACATATTTACATGTGAATGGGGATAATTTGGGAGAAAGAAAAAACTTTCCAATTTTGTTTCCCTTGCCTCACTCTCACCTATTGGACACACCACACCAATGCCCTCATTTTCACTCTATGGTAATGATGGTAAAGGCAGGATAAATATTGGAACCAACTGGTGAGAGTTTCAGCAACAACAACCATGAGCAAGGGAGGTGGGGGGGGGGGGCGGCACATGGGAGATGAGGTTATATGCTAATAATGATACCATTAATACTATATAAAACATAGAAAAAACCAAATATATCAATAATAATAATGACAAAAAATAAACCTACTAAGGGTGACAACAGCAATGATAATAACAGCAATGATAATAATAGTTATGATAAAGATCACATTTTCCAAACACGTGATTCCCTTGCTAAAATGATTATGTTAGGAATGATGTTAACATAGCATAGCAGGTACATATAATTGCAACCTGCAATGTTCAATAATTGTAGGAGTAAAAGGAGGTGGTTATCTTTTTCTCTTTGCTTATGTTGTGTTTGTTTGTTTGTTTGTTTGTTTTTTTTTTTTTTTTTTGGGGGGGGGGGGGGTCTTAATTGTAAGGGTTCATTCATTTTTTTCAATACTTTCTTTCAATACTTATTTTTTCCTGTTTAAAACTGTTTTATTTACATAAACTTCATTACGACACCATAAAACAGGACCTGTTCAAAACAAAAGGTCAGGATATTTATTTCTTACATCATGAGAAGGGTTCTAATCTCCAATCAGATCAGAGATCTTTTCCTACCGAAGATTAAATAAAATTTATGTGCGGCAACTTACTGATTCAGCAACCAATTGGGCAAGCAACCTTAAGTCCTCAACACAGAAACCCTTCCAGGTAGGCACATGAAATGCTACAAAATACCTGACAGTTTTTCAAACTTTGTTTTAGGTTACACATAATCCTGCCTTTCCTTTTCCATTCATTCTAAATCTGCTTCACTTCTTCCAATAGCTCGTTTATCAATGCTATTAATTGTCCGTCTTCTTCAGCACTTTCTTTGCTTGCTGCTGCCGTCTTGCATCTAAATAACGACGGAATGATCTCTCATTGGGATCTCGATCTTCATCATCATCATCTCCAGCCCGGCCATACGCAAACTCATCATCACTGTCATCTTCCACACCGGGCATGATGGCAACACCTGTTGTCTGAGAGCTCACCAGGTCTCCTGATTCTTTGACTGGGGGTACATTTCCTTGGGCATGGTCTTTGGCAAACTGTTCTTGGCTTTTCTTTTTCTCAGCCTCAGGCTTCTTCTCCTGCTCCTGCCTCAGTCTCTCATACATAGGTCTGTACTCTTTCTCATACTCAGCTGCTGCCTCATCAATTTTATTCAAAAACTCATCAACTCCCTCACTCGTGGCTGCTGACACACCGACAGACTTAATGTTGACATAGAACTCATCCAGCACCAGACTCATGGAGCGTCTGAGGTTGGACACATAGTATGTCTCATGCTCCAGGCGTCCTGAAAGGCCTCGAAGTCAGTCATCCGTTCCTGGGCAAAGCTGTGACTGATGAAGTCTATTTTATTCATGACTATAACAAACGGGAGCTTGGTCTTGTACAGAATGTTGCAGGCGTACAGCATGTTGGACATGAAGGTCACCGGATTGACACTGCGTGGGGAATCCATCACATACACAACCACAGTTGGAAACGTTGATGCCAAAGTCTCTGTGATTATACTGCCGGACGCTGATCAGGTAAAGACTTCAATCTGGCCTGGGGTGTCTATGATGACATGCTTGCATTCCTCTGTCTTAGACTCTATGAAATTCATCACCTGGTCAAAACGCGTGGCAAACAAGTTGAGAGATGTTACTAAACCACCATTGGGGCCTAAAGAATAGTGTTTCATCACTTCTTTGTAGTTGACCGTGTCCCTAATGTCTATGTTTGCTGGAAAGGGGACTTCAAGAACTGCAGGATCCAGATTGATAACATATGGTGCAGATTTCTTTGCGTGTAGATGTGCTGTCAACCTCTGTACAAAACTTGTCTTTCCAGAACCTGCCATTCCTAGAACAATTATACATGTTGGTTTTGAAGTAGTCTCTGATTTTAAGTGACAAGCACCTCCAGCCTTTATTTCTGTTTTACCGCTGTCTGAATCCTGCATTTTTGAATCGTAGGCAACTACAGTATTAATATGCTCCTGACTCCATCTTTATAAGTCTTTCTTTCAATACTCTTTCCAATCCAATCCAATTTCGAAAAAAACAAAACTTTCCACCTTGTCTCAACCAGCCCGTGCGGCATAGGTTATAATAGCAGTGGTTCATGGTGCGTGTTTGATTAGTTTCTCTG
Organism: Cepaea nemoralis; assembly: GCA_014155875.1. Taxonomy (NCBI): domain Eukaryota; kingdom Metazoa; phylum Mollusca; class Gastropoda; order Stylommatophora; family Helicidae; genus Cepaea; species Cepaea nemoralis. The sequence goes on from JACEFZ010005116.1 coordinate 487,885, forward strand.
TGTGCCAGTGAAACAGCTGGCTTATCTGTTGTGAAGTTTATGTCTATGACGTCAGCATAGGGAATTCGTTGGCCGGCAAGTTTTCCTTTTGTGTCTTTTTAGGCAGTTTCTTCTGTCAGTGTGGCTTCAGGCTCGTCTGTTGTGCTAGGGTGCTGTCATTATATTGGCTCCTTGTACGGTTATTGGTTAGTCTTCCTCTTCCTCTGAGGTGTTGTCGGTGTATTCTTCCTCTGAGCTGGAGTTGGTGGTGGACCATGCGTCTTCTTGTTTTTGGCGTTCTTCGCGCATTTTCTGTCTGAAAAGATTCATTTCCCTTTTATATTCTTTGAACCATGTCTTGCTGGTTATAGACTCCTTCATTCCTTCCCTGATTCGCCTTTCGTTCCGTCTTTCGACAATATTCCACACCTTATCATGTTCAGCCGCTGATGCTCCTTTCTTGGATATACCCCAATCTTCTTCAGGTTTGTCGAGACTCCTGTCTTTTCCACTTTTCACATTTGGCAGTGGGGAGCATTTTGTATGATATTCACTGGCACAGGAACGGAGCATAATGGGGACGACCCGTTGCTGTGAAGTTGGAATTGCGACTAGCTAACTAACTAACTACCTAACTAACTAACTAACTAACTAACTAACTAACTATTGTATAGCTGCTTTCAATACGTTTTTTTTTTCTTTTTTCTTTTTTTAAATCTTTTAATGCGTGTTAAAATCGTTGCAAAGTGTATTGTTCGTGTTTTTACAGAGCGTTGCATGTGGACGTGTAGGTGACATATGCGCAAAATTACATCTTATACATTTTAACATTTTTACATTGAAATTGTTGTAAGGTAACATTACAAAACAACAGCATGATGATAGTGCACCGTTATTGTTTCTCCTGGCACCTCTCTCTCCTGTCGGCCCCAAAACCACCAATACCATCACCACCAATCAGTAATGATGAAACTGGTAGTATATATTGTTGAGCCAATCGGCGAGGGCGGCACCAGCATCAACAAACAAACAGTGTCAAGATGGTGGGAATGGGAGGTGTAAACAGTGTCCGGGTTTACAAGGCAGAAAGGTAGTGATTGCATTTTTGATGTTTGAGTTGTTACATGCGTTTTTTAAATTTAGTATTTGTGTAGGTGTATTTACGGAGCGTTGCATGTGGGCGTGTATGTGAGGTATGCATATTTTATTCATTGGATATATTTACATCTGAATGGGGATAATTTGGGAGAAAGAAAAATCTTTCCAATTTTGTTTCCCTTGCCTCACTCTCCTCTATTGGACCCACCACACCAATGCCCTCATTTTCACTCTATGGTAATGATGGTAAAGGCAGGATAACTATTGGAACCAACTGGTGAGAGTTTCAGCAACAACAATCATGAGCAAGGGAGGTGGGGGGGGGGCACATGGGAGATGAGGTTATATGTTAATAATGATAACATTAATAATATATAAAACATAGAAAAAACCAAATATATCAATAATAATAATGACAAAAAATAAACCTACTAAGGGTGACAACAGCAATGATAATAACAGCAATGATAATAATAGTTATGATAAAGATCACATTTTCCAAACACGTGATTCCCTTGCTAAAATGATTATGTTAGGAATGGTGTTAACATAGCATAGCAGGTACATACAATTGCAACCTGCAATGTTAAATAATTGTAGGAGTAAAGGGAGTTGGTTATCTTTTTCTCTTTGCTTATTTTTTTTTTGGGGTGGGGGGGTGGGGGTGGGGGTGGGGGGGGGGGGTCTTAATTGTAAGGGTTCATTCATTTTTTCAATACTTTCTTTCAATACTTTTTTTTCCCCGGTTTAAAACTGTTTTATTTACATAAACTTCATTACGGCACCATAAAACAGGACCTGTTCAAAACAAAAGGTCAGGATATTTATTTCTTACATCATGAGAAGGGTTCTAATCTCCAATCAGGTCAGAGATCTTTTCCTACCGAAGATTAAATAAAACTTCTGTGCGGCAACTTACTGATTCAGCAACCAATTGGGCAAGCAACCTTAAGTCCTCAACACAGAAACCCTTCCAGGTAGGCACATGAAATGCTACAAAATACCTGACAGTTTTTCAAACTTTGTTTTAGGTTACACATAATCCTGCCTTTCCTTTTCCATTCATTCTAAATCTGCTTCACTTCTTCCAATAGCTCGTTTATCAATGCTATTAATTGTCCGTCTTCTTCAGCACTTTCTTTGCATGCTGCTGCCGTCTTGCATCTAAATAACGACGGAATGATCTCTCATTGGGATCTCGATCTTCATCACCATCATCTCCAGCCCGGCCATATGCAAACTCATCATCACTGTCATCTTCCACACCGGGCATGATGGCAACACCTGTTGTCTGAGAGCTCACCAGGTCTCCTGATTCTTTGACTGGGGGTACATTTCCTTGGGCATGGTCTTTGGCAAACTGTTCTTGGCTTTTCTTTTTCTCAGCCTCAGCTTTCTTCTCCTGCTCCTGCCTCAGTCTCTCATACATAGGTCTGTACTCTTTCTCATACTCAGCTGCTGCCTCATCAATTTTATTCAAAAACTCATCAACTCCCTCACCCGTGGCTGCTGACACACCGACAGTCTTAATGTTGACATAGAACTCATCCAGCATCAGACTCATGGAGCGTGTGAGGCTGGACACATAGGATGTCCCATGCTCCAGGGCGTCCTGAAAGGCCTCGAAGTCAGTCATCCATTCCTGGGCAAAGCTGTGACTGATGAATTCTATTTTATTCATGACTATAACAAACGGCAACTTGGTCTTGTACAGAATGCTGCAGGCGTACAAAATGTTGGACATGGAGGTCACCGGATTGACACTGCGTGGGGTATCCATCACATACACAACCACAGTTGGAAACGTTGATGCCAAAGTCTCTGTGAATATACTGCCGGACACTGACCAGGTAAAGACTTCAATCTGGCTTGGGGTGTCTATGATGACATGCTTGCATTCCCCTGTCTTAGACTATGAAATTCATCACCTGGTCAAAACGCGTGGCAAACAAGTTGAGAGATGTTACTATCCCACCATTGGGGCCTAAAGAATAGTGTTTCATCACTTCTTTGTAGTTGACCGTGTCCCTAATGTCTGTGTTTGCTGGGAAGGGGACTTCAAGAACTGCAGGATCCAGATTGATAACATATGGTGCAGATTTCTTTGCGTGTAGATGTGCTGTCAACCTCTGTACAAAACTTGTCTTTCCAGAACCTGCCATTCCTAGAACAATTATACATGTTGGTTTTGAAGCAGTCTCTGATTTTAAGTGGCAAGCTGCATCACCTCCAGCCTTTATTTCTGTTTTACCGTGTCTGAATCCTGCATTTTTTAATCGTCAGTACCTACAGTATCAATCTTCTCCTGACTGTGCGCAGCCATCTTTATAAGTCTTTCTTTCAATACTTTTTTTTTTTTTTATTTACAGAAAATTATATTTCAAGCATTTATTCCCATCCAATAATAAATGTCAACAACAACAACAACAAATGTAGAAATAGCAGGTGCGTTTATGTAGCTGATAGGAGACTATGCTGATTTTATGAGCATGGTTGAATGAGGATTAGCCGCCTGCGCTCATCGCTTACTAACAGAGTAAAACACCGGCCATCTAATCTTCCGTGCATTCAGACCTACATCATGTGATGGTTCTATCACATCACAGACCTACATCATGTGATGGTTCTATCACATCACAGACCTACTTCATGTTATTGTTCCATCACAGACCTACATCATGTGATGGTTCTATCACATCACAGACCTACATCATGTGATGGTTCTATCACATCACAGACCTACATCATGTGATGGTTCTATCACATCAGAGACCTACATCATGTGATGGTTCTATCACATCACAGACCTATATCATGTGATGGTTCTATCACATCAAAAGACCCATAGCCGGTTCCTGTTTTCTTTCAATACTTTTTTTTTTTTTTTTAAACTTTCATTGAGTGTTAAAATCGTTGCAAAGTGTATTGTTTGTGTTTTTACAGTGCGTTGCATGATGGCGTGTAGGTGACATATGCGCAAAAAATACAAATATTTTATACATTTTAACATTTCTACATTGAATTTGTTGTAGGGTAACACCTTACAGAAACAACAGCATGATGATAGTGCACAATTATTTATTTCCCCTGCCGCCTCCCTCTCCTGTCGACTCTAAAACCTCTAATTTCATCATCACCACTCGGTAATGATGAAACTGGTAGTATAAAATGTCTGAACCGATCGGAGATGGCGGCAGCAGGATCAACAAACAAACAGTATCAAGGTGGTGGGAATGGGAGGTGTAAACAGTATCGGGGTTTACAAGGCAGGAAGGGTAGTGGTTGCATTTATAATGTTTGTGTTGTTACATGCGTTTTGTGTATTTAGTATTTGTGTAGGTGTGTTTACGGAGCGTTAGCATGTGGGCGTGTATGTGACGTGTGCATATTTTATTCATTGGGCATATTTACATGTGAAGGGGAGTAGATAGGGAGAAGGATACAACTTTCCATTTATGTTTCCATTGTCCACACTCTCACCCATTTGGACCCACCACTCTAATGCCCTCATCACCACTCTCTGGTAATGATGGTAAGGGCATGGTAATTTTTGGAACCAAAAGGTGATTGTATCAGCAGAGGCAAACAAACAAACCGATGAGCAAGGGAAGGGGGGGGGGGGTCACATGGGAGATGAGGTTATATATTCATAAAGGTAACTATAATAATAATGCAAATAAAACCAAATACATCAATAGTAATGATGACAAACATTAACCTACTAAGGGTGTTAACAGTACTGATAGTAACAGCAATGATAATAATAGTTATGATAATGATACCAATTTCCAAGACTGTGATTCCATTTGCTAGAATGATTTTCCTAGGAATGGTGTTAGCATAGCATAGTAGGTACATATAACTGCAACATGCAATGTTCAATAATAGTAGAAGTAAAAGGAGTTGGTTATTTTTTTCTCCTTGCTTTTTTTTTTTTTTTTTTTTTGTCTTATTTGTAAGGGGTTTTTTTGGGGGTAAAAAGTAAACAAGTATCTGTATTAGCACAAATTTTACACTCTCATTGGTTTGGTAAACATATGTGGTTTTGTATTCATTCATTCATTATTCACTCACATCTTTTTGTTTCTTGCACGCACTCATGTGTACTAAAATTATAAAATCAGAAAGAAGAGTACTTGTGTTTACTCTGGAGATATCTGTGATATTTTGTGTTTACAACATAGGAAATATATCCATTAGCATATTCCATTTCTTGAACACATTTACATGTGAATGGGGGTTAAACAAGGAAAAGGGGAAATCTTTACATTTTTGGGTACTTCAATTTTAATTCACCGCAACAAAGAAGAATCCCTTCGAGCCTCATTTGCATCGGTCCGGCAATCATTTTCCGGTTTAGTGTTCGGTGGACTGCTAGACCGATCGATGGATGTTTTTAAGTTTTTGGGCCCGTAGGGCCCTCACTGTCGACGACATACTGTGTATTTAGTATTTGTGTAGGTGTGTTTACAGAGCGTTGCATGTGGGCGTGAATGTGACGTGTGCATATTTTATTCCTTGGGCATATTTACATGTGAAGGGGAACCTTGTTCATCTATATAAAATATATTTAATATTTTTGTCCGCCTGTGAAAGGCCAAGTATCATTAATCACTCTCTCTGTCTCTCTCGTGCGCGCACAAGCAAATACCTTTCAATACTTTTTTTTTTTTTTACTGAAAAGAGCTGTTGATTTAATGCACTAAATGAATTGGGGATGTGGGGATTTAGAGCACAAATAAAAAATACTCCAGCATGAAATGTACACACCACCATGAATACACACAGCAAACACACGACATAGGAGCTGGATCTCTTTACATCGTCAATTCCATTATAGCATTGACAATATCATTGTTGTTGTTGAGGAGAGCTTTGACATGCCTTGGCTTTAGAGACGTTTAGCCTGGGACATGACCAGCTCAATGTCCTTCTGTTCTACACCGGTGTCATCAACCTCCTCATCTTCCTCCTCGGACTCTTCCTGTATGGGCTGGGACACTGTGCTGACTTGTTCACCTGTGGCGCCGGCACTGTCAAATGCTTTAAATTTGTTGGCAGCTGCAACTTGGGCCTGCTGGTTCAGATCTTCAATCTTGGCTTCCCCAAAGACAATGTAGGTATCTGAGGCTGGGATCTTGTAGACATCTGGGCGACTAATTACAAATAAGATATTCTTTGATTTCCTGATGGTGACTCGGGTGACACCGGGCACTGGTTTCAAACCCAGTTTGGACATTGCTTTGCGTGCTTTCTTTTCACTGCGGCTTTGCTTGGCCTTGGACACTAGCTCTTCTGGCAGTCCAGCGGCTGCTGCAACCTGGCTCTGTTGCTGTGCGGCTGCTGCGTCATGTTCCTCTAGCTCAGAGGAGGGGGGGGGGGGGGGGGTTCATCGTCATCATCTGAATCAATACCTTTCAATACTTATTTTTTTAAAACTTTTATTAAGTGTTAACAACTTTGCAAGGTGTATTGTTCGTGTTTTTACAGAGCGTTGCATGTGGAAGTGTAGGTGACATATGCACAAAATTTTACAACATTTATTTCAACATTTATACATTTGAAATGAGGGATAACGAAAAACGAGTACAAACAACAACAAGACGATAGTATACCATTATTTTTTCCTCTGCCACCCCCTCACCCGTCAGCTCCAACCCCACCAATACCCTCCTCACCATTGGTAATGAGGAAAATGGCAGTAACCTTGTTAGAACAAACGGGTGAATGCAGCAGCAGCATCAAAACCAACAGTATAAAAAAGGGGGGAGGGTTGTCAAGGGGTATACTAGTTTACAATGCAGAAAAGGTAGTTGTTGCATTTGTATTGTTCGTGTTGTTACATGCGTACTGTGTGTTCAGTATTTGTGTGCGTGTATTTACGGAGCGTTGCATCTGGGCGTGTAGGTGACATGTGTGTAATATTTCAACAATTAAATCATTTGCATATTTACATGTCAAAGGGGGGTAACGCAAAATTTATTTATTTCCATGATTGTTTCCCCTGTCACCACCCTCTCCAGCCGGTTCCAAACTCACCAATACCATCGCCACATTTTCGGTAATGATGGCAGTGGCAGCCAATTGATAGAACCAACCAGCGAGGGCCGGTAGCAGCGTCAAAACAACCAACAGTAAACAAGCGGGGAGGAGGGGGAAATGAGGGAGCATAATAGTAATAGTAAACATCCATAAAAATTAACAACAATAAAATTGATAGCAATAACCCTTAATAATAGAAAGGTAATGACAAGGGTAACTATCGCCGCAAGGAGGCATGATAATAATAGTGCAATTGCATTTGTATTGTTCGTATTGTTACATGCGTCCTGTGTGTTCAATATTTGTGTGCGTGTATTTACAGAGCGTTGCATGTGGGCGTGTAGGTGACATATGTGTGCTATTACAACAATAATTCATTTGGCATAATTACATATGAAAGTGGGGTAACCCAAAATGTATGTTATTTTATCATGTTTGTTTCCCCTGTCTCCACCCTCACCAGCAGCCGGCTCCAAAACCGCCAACACCATAACCACCTCTTCGGTAATGTTGATAAAGGCAGTAAACATTTTGGAATCAACCAGTGAGGGCGGCATCAGCATCAACAGCAACAGTAATAAGCGGGGAGAAGGCGGAGATGAGGGAGGATACTAATAATAATAGTGATCTTGAATTAAATTTAATAGCAATCAAACCATAATAATCATATAGTAATACAGAATTACTCACCAATCTCAATAAGAGAGCCTCATAATAGCAGTACAAATGCATTTATATTGTTAGTGTTGTTACATGCGTCCTGTGGGTTCAGTATTTGTGTGCGTGTATTTACCGAGCGTTGCATGTGGGCGTGTATGTGACATATGCATATTTTATTCATTGAACATATTAACATGTGAAAGGGGGCAACGAAGAGAAAGAAAAAAAAATGTGATCCCATACAGTTTCATGGTGTCTGTGTGTCTCAGATCTGGAGGGAAATCAGACTTTTGTTTCCACTTTCCCAGACCCATTATCTGTGATTTTTGTACATTTACTTTGGCCCCACTGCCTTTTCCAAAATGGGTAAAGGTGTGGAGTATGTTCCTTATTGATGTGTTGCTGGTAGGAAAGAAAGCAGTGTCATCTGCATAAGCGATGAGCTTCTGCTCTCCTATCCCATGCAAGAAGGTTCCCTTAATACTAGTGTCTTGTCTTATCTTCTCTAATAGTGGCTCTAGGGTGAGCACATACAGGAGTGGTGATAAGGGGACATCCCTGCCTTACAGATCTTGTGAGCCTGAAGCTTGCTGTCAGTGAATGGTTCACCAACACTTTACTCTCAGGATTTTTATACAAGATCTGTATCCACTGCCGGTAGTACTGCCCTATGTTACAGTGTTCTAGTGTCCTATGCAGGTAAGTGTGGGAAATTCTGTCGAAGGCCTTCTCTTGATCCAAGGACAAGACGGAGGATGGACGGAGCAATGATTCCATTTGCTAGAATGATTTTCCTAGGAATGATGTTAGCATAGCATAGCAGGTACATATAAATTGCAGCAAGCAATGTTCTAGAAGTAAAAGGAGTTGGTTATCTTTTACTCCTTGCTTATTTTTTTGTCTTATTTGTAAGGGTTTCTTCATTTTTTCCCTTCCTTTCGTTTTTGTTTGTTTGTTTGTTTGTTTGTTTTTTGGAAAAAATTAAAACAAGCATCTGTATTTGCACACATTTTTTCAATCTCATTGGTTTGGTAAACATATGTGGTTTTGTATTCATTCATTCATTAGTTTGGACATTGCTTTGCGTGCTTTCTTTTCACTGCGGCTTTGCTTGGCCTTGGACACTAGCTCCTCTGGCAGTCCAGCGGCTGCTGCAACCTGGCTCTGCTGCTGTGCGGCTGCTGCGTCATGTTCCTCTAGCTCAGGGGGGGGGGGGGGGGGGGTTCATCGTCATCATCTGAATCAATACCTTCCATACGGAAGTTATCAGTCCGGTTATGGCGGACAGAGAAGTATGAATTGTGTAAACTCCTTTAAATAAAAGTAATTCCTGCCGCCCGCCGCCAATTGCCTCTGTGGTTATTCCATCTGGACCTGCTGATTTGTTTTTAGGACTTTTCTGTATAACTGCTTTGACTTCTGTAGAATTTCAGAAAAAAAAAGAGAAATGGCAAGTTCAACCCTTAGAACCTTGGGGATGGGATATGACATAGTCCAATACTGCGTCCAGAAACTACTTGACGTACTATCAGGCGTGAGAGCACGCTTTGTGTTCTTTTTGGAAATCCAGTTTGATGGAGACAGGGCAGAATACAACCGTGAAAGACCGGCATACTTTTTTTTTTTTTTTTTTAGGGTTTGGCGGTCATCCCAGACGAGCTGGTTCCCGCCTCCCCTGTTTTTGGCGTGGACCCTTAGTCCCACTGTGAGCTATTGCCCACAGTGGTCCACGGAGCATACGGCATTACGTCTCAAGACCGGCATACGCTGTGAAGAAAGATTTATACGTTGTGAAGAGAAACCAGAGTAATCAGGCCTCAATGGGGGGACAGTCGTTAACATCGTGCACAGAGCTTGCAGTGTTGAAACATTGTATATATTGCATTAACAAGTATATTTTATTCATTTTTAGCAGTCAAAGTATTTGAAAACTTTAGGACGTCAAATTACTGTGAATAGATCGTGTCCGTTATTTTAAACATTTTAACAATTAATCTAACTAATTGCTTCTTAAGAAAGACGTTGGCGAGTTATGTCCCTTGCAAATAATAAAATGAATATTATGTTACCGTGAAAAAAGGTATTTGTTTCCCCTTAAATTTCGCTTACCAAGTGCACAGGCCGCCGAGAGCGCGATAGCGAATGGTTAGCCCGTAGATCAGGGGTGGCCAACCTTTACAGCAGGTGGGCCAAATTTCAGAAATAACTATTTCCTGCCGGGCCACGCAACTAATTTTTTTTTTTTGTTAAATTAAAGTAAACAAGCAAGCGTACTAACAGCTTCGACCACATGGTCGTTTCCCACTCCGCGGGACCCAACATGACTACCGGCGGGCCTCGTGTTGGTCACCCCTGCTGTAGATGCTGCCGGCTCAGCATCTCACCTCCATGCAGCAGAGGGTGAATAACGGCCAGGCCCTCAAATCCGAGGGATATTGCCTTAGAGGCGTTCAGCTTTATCTCTCAGCTGAGAGCCGTAGAACAAGTGTCTGGACCAAGCATGTAGCAGGCTCGGCATCTCAATTCCATGCAGAAGAGGGTGAGTAACGGCCAGGCCCTCACCTCCGGAGAATATTGACTTAGAGGCGTTCAGCCATATCCCTCAACTGAAACACGTAGAACAAGTGTCTGGACCAAGCAGTTCAATGAGCCATTCGTGGTTTCACCATGAGACAGTGTGATCTTAGACATGCATGGCTTAATCTTTTAGACAAGCATGTGACTACTGGCAGGATCAACCAGATATTCTATCTCACAAACGGACTATTCACACACACGAAGGCCAAGAGTAGCAATCGCTCAGCACGCTCCCTCGGTACCCGGTGATACACGCAAAACCACCGGACGCCAATCGACGAGCTCTCAAGCTACGCCAGGCAAGGCTGACCGAAAAAACTATGCCAGCTTACTGATCGAGAGAGAGAGAGAGAGAGAGAGAGAGAGAGAGAGAGGAGAGAGAGAGATGAGAGATGAGAGGAGAGAGAGACGAGAGAGGAGAGAGAGAGAGAGAGAGGAGAGAGAGAGAGAGAGGGCTTATCGAGACTGTCGAACGGTCGTACAAAAATTGCTCTTTCGGCCGCTCAAACTACGAATCTGGCTTCGCACTGCGGTCACAATCTCCATGCTAACTTGCGTCGGCTGGGAAGTTCCCGATTGGGTGCACTTCACACAGCCATCCGAGACAATGAACGCCAGACGCGGGGCTGATCTTGCGAACCAGACCAACCCCCACGCTGGATGGATTGAGGACCTGTGGCATGGAGGAATATAATCAGCAGAGTTGATCCAGAACACCAAAGACCGAGATTTTTGGAGAGCCATAAACGCCTACGCCAGCTGGCAGGGCACTTGATAATGATAATAATGTCGTGAATTCTGCAGTAAGTACCTGGCGAGATGCTAGCGAAATATGCCAGGCAATAAATCGTAACATCTATGGTTAGTGTCTTCGTATTCAAATCGTTATTGATCATGTCTGTCCACAGCTTTCTGTCTTTTATCATCTATAGTCGTTGCATGTGTGGCGTTGGCGATCATGTCCTGCCTACAGCTTTCTGTCTGGTGTTATTCTTATAGTCGTTGCTGTGTGGCGGTTGGCGATCATGTCTGTCTACAGCTTTCTGTCTAGTGTTATTCTCATAGTCGTTGCTGTGTGGGCGTTTGGCGATCATGTCTGTCTACAGCTTTCTGTATTTATTATTATTACAGTCATTGCTGTGTGTGTTGGCGATCATGTCTGTCCACAGTTTATGTCTTTTATTATTTTTATAGTAGAAAGTAGTGGCAAACTACTGAACGTCAACTTGCCCAGGAGTCGCGAACAGCCAAAAAAATGCTGGGGTTGACTGCTACGTCTGTAAAGGATATGCAACTAACAAATAGTCGTTGCTGTGTGGTGTTGGCGATCATGTCTGTCCACAGCTTTATGTCTTTTATTATTCTTATAATCGTCGCTGTATGGTGTTGGCGATCATGTCTGTCCACAGCTTTATGTCTTTTATTTTTCTTATAATCGTCGCTGTGTGGTGTTGGCGATCATGTCTGTCCACAGCTTTCTGTCTTTTATATCTTATAGTCAAAACAATATTTTCCCGCAGTGAATTTGAATAACCAAGACACAAATCATAGATTGTACCATTTATTGCCTGGCATATTTCTCTGCATCTCGCCAGGTACATACTGCAGAATTCACACAACATAGAGTATTCGCGAACATGTGTATATTTCAGCTTTGAAGGTTGTATTTTACTCTATGTTGTAGTGAATTCAAGAAAACAGTAACAACGGTCATATCAAATTTAAAAAAAAAATAATGACACTAACAGAAATAGGAAGGGAAAATTCTTAACCAAGTGGATAATTTTAAATAACTAGGGGCATTTATAACATCAGAGATGAAGAGCAGAATAGGGCAAGCAAGAGCCGCATTTCAGAAAATGAAGAGTATCTTATGCAATAAGTCACTATCACTGAATGTAAGGAAGAGAGTGCTGAAATGCTATATAGAACCTAGTTTTGTTGTATGGCAGTGAATCTGGAATGTAAATGAACAAATTAAGAATAAATTAGAAGCAACACTAGATTTGATTCTTTAGACGAATGTTGCGAATTCCTTGGTAACAATGATTGCCTGAAACAGGCTAATGAAACTAGCACATTATATACAACTAGCGACCCGGCCTGGCTTCGCCGAGGCCCTGGCGGGGACCCTGTTCTATCTTATCTATCTATCTCTTATCTATCTATCTAATCTATCTATCTATCTATCTCATCGTGATCTAATTACTAATCGATCGCTCCTGGTTGTCTGTGTCTGTCTGTCTGTCTTGTCTGTCCTGTCTGTCTGACCCTGGCCCGGCTTCGCCCAGTCATTCCTCGGCTTGGGATCCTGCATCTGTCTGTCTGTCTATCTATCTATGTGATCTATCTTATGTATCTATCCTAAGTATTTATCTATTCTATACTATCTATCTATCTTATCTATCTTACTCTAATCTATCTATCAATCTATCTATCTATCTATCTATCTATCTATCTATTCTGATCTTATCTATCTATATATCCCTAATCATCATCTATGCTAATCTGTCTGTCTGTCCTTGTCTGTCTGTCCGTCTGTCTGTCTGGTCTTTGTCTGTTGTCTGGTCTGTTCTGTCTGTCTTTTTTCTATCTATAGCCAGGGGATTTATACTTAAGATATAGCAATCCTACTAAAAGTTATGTCCCTTGTTTTATTTTTTCTTATGTTGAGTCATGTAGTTACAAATTTAATTTTAGTAAGTAAATAGATGATTTACACTAAGAACTAATTACAGTTGGTTGCACAGGAATGAAAAGAAGACGTATAGAAAATTTCATCTCAATCGGATGGCCCGTTCGCGAACGCATAAAGAACACTACATACATAATACATACATAGATACATACATACAATACATAATACATACCTACATACATACATACATACATACAACATACATACATACATACATACATACATACATACATACCATAATACATACATACATACATACCTACATACATACCTACATACATACATACATACATAATACATACATACATACATACATGTGTTTTTATAGATATAGACAAGAAGAAAGAGACAAAGAGCTTATTCGATCATTGTGATGAGAAGAGAGGGCATTAGAGGATATTACAACTGAAAATATCAAGGGGAAGAAAGGCTAGGCAGACCAAGATAAATAATACTGGATGGATTATTTCTTCTGCTCCTGCGTTCAACCGAAGAGTTTTTTTCGGACATGATTACGCTGTGCCTGTTTGCGCCGTTAGGCCGACACGGGTAATTGTTGACTGGGTTAACCTTCCCGGGTGTTTTGAAAGGCATTCCACTCTCATTCGGACGTCCTTTGCGGTTGTACCTATTTATTTGCGCCTTTCGGCCGACACATCCGACTTCTGGGGTGTTTGTTGGCGGGGGTAACCTTCCGGGTGTTTCGAGGGACTTTCGACTCTCACTGTTGTGGTTTCGTCCATATTCCAGCTGGTCAAGATAGAACGAGCAAAGGCAAATCGGTAAACCCTCAAGGGAAGGCAGGAGCACATCATGGGAATTCCCTGCCATCCAGGGAGGCGTCCATAATTGCAGAGCCGACACATAACGCTATGGTACTGGGTTCACCCAATGAATCGTCAAGTACTGCGCATGGCTGCTTCACTTCCTAATTTCCGTGTACTGGGCATTTCGTTTGTCACAGGCCGCTCCCCCACGCAAACCAGGAGAAGTCAGTCTGCAGACGACACCCACTCAGCGAGCTTTCGGTTCGGACTTTCTTCGAAATGGGGTTGCCAGTCAAGCAGTATTCCTATTCTGGCTTCTGGTCGCTTTCTCAACTCTTACTGTTGTGGTGTCATCCATATCCCAGCTGGTCCACCCAGAACAGCCAAAGACATCCCGGTCGACCCTCAAGGGAAGGCAGGGGCAGACCATGGGCATTCCCCGCCATCAAAGGAGGCTTCCATAATTGTAGAACCGACACATAACGCTCTGGTACTGGGCTCACCTGTGGAATCGTCACGTCCTTCACATGGCTGCTTAGCCTCACTTCCGTATATTGAGCCTTCCGTTCACCACAGACTGCTCCTCCAAAGACCGGTGGGACCTATGCAGATGACATCCACACAGCAAGCGTGCCCTTGGGACGCTTTTCTTCTCTTGAGTAACGCTCACAGGGTACACTGTAGATCAGGGGTGGCCAACCTTTTCAGCAGGCGGGCCAAATTTCAGAAATAATATTCCCTGCCGGGCCACGCACCTAATTTTTCTAATTTCTTTTTTAATTTTAATTATTTTTTTTTTTTTACATTGTGAATACAGCGTATACATTCATGTACACATGACGTTATATTCTTGGCATGGTGTAGTAATCATTTGCTCTCATGCATACCAAACCATTTAATTTGAACTCACACTGCAGGCAATCTCATGCAAGCTTAGTTTCCTGCAAACAAGTTCAATAGTATTACCGAATCACAATCACTCCCTTAATCACAAGTGCAAAGGATTTATTTGTGGCGGGCTGGGCTGAGACCGGGAAAGCGGGCAACAAAGAGGGAGAGAGAGAGCTGGGAGGGGAGAGGGGAGAGAAGAGGAGGGGGAGAAAGAGAGGGCGCGTAGATTGGAATTTGTTTAGTTCGCTACACAGGATGGCAAAATTCCACCACTACAGGGACTTTACCTGAGCTGGCTTCTGGCGAAGGTCAACCCTCGGTCGACAAGACCACTGACACAAAGGACATCTTCCCATCGTGTCTAGTTTGGGCAATAGACTCAGTAACAAAGAAGGAACATGTATTTAGTTATTTGGCCCTTTTCCCCCAATGATTGAGCTTAGTGGTACCCATTAGGAGTATACAAATATCTGTGAGAGTGTGTGTTTGAACATGTATGTTATTTACTGTAAACCTGGTGGGAGTGACGCTTGCTTAATCAGCGAATAGCTGGGAGATTTTCTGTTGAAAAATCTGAGATAGTATGTGTGGGTGTATTGTGTGGTGATTGTGAGTGGCCGAGTTTCGACTAGACCATATTATGTTTCTATACTCCGCTAGTGCTACGAGAAGTTTAGTGTGTTTGTCTTTGTGGTTGTAGGTATTGTATTTAGGATATTGCTTTGTATACGTCAGTTATCTTGTTTGTGTGTGTTTCTATCAACTGTTGTAGTGCAGTCTTAGGTGCTGTGATTGTATGGGCATCCATAAACAGATGGTCCTCTGTTTCCTGAATATTGTGTCTACATAATTTGCATGGGCTATTGCTTGGATGTCTGTGCTGCTCTCTGTTGTCGGGGTCATATTATAAATTAGCCTGTATGTTACTTCTTTGATTTCGATGTGATATGTTTGTTGTGTAAGTTAGTGAAGGTTGCAGCTTATAGTCTTTCATATAATATTTGTATCCTCTTTTGATTCTCAGATGTAGTGGTTGGGCTTGTTGTTTCACTAAATATTGTGTATACTTCTGCTTGGTTGTCTGTGTATTAAAGTGTTCATTTGCCTTGAATTGCTTGCATACATGTTCTGTAGAAGTGCGGTAGTGTGCCGTAATAGTGCGGTGTTTGTTTTTGTCTATTTTCCTTAAGTCGGTGTAATCTAATGCAATATAGTATAATGCTAGCCGAGTGTTGACGCTGGATGATGATGATGCGCCCGTATGGTGTTTGATTCTTTATGCTTGTATTTTTGGGTGTAGGTCCTGTAAGCCTACCCTCTCCTTTGCTCTTATCTTGTATTAATGTCCTTGTGCTTTAACTGTGAATGTGTGTTGCTGAAGATGAATTGTCTGATGTGTTTGTTTATGCTGTGATTGTTATGTATTGGGGGGGGTCTAACACTGTGGCTAAAAATATTATTTTAGGAATGATAAAGGTGTTTACAATTGTGCTTCTACAAAAATTGATGTCTTGTATTTGAACCCATGTAGTATGTCTATAATTTGTTTTGTCAGTGTCATGGTCTTATATGTACGGAAGAATGTAAGTGCCGGTATGTAAGCGAGAGTCAGTGTAAGCATAGCTGAGGTAAAGGGCAGTAAGAGACACCACGGCTTGGCTAGCGGACGGTCAGGCAAGAAGCCCGTGATCAGAGCCACGTGATGTGGGAAGGTCAACGAGGAGAGAGTCAGTGTGTGTGAGGCAGCGAATAGAGACGGACGTGTGGAGATCTAGAGAGCGATAGAACGATAGAAACGATAGAACGATAGTGTTTGTGACGGATAGATGGAGATGAACGTTGTGTATTGATATTCGAGGAATGTACTAACTGTGATATGTGCGGGATGATGTGAAGTTGTGATTGTGAATGATAATGCGGGCGACAGTGTAAAGATCGCCATTGTGAGCTAGCGCGTGGCTGATGGTGGTGAACGATTGTTTGAGCGTGAAGTGCGATCATGTTGTCAGCCTGTAATATATTGTAATAAATGATTGTTCAGGAGAGAGCTCCTGCCAGTTTCCGATTGCATTCATGTGTTATTAGTAGATGTGTCGTAGATGTTGTAATTTGCCTGCCAAGTCCAGTGAGCTAGACGGAGCTAGTACTTAGGACTCTGACAGGTATAATGGTGTCAGAAGTACACATGAACCACATTCCCATGTAAATTGCATAAAAGAACGCTACTTTTGAAAAGAAGAAGATCAATTCATAATTTTGTATAAATCGGAGATTTGTAACAAAGTCAGAACGAAAATAACATCATTTCTTTCCACAGCAGGTTTCAATTCTACAAAGCGACCGACGTAACCAGAACAGGTCAACGGTAAACACCACGAGAATCACGTTCCTGTACATCAAGCGTTCGAGTAGTCAGCAGATAAAGATAAGTTGATAAATTTTGATTGCTAAGTACCCAAATCTGCATTCTTTGATTTGCTTGTATAAATACCATCATTAGTAAATTTGAATATTAATTAACAGAAAATGAGTTCAGATGATGAACACATTCCAGATCAATCAGATTTCTGGGGCACAAAACATTACAGAAGTTGCAAACTTTTTCGAGCGTACACAGGCACAAGACAAAGAAAATTGTAACAGAAAACATAACCTAATACGTGATTGGACACAGGAATTTGAGAAGAAAATGCAAGACTATAAATTCCAAAAACTCGCTGGTATACATGGTATAGGGGATACTTACCAATAAAAAGAAAACAACTACAGGAGATCATACCAGATATGTTAAAGGAAGACTATGAATATTACAAAACAAACATATTAAAACACTATGTAGACTACTTGGACACTCTAAAATTAGAGGTACAAAATCTGAAACCGCCCCAGACAAGTCGTTCACCCAGTATATACAGAGAATAGAAGACTATTACAGAAAGCTAACACTCGAAATTAGACATAAAGACAACAATCAGGAAATAATAGATTTCTAGTAGTGGAAAAACTTAAAGCAACACTCCTATCCGAATGCGGAAAATATTTAGAAGAACACAACACAGAGCCTATCAAAGAATTACTAAAGAAATGTTGCGAATATTACAACCAAATTAAAGACGCAGGGAAAAGCACTCCACAAAATAGCACTGTCAGAGCAACTGCATCTGCAGCCACAGACTTTCAAAACAAATCACAGAAAACAAAACCAGTAATGTGCAAACATTGTAGCACTCCACATACAGAAAATGGAATATGCGATAAGAATCCCCTTATCAAGAATATCTGAATACTATTATAGCACAAAAACTGGGGAGGGTAATCAAAGGAAATATAGAACAAAATGTCATTTTTGCCTCGCGTATGGCCACAGACGTTTTGAATGTGAAGGAGTAAAAAGAATACAGAAAGCAAAAGCAAATGCAGCCATAAACATTACAACAGACATTTCAACAAAGAACTTAGAAAAAGTAAACATCACTGAGAACGAAAACAAGACCAAACACTGCAAAGTCAGAACAAGCTGAGTTTTACCATCAGACTTTGTACCATATTTCAATAATGTTGTTAACATCACTCAGCCTCATTCCTTATGTAAAGAGAGCAATACTCAACAAGAAAGTGAGGAAATGAACAAAACCTCAAGACTGTCGTTAGGAAAACTAACATTCCATGAGGGATACATCAATGACACAGTATGCACATGTGTACGCGACACAGGGTCCTGTCTTATCGGTCTTAGGAAGACCCTAGCTGATCCTAAAGACTACCTAGATGAGTACATCTATTGCAGAACTGTTTCAGGGACAGTAGAGAAATATCCTATGGCATGGGCCAATATAAAATCACCTTTCCTATCAGGCAGAGTAACTTGTGCTTTATTAGACAATCCATGCTGTGATTTATTAATTGGAAATGTATTAAATGTAACAGAATACACAGAGTCCAAAACTCACACAGGGCAAAATGTTAACACCACAACAAGCACTGCCTTAACTACACCACTCATCATACAACAACATGATGAACAGACCAAAGTACCACACCATACCAACTTGATTACCATCTCAAAACAAGAAAAAACAGAAACGGGTGTGTATCATCACAAGGAAAAAGGTGCAGAAAACAAGCATTTCACAAGGCAAGGAAAGATCACAAATCATCATGGGACATACTATACCTCATGTACTCCCTGTTAACTACACACATGCCCAAGTGCACACAGTGGAGGGTTATACTCGCAATACTCATTGTAAATACAAAACAACTGACTTCACTAACAGTTTTATTCACACATCATCATGAAGCAACACAGATGATATTACTCATGACAAGCCAGCAAACTTTGTTACTTGTATCATTGCTGTTGAACCAAAGTTTGTTGTTACCACTGATAAACTCTATGTCAAATCAACTCAGACACATACTTATGCTGGAACACGGTAAATCATCAGTGGAATTACTGACAAAATCAGCAACAAATTACCCTACTTATTTTGGAAAATATACACAAATTGCAGAAAAACATACAAACATGCACGATTACATTTCAAAACTATACATGGTGTATTATTATTATTTGAACTATTGAATGTATACACACATGTACGAGTGCAGGTTGGAGATAGCACTCAAAATGATCTCAACATGAAAATGAAAATCCCCACCCTTCGGAAAATTTTAACCGTAAACCCACTTTATATCCTAGATCCAGTAACTCCAGGTTGCCGTGTCTGCTGTACAACTCCGGCGCTATGATACTAGCACACTCTCATTGTATAGACCAACATGAAAGGTCCTTCAACGTGAAACTACGACTCACCGGCAGAACAGTAAGACTCAAC